>OX393551.1:37211996-37529496 GCA_947650365.1 Chamaelirium japonicum | reverse complement strand
GAGAGAAAGAGAGGCGATTACAAATTAAAATCTCATCACAATTGTTCGTTTGCATGCGGTTGAACCGAGTGGAGACGGTAGCTATCAGGATTTTGTTGACACCCTCGAAATGTTATTGTCACCCTTAAATTATTATACCCCCATAATAATATCGTTATCGTTCTCGAAATATTTTGTTAACACCCTATAAATATTATGACCTCTTCGAAATATTATCATTGTTCATGAATTATTATTGTTGCTCTCAAAATATGGTCACCGCCTTTTAAATAATGTCACCTGCCACGAAATATGGCCACTGCCGAATGTGAGCGTCTTCACAGAATATTGTTATCACCCTCAAAAATATTACTACTATTATCTCCTCTCAAAAAATATTGTTATCACCCTCAAAATATTATTATCTCCCTCAAAAAATACTGGAGAGGTTGTCCCCTCCAGTTGAGAGAGAGAGAGAGAGAGAGAGAGAGAGAGAGAGAGAGAGAGAGAGAGAGAGAGAGCAACCTAGAGGGAAGGGCGTTCCGAGTTAAAATCTCACCATAATCGTTAGTTTGCAATCCGGTCGGGCTGAATGGGATCAACAACTGCCAAGGTTCTGTTGCCACACTCGAATCATTATTAACACCCTCAAATTATTGAACCTCTTAATAATATTGTTACCGCTCTTGAAATGTTTCGTTGCTGCTCTCAAAATATTATGAAACCCCTCCCCCTACTCGAATTAATATCGTTGCTAATGAATTATTATTACCGGCCTCAAAATATTGCCGCCACCCTCGAAATATTATCACCGCCCTCAAAATATTTTTGTCGCCCTCTAAATCTTTTTCGTGACCTTGGGCACGGGGTTTTAACTAGTATATATATATATATATATATATATATATATATATATATATATATATATATATATATATATATATATATATATATATATATATCGGATGACCCAGCAAATAACCCAGCACCCTTTGATGCACCTAGAGGTTTTAGAATGGGCTGATTTTTTGTAGACATGTTGTCTATGGAATGTTAATCATCCTCACAAAAAATCAGTTCATTCTAAAACCTCTACGTGCATCAAATGTACTCTTCAAATCAACGGTACATATATATATATATATATATATATATATATATATATATATATATATATATATATATATATATATATATATATATATATATATATATATATATATATATATATATATATATATATATATATATATATATATATATATATATATATATATATATATATATATATATATATATATATATATATATATATATATATATATATATATATATGGGTCAGGATCGGATGACCCACCAAAATTTTGACCCATTAATAACCCAGCACCCTTTGAGACACCTAGAGG
This sequence comes from Chamaelirium japonicum, assembly GCA_947650365.1. Classification (NCBI taxonomy): domain Eukaryota; kingdom Viridiplantae; phylum Streptophyta; class Magnoliopsida; order Liliales; family Melanthiaceae; genus Chamaelirium; species Chamaelirium japonicum. The sequence continues at coordinate 37,528,111 of OX393551.1, read as the reverse complement.
GTTTAGAATGGGCTGATTTTTTGTAGACATGTTGTCTATGAAATATTGATCATCCTCACAAAAAATCAGCCATTCTAAAACCTCTGGGTGCATCAAAGGGTGCTCTTCAAATCAACGGTTAAAATTGACAGTCAAAAACCGTTGATTTGAAGTGCGCATTTGATGCACCTAGAGGCTTTAGAATTGACTGATTTTTTGTGAGGATGATCAACATACCATAGACAACATCCCTACAAAAAATCAGCCCATTCTATAACTTCTAAGTGCCTCAAAGGGTGTTGGGTTATTAATGGGTCAAAATTTGCTGGGTCATCCGATCCTGACCCTATATATATATATATATATATATATATATATATATATATATATATATATATATATATATGAGGAATGGGATGCTGCCTATCAAAACAACATTTTTGCTGCTTTGAGATATTGTTTGACCATCCTAGAAGTTTTGGAATTTGATGAAATTTGGTGAGGGTGTTGTCTAGGGTAAGATGATCATCCTCACAAATTTTCATCAAATTCTAAAACTTCTAAGAGGGTCAAATGGTCGAAGCAAAATGCTGCAGATTTTAACGGTGACTTCAGACGACTGATTTTTCTTCGACCATTTGAACCCCCTAGAAGTTTTGGAATTTGATGAAAATTTGTGAGGATGATCATCTTACCCTAGAAATCACCCTCACCAAATTTCATCAAATTCCAAAACTTCTAGGATGGTCAAACAATGTCTCAAAGCAGCAACAAATGCTGTTTTCATAGGCAGCATCCCATTCCTCTATATATATGTATGTATATATATATATATATATATATAAAACACTAAGTCCGGGCCTGACCTGGGGACATAAAAGACAAACCAGGTTAGGCCAGGCTTTAACTGGGCCTGGTCGGGCTGGATACAGATCTGGGAGGGCCTAATTGAGAGGCCTAGAGCTATAGCATAGACCCGATATGTGCTAATCATTTCTTATTTGAATAATGCAAAATGCTATTTAGCCAGGGGCGCAAAACCTCTGAGGTAATTACAAATAGGTTGAAACAAAAACTGAATAACCGTCGTTATTTTGCATGTCACGTGGGGTTGAGTATGATTCATCGATCAGGCTGGGTGTAATGGACGGTTGTGATTCAGTCTTGTTTTTAATTTATGTGATCCTCTAAGATTATAACCTCGTAGTATTATGTGCCTTTAACTTGACAGAAAGGCTTACAAATTCCTTACAAATCACAGTAGTCATTTGCACGTTGACCTGGCTTGTGAATCCCACTTAGCCTCGACAGGCAGGCACAAACAACAGTCATCGGATTTGTAAATCTTTTTTCGTTCAGTTGAATAGCATTTTTATTTCTATTTATTTTTTATTTACTTTTTGGTTGGGGGGGGGGGTGAGGGGGGTGTTTAAACGCTCCAAATGCATCTCGGTTATTCTCTATTATATATGGATAACGAAATCCATCAGATAGAATGCAAGAATGATATTAGTTAGATGCAACTATCGTGGGTACGTGTAAGTAACGGTATGTTGCTAGGGATAATCCACCACGAGACTACGTCCCGCCGCGAGAGCTAATATTTGTTGTTAGTAACAATCTCGATCACTCTTTATCTGGTGTACCGAGAGCTAATATTTGTTGTTAGGGATAATCTCGATCATTCTTTGTCTGGTGCGTCCCGAGAGCTAATATTTGTTGTTAGGGATAATCTCGATCATTCTTTATCTGGTGCTTCCCGAGAGCCAATAATTGTAGTTAGGGATAATCCTTTATGAGACGATCAAACTTCAATGAGAGGGCCTTAATCACTAACAACAAATATTATACCATACAATCATAGGGCCCCCTATCCCTAACAACAAATATTAGCTATCAGACAATCACAAAAAATAATATAAAAATAAAACCCGATCCAAGAAATGGTGGCGGGGAACAGGGGTCAGCGCCTAGTGTGAATTCCAATGCACTGATCCATGGATCCCACCACCACTTATTGGGTCTGGTTTGTTTTTTATAATATTTTTAAGATTATCCGAGTAGCATTACTCTTATCAATGATCGGTGCCTAGGGGCGTAAGTAAAGCCTGCAGTCCGGCCCAATCCGGCCCAAAAGAAAGCCTGAAAACCCTGCTCGAAAGACCCGATCCATAGATTATTTATTTCCCTTATATATATAGAGACTATATAGATTAAACACAAAAGTAAACATATTGTAATGATTGTAGTACCTTTCAAACTTCTTTAGATTTTGAGCTCTCAAACACCCACATTTACTATTGTGTACAGGTACTGTTAAATTAACTGTTTTTAGCCCAAATTCTTCCCGGCCCGAAACTGCCATGTATATGTATATCCGGGCCGTGTCCGGGCTCAGACCCTAGGCCCGAGGCCCGGCCTGACGAGCTCGTCTAGGCTTCACACCGGCCCAGCCCGTTTTACACCCCAAAGCTGCCGCACCACTTGGCTCCAGTAACGGGACGGACGGTAGGAATTTATTTACAGGCAGCGTACGGCCATAAATGATTATCAGATAAAACAAGAAAGAGAAGAAAAACCACGTAAGCAGTGACGTCTCCATGACGCAGTCCAATCGGGATGTGCTACGTGGACTATCACTTGCCCACCGAAATACCCTGCTATTTGTACAATGTCCATAGACAAACACTTTGAGAAACCAGACTCATGACGTGGTGGCGACCAGGGCCCACGGTTCAGTACTGGGTGTGAATGCCGATGCACTGTACCCTGGGTCCCACCCATTACTCTATTTAAAGATACGAAGAATAAGACCGCACCAGCCCATAGTTTCTTGCGTGCTCCAAAGAACCAGCTACGATGGTCTCCGAAGCTCAACCTCTGCACATCCTCTTCTTCCCTCTGATGGCTCCAGGCCACATGATCCCCATGCTCGACATGGCCAGGCTCTTCGCCGCGCGGGGCGTGAGGGCCACCATCATCACCACCCCCGCCAACGCCCCGCTCGTTCGGCCCGACATCGACCGTGCGAACGCCACCGGCCGCCACCAACCCATCGGCCTAGTTCTCTTGCCCTTCCCCTCAGCCGACTTCGGACTGCCGGAGGGGTGCGAGAACCTCTCCTCCGTCACGTCGCCGGAGTCGAAGTTCAGCTTCTTCAAAGCCACGGAGATGCTCCGGGAACCGTTCGGTCAGGTCCTCGGGGAGCTCCTCCCCGACTGCATCGTCACCGACATGTTCTTCCCCTGGACCGTCGACGCCGCGTCCGCGCACGGCTTGCCGAGGCTCGTGTTCCACGGCACCTGCTTCTTCGCCCGCTGCGCCAACGAGACCTTAGACCGTCACGGGACCATTGCGAGCCTACCGCCTGATGCCGAGTCCTTCGTTCTCCCTGCCCTCCCCCACCGGATCGAGATGCTCAGGTCCCAGATCCCGGACCTCCAGAAACTCGGACCCTCGTTTGCGGAGCTCTTCAAGCAAATCAAGGAGTCGGAGATGCGGAGCTACGGCGTGGTGGTGAACAGCTTCTACGAGCTCGAGCCGGACTACGCCCAACACTACCGGGAGGTGGCCGGAAGAAGGGCGTGGCACGTCGGCCCGGTGTCTCTGTGCAATACAGACGAGGTCGATATGTCGGGCAGGGGGAACGAGGCTTCCATCGGCGCCGAGACCTGTTTGGAGTGGCTCGACAGCAAGCCGAAGGGCTCGGTTCTGTACGTGTGCTTCGGGAGCGTGAGCGGCTTCACCGAGGCTCAGCTCCATGAGATGGCTCTCGGCCTTGAGGCGTCCGACCATCCGTTCATCTGGGTGGTGAGGAAAAGCGTTGGCGACGGCGACTGGCTGCCGGAGGGGTACGAGCAGAGGATCGAAGGGAAGGGTCTGCTCATACGAGGGTGGGCTCCCCAGATCTTAATCTTGAACCATCCGGGGGTCGGAGGGTTCCTGACCCACTGTGGATGGAACTCGAGCTTGGAGGGGGTGAGCGCAGGCTTGCCGATGGTCACATGGCCGCTCTTTGCCGATCAATTCTACAATGAGAGGCTGATCGTGGACGTGCTGGGGATTGGTGTGGCGATCGGCGTTCAGAAGTGTGTTATGTTGCCGAAAGATCGGCCGCTGGTGGAGTCGGCGGAGATAGAGAGGGCGGTGGATCGGCTGATGGGCGGCGGAGAGGAGGCGGACGGCAGGAGGAGGAGGGCGGGGGAGCTGAAGGATATGGCAAAGAAGGCTTTGGAGGAAGATGGGTCCTCTTTTGTTGACTTGGGAAACCTGATCCAGGAATTGATGGACAGGCGGACTACGGTCCAAAGCTAGCCATTCTTCCGCACTTTTTTTTTCTTCTTAATTACTCCTTTGTCCTGTGTGTTCTTTCCCTTTCCTGCGAATTGGAATTCCCTCAAAAATGGACTCATCCCTATTTTGTTTTAATAAAACCATTTATGTAGGATCATCTACCAAACATTGATGGCAAAGTTCAGAATTTTGTTCCAACCTCCTTAAAGATCAATGGTCTTTGCCCTTTTTTTTATCAGACCCATTTCGGCAGTGGGTTTCGAATGAATATCTTGCATCCTTACTCTCTTCCGTCGAGGGACGTTTTGTCATCCCTCCGACGTTGTTAGACCAGAATTGTGGTCCATAAAATTTCTCTTTGGTTGGCCGTTTTTTGGGTAAGAGTGTTTCTTTTGCGTTTGCTTCTGGAGTTCTTGGTCGTCTGTGGGAGTCCAAAGTTTATGATTACATATTATTTTGTTTTGACACTGAGGAGGATCTCGTTAAGATTTTATGGGGGAGGGGGGGCCACATTATTTTGTTTTGAAACCGAGGAGGATCTCGTTAAGATTTATGGGGGAGGGGGGCCTTGCATGGTGGCTGGACAGGCTCCGGCTCTCGAACGGTGAAATTTGTGTTTTCATCTCTCCATTGCGACTGTTAGCCATGCTCTGGTCTGGCTCCGCTTGCCTGATGTCTCCGTCCCTCTATAGAACCATGAGCTTCTCCTGTTATTCGCCAAGGCAGCAGTCGGTCTATTGAAATTGATGATGTCACCACCAGTGTCTTAAACAGCTCCTCGACGGTTTTGTAGGGCAAATTCGCCTGGGTGTATGTGGAGATCGACACAATTAAGCTTTAGCGGCCATATTACACATCGAAGGGGGAGGTTTCTCGTTCTGGCAATATTTCCTCACTGAAAATCTTCTCTTGTTTTGCTCCAAATGTGCAAAGATCGGCCATCTTGCGCCGACTTGTTCGACTCTGGCTGTAGACTGTCCTGTTCCCTCCCCCTTTGTTGCTCCTGGTCCTCAGCCGGACCGCTCTTCTCCTTTGGTCTCCTATGATACAGGAGTCAGGGATCCCCACTCTAACGATTCTGGATAGATGATCGTCTGTCCCCCCCCCCCCCCCGCAACACCGCCCCTTGGTCCTTTGGTTGTGGGGGGTCTCGGGGAGGTGGGTAACGGGGGTGGGATAGGTTCCCCGCCAGGGGGTGTTTCCACCCATGCTCCTGGCCGGCACCATCCCTCGTTTCTGACATCGAATAAACCGGTTACATGTGACGCAGGGGGTACTCCGAGGGCGGTTTCCAAAACTGGGGTCTACCTACCCAATTCGCTCTCCCGGGGGCCAATCTCGTGGCCCTCGTGATCTAGTTTCTCCTACCTCTGGCCGTACTCTGGTTTTCTCAGCTACGGTTTCGGAGACGTCCCCTCAGGCGGAGGTCGCCACTAAACATCGGAAACGATTTGTCGGCGCTGCCTTTGGTCGGCTCTTGGCTCCTCGCTTGCTAGTAAAGGTAAGTCCAGGTTCAGTTTTCCTAACTCTGCTTCGCATGAAGCCTTGGTGGCTGCGGTACATCACGCACTGTCCCCGCCACCTGCTGACCCATCGGACGTTTAATTGTAGGGGAGTCCGAAACGGGATGGAATCACTGTCGTTTCATTCTCTCCCATATCCATCTGGCCTTTATCTGTTTATTTGAAACTAGAGTTTGCTTGTAATGCTTTTTGGCTTGCTCGTCGCATTGGTCCCGATTGGGATTTTTTTGTGGTGTCAGCTCAGGGTCGGCCCAGGTTTTTTTTTTGTGGTGTCGGCCTAGAGATTTGGGGGGATTCGTCACCTTTTACTCCCCACATTGACAAACGGGCGATAAAACTTTTTAAATTTGATGCACTTAAAGGGTTTAGAATGTGCTATCTAAGGGAAGTTGATCATCCTTACAAAAAATCAACAAATACTGAAACCTCTATATAGGGTTTTGGATGATGTGTGTCTAACTCTGTGGCAAAGTAGCGTGTTTTTGGATCTCGACCCATATATATATATATATATATATATATATATATATATATATATATATATATATATATATATATATATATATATATATATATATATATATATATATATATATATATATATATATATATATATATATATATATATATATATATATATATGACAAATGATAAAATGTGGTCTGTGGTTCGCGCGCCGTGAACCCGCAGCCGTCTGATGCACCGCTGCGTGCGCACATCCTAACAGCCCCCCCCCCCCCCCCTCTGTGTGTGTGTGTGTGTGTGTGTGTTTTTGTGTGTGTGTGTGTGTGTATATATATATATATATATATATATATATATATATATATATATATATATATATATATATATATATATATATATATATATATATATATATATATATATATATATATATATATATATATATATATATATAATATTGAAAGGTTATATGTTTTAGCATCCTTAGGTTGGAGTGATGGGGGATCTATATATTATTTTATAGATTAAAAAAAGGACCTGAGGCTCTAAAATAGAGCTCCCGATCGGAGATTCTCTTATCTATCAAACATTGATTTCACCCTTTATGGGTGTGTTTTATGCACACTACACCCCCGATCGTTAGATGTAACGTCTCTCCTGGCTGCTTCTCATGAACCTGCAATAAGGACGAGGCTTGCCTTCGAGCCAAGGCCCCTCTGACGCTCATGTTAGATGAGAGGAAGAAGAAGATGTAGTTAGGGTTTCCGGGGTGGAATCATGCTTACCTCCCTTATGACGTAAAGGGTGTTTTGTATAGTTGCATGCACAGCGGTTGCATAGAGATGTTTGAGGTCGATCGGATCCCATTAAGATCTCAGATATAACGCCCAGGTGGTTATGGTGGTATCTATCGGGTGACACGGATAGGAAACCACATAAGACCTGCCATGTTTATCTCTAGCCGCAATTAGGGGTAAAGACTACCTTTGCATTCCGAATTTAGGTTTCATGCCACTTATTGCATTTCAAATTAGGTTTCATGCCACTCCATACTAAACCTAAACCTAAACTAAACCCCTAAGATCTATAGGTCATGGGATGAACCCCAGACCTAGACTGAACTTAAACCGAACCCCGTTATTCTCGTCTCCGACGCTCGTCTCCGACGCTCGTCGCCGCCAGGGTGGCTATGGCGATCAGCTGCACCTCGAGTTGGCTGCTGCTCACGCCCGCTGTCGCCACCTCTATTGCTCGCACCCGCCTCCGCCACCTCTGTTGCTCACGCCCACCTCCGCCACCTCTACTCGCAATCGTCTCACCACCGTTGCTTGGAAAAAACGTGGAGAAAGAGGAAGGACATGGGCGATGACGTTCTGTACTTTTGACATCCCTCTTCATCGAAATCGATATGTACGTTCTCGGGGATGTTAGGCTAAACCGATCTGTTGTTTGTCCTTTTCACATCTTTGATCTATTGCCAGGTACCTTAGGCACATTACCTCTTTATAAATTTTAAATTTTAAAAAAAGGTGATATAGAGTTTTTTGGAGTTAGGTAGTTGGAATGGTTAGCTATTATTAAAAAAATACTCTAGTAAGCTACAGTTAGGAAGAGGAGTCTTTGGAGATGTTCTAAGTAGTGACGTCCGTGCAACGGAAAACACGGGTCACTATCATATTATACTAGATTACAGATAAAACACAGCTTGGCCTGCACATCCTCACTACAATCCAGTACGAGAAGTTCTTGTTTCTCCACCGTTTCCATCCCCAGCAACGCGGCTGCCATGGGCTTCGAAGATCAACCCATGCACATTCTCTTCTTTCCATTGATGGCGCAAGGCCACATGATCCCCATGGTCGACATGGCTAGACTCTTCGCCACGCGAGGCGTGCAGGCCACCATCATGTTAAGTTTTTTTCTTTATGTGTTTTAAAAACAAAGGATCATAATGTGTAACGTATAACGGCTATAAACGTTCACCCTAAATAGGATCTAATGGCTAGGCTTTAAAACACGGGTCACTATCCTATTATACTAGATTACAGATAAAACACATCTTGGCCTGCACATCCTCGCTACTATCCAGTACGAGAAGTTCTCGTTTCTCCACCGTTTCCATCTCCAAAGACGCGGCTGCCATGGGCTCCAAAGATCAACCCCTACCGTCCGATGGTGAGTCCTTCGTCTTCCCTGGCCTCCCCCACCGGATCGAGATGCTGAGGTCCCAGATCCTGGACGAGAAGAAATCCATATCCCCCTTTGTAGAGCTCTTCAAGAAATTGAAGGAGTCGGAGCGGCGAAGCTACGGCGTGGTGGTAAACAGTGTCAGGGGAAAACTCTGCTGGTGAGATCCCTCGACCTTAAGACAAGGAAATCACGTGAACGGCTGGCTTCGTGAGGAGCACAGATCGACCCTCCGACGCTCAAGTCAGTGAAGGTTCCAACGAGGAGGTAGAGAATCAGGGAAGGGGTTTTGTTTTAGAGTTTCGAACCTGCCCTTTGGAGCCAGGGGTCATACCTTTATAACCTTTTCGCTAACCATAGGAGGCTGACATGTCACCGTTCATTCTCGCACCCGTGCCAACCCACGTGGTTCCTTAATGGGGCTTGTCGCCTTGCCGGCCAGATGGCGGTCTGAGGCCGTTAGAGGGGATGCACCTGTCCCCATCTGAGCCAGGTGGATGCTCTGGAAGACTCTAGTCGGGGATGACCGGGACCGACCCTTGTCTGTGAACTTGGCCCACAAATGCTCACATAGTTTCACAGGGGTGCGGACATCTGTCGACTTTTACCACCTTACTGTAGGTGATACCTGATGGCAGATAGACGAACTCTTTCACGAGCGAGCTGATCGCATGCAGTCTGATCGTAGGCGAATTGATCATGAGCGGTCTGGTCATGGGTGAGCTAATCGCATTTGACCTAATCACGGGCGAGCCGATTGCGTGCTATCAAGGCAAGCTGTAGGTGAATCTTTCTGAAGTGTCCCTCGAGTTGTGAGTATGAGGCGACCTCCTTCGCAAGCGATATGGGTGCAAAATTTGGCTAACGCCCGACAGTGAGACCCGCAGCCCTGCCTGGGGCCCAAGAAGACGACAGTGGAACCCGCAGCCCTGCCTAAGGCCCACAAAGACGACAGTGGGACCCGCAGCCCTGCTTGGGGCCCACGAAGACAGTGGGATCCGCAGCCCTGTCTGGGACCCACGAAGACGATGGTGGGACCCGTAGCCCTGCTTGGGACCCACGAATATGACGGTGGGACCCGTAGCCTTGCCTGGGACCCACATATGCTATCTAAGGACTGGAAAATCTCCCGGATAATTACCTAAACTCCTAATATTTAAGGAAATATTCCCTGAATATTTCCAAATCCATATGTAAAACAATCCAGATCGAATTTCATTATTCTCAATTCCACTTTCTATTTTCCAGAGCTCCCAGAGCCTTCTGGTCTTCAGACTTCCAAAGCCTACTCCACTATCTGTCTATTTGTAGCAAGCACTCCTCGGCCTGTTGAGAGTTGCTTTATATTTTCAGAGATAGTGGATTCAAAGGTTGTGTCTTACCTCACGGAGACGTACTTCGACCGAATTTCGTTATCACACCTTATGTCAACTCTCCTTCTCTCTCCTTTATCCTTCTTTGTCTCTCTCACTACTTCAATAGCATTTGAGTGACAACTCTCCTTCTCTCTCCTTTATCCTTCTTTGTCTCTCTCACTACTTCAATAGCATTTGAGTGACAACTCAACGTCTCATAGTGCCACCTCTCGAAAGTTGGGGACGATAGGCTACTGGCCTCCCGAGGCCGATACACCCATCGGCCTCCGAAGGTTGATGCCCATATCGGCCTCCGAAGGCCGATACCTATATCGGCATCTCGAGACTGATACCCGTATCGTCCTCCTAATGCTGACACCCCCTATCGGTACCAGAAGCCCTTTCTGGGGCCGATCACCAGAACTTCGAGGCCAATAGGGGTATCAGCCTCCGAAGGCTGATACCCATATCAGCATCTTGAGGTCGATACCCGTATCGGCCTCCCAAGGCCAACACCCCCGTATCGGCTCCAGGAGGCCTTTCTGAGGTCGATAAGGGTATCGGCCTCCGAAAGCCGATACCCACATCGGCATCTTGAGGCTAATACCCATATCGACCTCCCAAGGCTGACACCCAGTATCGATCCCAGGAGGCCTTTTTGGGGCCGATCGTCAGAACTTCGAGGCCAATACCCATATTGGCACCTTGAGGCCAATGCAACTGCCGACCCTTGGCAGGGGGTCGGTAGGCAAGATGGTCGACCCCAGACAACGGGTCGACAGACAAACTCTCGCCCCGGTCCTTGGCAGGGGGTCGGCGGCCGCAATGGTCAGCCCCGGACAATGGGTCAGCGGAGAAACTCTCGGTCGGCCTTTAGCAGAGGGTCAACGGACTCAACGGTCGGTCCTGGACAGCGGGTCGGCAGACACACACCCGATCGGCCCTTGGCAAGGGGTCGACAGGCATGACGGTCGGCCCCGGATAGGGGGTCGACAGACGGATAGTGGTTGGCCCTTGGTAGGGGGTCGACAGGCTTGAAGGTCGGTCCCGGATGGCGGGTCGGTAGACGAAACTTTGGTCGGCCTTTGGCAGGGGGTCAACAGATTCTTCCCAACACTTGTCAAGCCACCTCAACGTCGATAAAAGCTGTTTTGCACCATGGAGTCCCAGCCAGCTAGGTTAGCACGTGCCTACCTGGGAGAGGGTAATTGTGGGTGCAACATCTGTCTAACATCCGACAGTGGGACCCGCAGTCTTGTCTGGGCCCATGAAGATGACAGTGGGACCTGCAGCACTGCTTGAGGCCCATGAAGACAACGGTGGAACCCGTAACCCTGCTTGGGGCCCACGAAGATAGTGGGACCCATAAAGAATACATTAGGACCCGCAGCCCGGCCTAGGGCCCATGAAGATGACGGTGGGATCCACAGACCTACTTGGGGCCCACGAAGACGACAATGGTACCCGCAGCCCTGTCTGGGACCCATACATGCCATCTGAGGACTGGTAAATCCCTCGGATAATTACCTAAACTCCTGATATTTGAGGGAATATTCCCTGTATATTCCCAAACCCCCCTATATATAGCCAACCTTGTAAAACAGTCTAGATCGAATTCCATTATTCCCAATTCCACTTTCTGTTTTCTAGAGCTCCCAGAGCCTTCTAGTCTTCAGATTTCCAGAGTCTACTCCACCATCTGTCTGCTTGTAACAAGCACTCCTCGGCCTGTCGAGAGTGGCTTTACATTTTCAGAGATAGTGGATTCAAAGGTTGTGTCTTACCGCACGGAGACATAGGTTTCGGCCAAATTTCGTTACCATACCTTGTGTCAACGCTCCCTCTCTCTCCCAATATCCTTCTTTGTCTCTCTCACTACTTCAATAGCACTTGAGTGACAGCTCAGCATCTCATAATGCCACCTCTCGAAGGGTAACACCTTCAATCGACTGTTGAAAGGGGGGTTACGTACGACGGCTGAAATCCTCCCCCACAAGCGAGCCGTTCGCGTGCAGTTAGGGCAAGCTCTTTGTTGGCGACCTTATATTGGGCTATCCTTTCACCTTTGGGTGAGAAAATGCTCTCGCGGGCAAGCTGATCATGGGAAATCTGATCGCATGCGGTCTGGTCGCAGGCGAGCTGATCGCGTGCGAGCTAATCGCATCCCGCTCCGCGGGGTCAGCGTCAAGACAAACCATTTTAGCTTTTTAAAGAAGAAGGCGATCTCCTTCTGGTCGCGGGCGAGCTGATCACGGGCAAACTTATCACGGGTGAGCCGATCGCGTGCTGACTGATAGCGGGCGAGCCGATCGCGTGCCGTTAGGACGAGCTGTGGGTGATAAAATCTTTCTAAAGTGTCCCTCAAGTTATCTGAAAGGTGGTATTTCATGGGCGAGTTGACGCTGCGATCGGCGACGTACGCGGGTCCCCCATCGTGGGATGGCGGGATGGCCTCCCCACTCAAAGACGGCCTCGTGTGCCAAAATGGCAGGTTGGTGCTAAATTTTTGGGCACCATCAAACACCCTCCGCGAGCTCGAGCCGGACTACGCCCAACACTACCGGAAGGTTGCCGGAAGACGGGCGTGGCACATCGGCCCGGTGTCTCTGTGCAATACAGAGGAGACCGACATGTCGGGTTGAGGGAACAAGGCTTCGATCGCGTGCTGACTGATAGCGGGCGAGCCGATCGCGTGCCGTTAGGGCGAGTTGTGGGTGATAAAATCTTTCTAAGGTGTCCCTCAAGTTATCTGAAAGGTGGTATTCCATGGGCAAGTTGACGCTGCGATCGGCGATGTCCGCGGGTCCCCTATCGTGGGATGGCGGGATGGCCTCCCCACTCAAAGACGGCCTTGTGTGCTAAAATGGCGGGTTGGTGCTAAATTTTTGGGCACCATCAAACAGCCTCCGTGAGCTCGAGCCGGACTACACCCAACACTACCGGAAGGTTGTCGGAAGACGGGCGTGTCACATCGACCCGGTGTCTCTGTGCAATACAGAGGAGGCCGACATGTCGAGTTGAGGGAACAAGGCTTCGATCGACGGCGGGGCCTGCTTGGAAGGCTCCGTTCTCTATGTGTGCTTCGGGAGCTTGGGCGACTTCACCACGGTTCAGCTACGTCAGATTGCTTTGGGCCTCGCGGCTTCACACCATCGGTTCATTTGGGTGGTGAGGAACGAGGGTGGCGAGGTCGATTGGCTTCCGAAGAGGTACGAGGAGAGGATGGAGAGGAAGGGTCTGCTCATAAGAGGATGGGATCCCCAGATCTTAATCTGGAGCCATCCGGCGGTGCGGGGGTTCCTGATCCACTGCGGGTGGAACTCGAGCTTGGAGGGGGTGAGCGCGGGGGTGCCGATGGGTCACATGGCCGCTCTTCGCCGAGCAGTTTTGCAATAAGAGGCTGATCGTTGACGTGTTGGGAATTGGAGTGCCGCCAGAGCCCCTCAAGCCCGCCGCCCGCCGCAGCTGCCGCTGCTCGGGAGAGAGGGGAGAAGAAAGGAGGGGGGGGGGGGGGGTTAGTTTCGAGGTTATCTTAAAAAGATAGGGACCTTAGGCTAAACTAGGGGTGAGCGTCGGTTTTGTCGGTCGGTTTCGGTTTCGGTGTCGGTTTTATTTTTTTCGGTTTTCGAAAAATCAAAACCGAAACCGAAACCGAAATAGTCGGTTTTTGTCGGTTTGGTGTGATCGGTTTTCGGTTCGGTTTCGGTTAATATGAGTTATGCTAGAACCCTTGGCTCTTGAATCTTAATCGTCAGTTCATCACAAATAAGTGGATGATTATGTTCTTACATAGTGCCAAAATGAAAGTTCAAAGCAAAATCAACCGACGTTCACTCTTTTGAAGCATTGTAGATGTAACATAATTAATTCGTACTTGCACTTACTTGAAACAAAAGTATTATGGCCGTTGTGTTTATGATTTAAGAAGTCGGGTCAGTTTTTTCGGTTTCGGTTCGGTGTTTCATACCCGGGAACCGAAACCGAAACCGATTTAATCGGTTTTGTCGGTTCGGTTTGTTTTCGGTTCGGTTTGATGTTCGGTTCGGTTATTTCGGTTAAATTTTGGTCGGTTTCGGTTCGGTTAGGCGGTTCGGGTCGGTTTTTGCACAGCCCTAGGCTAAACTACTGATCTCTTATATATCCTTAGGCTAAACCGATCTCTTTATCAGGGATCTTACACACATTAGCTCTTTTTTTGTCAATTCATTCTCTCTCTCTCTCTCTCTCTCTCTCTCTCTCTCTCTCTCTCTCTCTCTCTCGAGCAATATTTTAAAAATAAAATTAATATAGTTATGATATCTTGATGATATCGCGGTTCAACCACATGTTGACCCGGTGGTTGAACCAGTGACCCATAACCCCGTCCCCTTTTTGATTCGATGAATGGTCCAATTTTGAAAACATTGTTGGAGGGTTCTCTTTGCTACTCCAATATGGACACTGTGGAGCAGACTTACCCTTGTGTCCGATGTTGCCTTGTTTGTTCGTGAGGATCTTTGACTGTTGATGTCATGTTCCTTGGATTATCTCTAGGGGGACTTAGTGAACGATCCCCTACAAGAAATCGGTTTAAGAGGATGGACAGAGGACAAAAATACCCCTCATTGTGATTCATATTTTTACTTCGATGTTACTCATTTCTAAACTAAACCGAATCATAAACCCTTAGATCTATAGGTCATGGGATGAACCCTAGACCTAATCAAAAACCTAATCCAAATCTAATCGAACCCCGTCTGTCCCCCGCCGCTTGTCTTCGCTGCTTGCCGTCGTCAGGGTGACAGCGGCGAGCAACTGTAACTCACACCGTTGTTGCTCGTACCGTTGAGGAGAAAGGAGGGGCGTCGGGGGGTGGGAGGAGGCGGAGGCCAAGGTCGTCGCGGGTGTTGAGGATGACGAAGTGTAGGAGGGCGACGCGCCCGCTCACCCGCCGCCACCACCTCTGTTGCTCGTGTTGTCTCTGCCATTGCCATGACAGCTCAAGAGAGATGGGAGACTGGAGAGTTGGTGAGGATAATTTTAGGCTTATGAAATAAATATGGACCTAAGCTTAAAAGAGATCTTACAAGTGTTCTGTTCATCAAAACGATGTGTTGTCTTGGAACCTAACATCCATTTCCCCTTATCTCTATTGTACAAAGAGACTCGGGGTTAAGGTTGAAACCAAACAATATCTCCCTATATTAAATCCAAAAACTTATTAAATATAAAAATTTAAAGGATATTTTAGTCTTTTTAGGCATCTAATTTCGAAACGAACATGATTAAGATCCCTCAGAATCTGTTTCTAATGCCCTGTTTTCACTCCATCCTTTTCACACGTGCATCGTGTGTGTCCAGACTATACTGAAATTTAATAAAAATAGTAATTATGTTGTCCATCCCAAAACCTCTTTAAGCCCATGCTCTAGTGTCTTGTCCCCTGACCACTGACCACTTGACCCGTCCCTTAATAAAAATGATGTTACTGTACAAAAATTACTAGTACCCCCAACAAATAAAGAGATATTGGATATGTCCCCGTATCATCCTAGGCATATTGATATGCATGTGACCGATATGGTGTCAGTCGCACCCGACAGATATGGTGTTGGTTGCTGCTCTCTGACTTGGTGTTGTCTATGCTGATCGGGACCCAATGACATCTCTCACAACATGTCAATCAATAGCAACCAACAACTATGTCGATCGGGAGCAATCGACACTTCTGCAAGAAAAAGAAGAAAGAGTTGAAGGTGGGGAGTGGGCGGCGATGGTGACTGCAACAGCAGCGAAGCGTGGAGGAGAGGGAGGACTGAGGAGGAGGCAAACCCATCTGTTGTGTGCACTAACAAAATGGGGGTAATAGTAAAAATAAAAAACATAATGGGTTGTGTAGATGCCAGGTATAACATTGCTAATTACATAATTACCTGTATTGATGATATTCTAGTAGGTTGTGAAAGGCTCAGCCAGTTCAAGGCCCATGGACCATGCCAGATTTTCGGTCAGGCTGGGCTCAAACATTCAGGCCCATGGTGTAATGGGCCGTGGTCTCTAACCACCCCAAAGACCCAACCGAAGCCCAAAATATTTATTTATTTATTTTTGAGTACAAAATTTGAGTACAAAATTTGACACACATAAATGTTATAACTATCAATGCCTTAGATTTCTATATATCGTTTTAGTAATTATCATAAGCAATGTCATATTACAGCAAAACTAGCACGTCTTCATGATAATCTTTCACCGTTCTCGATCACCACAGGGCAAGACTCCTCCTTTTGGTACTTAACGAGCTCAGAAAAGTTTATGACTAACTCATTTTATAAACATCTTAATGAACTCCCAGGCAGCTAGCCGACAGGACACCATATGTGGAAAGCCAAAGTTTCTTTAAAAGTAAAAATCTTCATGATACTTGCTGTGCAGTATAAGATTCTTACTAAGGTGAACCTGATGAAGAAGAATCACCCGGGTATCCTCGACAACAAATGCTCTCTTTGTAACCTGGAGGAAGAGAATGTCGGTCACTTGTTTCTATCCTGTGATTATGTTCAACCTATCTGGCGATATTGGGAGACAAGGTGAACACTCGAGGACACCCAACCCCCCTACTATCTATATATGTGGACTCTTTGGCGGAGCAAAAGACTTGGGACAGAATAAGAAAGGCATGTGATGTTTTTGATTGGTTAATATTTTGGCTATCTATTGGGTATTGCTTTAATTTTTTTTCTCCTACTAGTTATCAAATAATTTAAGGGATCCACTACAGTACCGAATTGAAAAATTCTGAAGATACCAAACCCGGCTATCTCCACCATCAGTCTCATTTTCCATGCATCCTAGTGGTGGGATCATTATTCTAGGGGCCATGGGATGAACCCTTACGGGGGATGCTTGAGAATGAGATCAACCATAGGGCCATTGGATGATCCCTATGAATTTCGGTATCGTAGAGGAACCCTTAAATTTTAATTGTTTGTTAGAAAAATGAATAGATTACGATGCAGATTTAAGAGACTCGATCTCATGGTTCTTATATTGGTTTTACTGGGTCATAATTTCTTATAGAATTTGGATAGGCCATAATATGCTTAGTCTGTCTGTCCGTATTATGAGTGATATACACAAATGAACAAGACAATCAAACATCAAAATTTGGATACGTACAGGTGCTCGTATTTGCACCGAAAAATTTGATCAAATAAAGTTCCTAAATACGTATCCTACAAAATCTTTTTTCGGGTCTACCTAAACCAGAAATTCCCGGTCGTGAAAATAACATTACCCGTTGAATCCTTTGTCTCATGTGTTTGATTCCTCTCTCTCTCTCTCTCTCTCTCTCTCTCTCTCTCTCTCTCTCTCTCTCTCTCTCTCTCTCTCTCTCTCTCTCTCTCTCTCTCTCTCTCTCTCTCTCTCTCTCTCTCTCTCTCTCTCTCTCTCTCTCTCTCTCTCTCTCTCTGACTTGATTTATCCCGATTGTTTTTGTTGATGAGGAGTTTCTAAGGATGGTAGACTCATAATTATCGCGAACAACGTAACATGTCATATAGACTAGTGTATGCCCGTGTCTATTGGCACTCAGACGACACCCTTTAACTGCATTGGCCGTCTTTGATGACAACACATGCCCCGTGCCTATTGGCACTGGCACAACTACTTTCGACCGCAAAAAAACATTCGGCGGGGGCGATGAAATTCATCCGCGGCGAGCGAATGAGGTTGTAGTTGACTATCCCCCCCCCAAAGTGTTTTGCCACTGAAGGCGGCCGACTGCATGGTAATCTTAAGAAAAAAATTGCCCCCCATCAGACAATAGAGTCGTAGCAATCTAGGATTTCACATATACATCATCACGATCTACAACCCAACCTTAACCCTAATCCTTGTCCTAGATCTATCCCAAACCCATACATTCGCTTCTCGAATCAAACCCCATAGCCATCCATCATCAACAATGAATGTATAAAAAAATCATGCTTTATTTTTTTAAGATTGGTTGGTGTCCTGAAACCTTTCGGGCAATGGCCCGCTTCGAGCTCGGACTAATCCCTCCGAGTGTGAAGCCCAACCCACTCGGAATTTTCCAATCGACTCCTAGGTAAATCGAGAGGGGGGTGGGGAGGTCGACCACACAACCTCCTCAACAAGCCTCAGTTGTTTGCCAACTCTCCTATCCCCATGTGGGTAATTATGCCCTAATTCTTGAGAATATTTAAGAGATCGTGAAAGCTCATTTTCGAAGTGAATATTTAATTTGGTTTTAATTCATTTTTTAAAAAATTAGATTACACAAAGAAAGTAAAAACATAAATAGGTAATATCAAAAATAAAAAAAAATGAAAAAAAAGCATATATGATTAGGCCTGGTTTTACAACAGGTATATGCATTTGCATGTTGCACAATAATCAATATTTGGAAAGCAAAAAATATTCAGAAGACAGTAAAAAACATAACCAAAAAGAGGAAAAAAAAAACACACACACTAACCCTTACATGGAATGGTTAGATATATGGATCTTGATGCAGTATCTGGATATGCGATGGTAACAAAGTCCTTGCGATGAAGCCTTTGTGGCAAAGATACCATGGATGTAGAAAGAAGCTACAACAAACATTTTTTTTTTTAAAAAGAATTTTAATTTTTAGGGAAATTTTATTCATACCCCATAAATCTGTAATTAGCCCCCATTTTCAACAAACTTGAACACACCCCATTTTTTTTTTTCATACACCATTCCTATCCCAAAAATACCCTTCCCCCTTACACCCCACCTTCAATACACCCCAGTTAAATGGCCCGCCCCAACTTGATTATACCCCAATCAAACACATACCCCCTTAATTATACCCCAATTATATGCACTCTTGAATACACCCCACTCTTAAATAAACCCCATGCAGTTGGCTGATACTTGAAGGCACAAGTATAGCTGCAACTTGGGCGGGCCAACCTGAACCCAACCCGAGTCCAACCCGAATTATTTCTCCTCAACAAGGCTAACGGGTTCGGGTCGTAAACGGGTCGACACGATCGACCCGTTTAATAAACGGGTCGGGTCCGGGTTTAGGGTCTGGACACGGTAGACCCGGGAAGACCCGTTTAGTATTCAACGGGTCGTATCGGGTCGGGTCTACCAGCAATCCAATACCAGTCGGTCTTTCGGTCAGGTCGGGTCAAGTCGGATTGGGTCGGAGATCGGGCCAACTGAATAGATCCGGGTGGTAAACGGGTCTTACCGGGTCTTATCGTGTCTACCTATTTATTAGCGAGTCGGGTACGGTTTAGGATCTAGGCACGATTAGTTAAATGGGTCGGGTCCGGATCTAGGGGTTTTGGACACAACACGAACTAGGCACGACACGAACCCGACACGACTCATTGCCACCCCTAGCTGCAACTTGGGCGGGCCAACCCGAAGCCAACCTGCCTTTGGCGGGTTAACCCGAACCCACCCCGTACAACCCGGCCAACCCGACGGGTTGGGCTTGGGCTAAGTTTAAACAAACATTGGGTTGGGTTGGGGATCAAAAGACGCTGAGCAGGGGCTTTGGGGTTTGGGGTATAAAAAAAAGGGCATTGTTGGTATTAAAGGATTGTTGAGTAAGTTATTGAGAAACGCTAGGGATACGGGGGCTAATTACAGATTTTTGGGGTATGAATAAAATTTCCCAATTTTTATTGCAATATAACCCAATTTAAAGGCATTGTGAAAAAGAAGAAAAAGAAACCCTACAAAACTCACATGAGAGAAAATCAAAGAAGAAGGAAAAACCCACATTACGGTCTGCAATCACAGTCGCAAAACGATGGATGCCACGATCACGTACGATCATCACGAAGGAAATGTTGGGTATCCATCCCCATAAGGATAAGACCCAAGTTCGGCATCGCATTTGTTCTCGGATCATTCTTGCAACTGGCCACTGCGTGGAACCGGCTCTGCAGGGACTGATCTTTGAACATCTGCAACAGTTGATAGAGTTGGAGTTTGGCTCAGGTGTCTACATACAAGTTGTAGAGGACTTGTCAAGCTTTCCAACGGATCCAGAATTGCTGAATTCTGATGAGTATTGAGGAAGATACAAAGATCTGAAGTCAGCCCTGTGATTACTTTCTGCACTCTGTTTCTAAGTGCAGATTTCCGTTATGTGTTTGGAGCTGTTGGATCAATATCTTAATCCAACGGTCCACTTGCTTCATCTGCTGGATTTAATCAACCTATAGGTCCTTGGGGGCCATTGAGAGCATTTGGGGCTTGAGTGCAATTCGGAAGAGCACAAAAGAGGAGTTTTCTCTTGGAGAGAAAACCGGTGAGAGAAAAGAAGCATTCGTTGTCGTAGCTAAAAGAAGAGAAAAGGGTAAGATCAGATCTATCTTTTCCCTCCATTGATGGAGATGATTCTTGAGATCCTCTTCTAGTTGAAGAGAGGGATTTCTAGGGTTCTTGGAATCCTAAGGAGGTGAGGTTTCAAGCAAGGAAGAGAAGACAAGGTGTTAGGTGTAATCCATGATGTCTTTCCATCATTGCTAGTGAAACCCGAGCTTCGGCTCATCATGTCCGTGGACGTAGCTCAATTTGGGGTGAATCACATAAATCTGTGTGTCTCTATCTTTTTGTGCTTTCTTGGATTGTGTTTCTTTCTTGTGCTCACACTCGCACACAAGGTGTTTGTTTCATTTCCACACACAGAGAGAAGATCGAGATCTTTTTCCATCAAATGGTATCAGAGCTAAGGTTTCGCCTATAAGGTGTTCGACGAAAGTCGTGTGTGAGAAATAGAGGCTAGTGTGAGTCGGATGGTGAGCTTGAATGAGAATAATTGGATGATATGGAAGGCAAAGATGGAAGACCTCTTGTATTACAAGAATCTCTATATGTCGGTTGAAGGCGACGAAGCAAAGCCAGAGGGTACAAATAATGTTGAATGGAAAAAGCTAAATCGTAAAGCCATGGGCTTCATTCGGCAATGGTTGGATGATACCGTGTTCCATCATGTATCCATCGAAACGTCCGCAATGCTCTTTGGAAGAAGTTAGAGAGTCTTTATGAAAGAAAGACGGCCGAAAATAAAGCATTTTTGATCCGAAAACTAGTGAACTTGAAGTACAGGGAGGTGTGCTCCATAGCCGAACATTTGAACGAGATGTAAAGTGTGGTGAATCAACTTTCCTCTATGAAGATGGTGCTTGATGACGAGTTGCAAGCACTATTGCAACTTAGCTCATTGCCGGATAGTTGGGAGACGCTTGTGGTGTCGCTTAGCAACTCGGCTCCGGATAGGATTGTCACTATGAGTCAAGTGACCGGTAGTTTGTTGAATGAAGAGACAAGAAGAAGATCTTCAGAAAATTCGCACTCGGAAGCACTTGTTATAGAAAAGCAGAAGAGAAACAAGAGTATGAAGCCTTACCATCGAGATGGATCAAAGGGGAGATCAAAGTCAAGAAAGGGCATCAAATGCTATCATTGTGGCAAGGAGGGCCACATGAAGAGAGAATGTCGTCAATTCAAAAGAGAGCAAAAGAATAAATGATGAAGAGAAAAAAGAGGAGAAGTCCACAAATATAACTTCATCGGATAACTATATCATCATTGTGTGTGATGACAACTTTGTTGGTCTAGCATGTGACAACACTAGTTGGCTTGTTGATTCGGGTGCATCATTCCATGTTACTCCACGAGCGAATCTCTTTGCATCCTACACATCCGGTGACTTTGGCCATGTTAGGATGGGAAATGAAGGTATGTGCAAGATCGTCGGAAAGGGAGACATGTGCTTGAAGACAAACCTTGGGTACAAGTTGGTACACAAAGATGTGAGGCATGTCTCGGACATCCGCCTTAACTTGATCTCCACCGGCAAGCTTGATGACGAAGGCTATATCAACTATTTTGGTGGCGGACAATCGAAGCTCACAAATGGTTCATTGATTGTAGCAAAAGGGAAGAAAGATAGTTCTCTCTATACCACACAAGCAAGCCTATGCAAGATGGAGGTGAATACGGTAGAGAAAAAAACATCCACCGAGCTATGACACAAGAGGCTTGGTCACATGAGTGAAAAGGGGATGCAAATCCTTGCAAGGAAGGAGCTTCTACCCGGTATTGGAGGTACATCTCTTAACACTTGTGATGATTGTCTAGCGGGTAAGCAACATAGAATCTCCTTCAAGAGAACTCCTCATTCTAGAAAGTCTGATGTTTTGGATGTAGTTTACTCTGACCTTTGTGGCCCTATGAAGGTAAGAACACTTGGAGGTGCACTTTATTTTGTGACATTTATTGATGATAACTTCCGGAAGGTTTGGACATTTGCATTGAAGTCGAAGGATCAAGTATTGGACATCTTCAAGCACTTTCAAGCAATTATTGAAAGAGAGACCGGACGAAAGTTAAAGTGCATTCACACCGACAACGGCAGAGAATATTTATGTCTCTTTGATAGGTATTGTACCGAGCAAAGGATCAAGCATGAGAAGACGGTTCTCAAGATACCTCAAGAAAATGGTATTGCCGAGAGAATGAATAGAACCATCGTGGAAAGGATCCAGTGCATGCTCAGACATTCCAAATTGCCAATATCCTTTTGGGGTGAGGGAATGAGGACGTTGGTTGATTTGATCAATCTATCTCCTTCGGCTCCATTGAATGGGGATGTTCCGGACAAGGTTTGGTCGGGAAATGATATTTTCTATAAGCATTTGAAGGTGTTCGGTTGTAGGTGTTTTGTGCACATTCCCAAAGATGAGAGATCAAAGCTTGATGACAAGGGACGATAATGAATATTCATCGGCTATGCATATGAAGAGTTTGGCTACAGGTTTTGGGATCCGGTCAACAAGAAAGTGATTAGAAGTCGGGATGTTATTTTTCTTGAAGATCAAACTATTGAAGACCTTGAGAATGGTGAAAAACAAGAAGCCTTTGTTGATGATGTTATGGACATGGGGTTGGAGCCTTTACCCTTGGTTCATAATGATGATAATGGAGATGAGCAAGCTACTTCTAGTGATGCAGTTGATGAACAAGAGCCTACTAGTGATGGTGAACAAGAAGACCAAGTGGAGCAAGAGCCACATGTTGAGCCTCAAGTAAGGAGGTCCACTAGAGAGCATCAACCTTCAAGAAGGTATTCTTCAAATGAGTATGTATTACTCACCGACGAAGGAGAACCAGAAAGCTACCAAGAGGCCTTAACACATGAGCACAAGGGTGAGTGGTTAAAAGTCATGAAGGAGGAGTTCAAATTCTTACATGAGAACCACACATATGACTTGGTGGTTTTGCCAAAGGGTAAAATAACACTCAAGAATAAGTGGGTGTACAAGTTGAAGACCGAATAAAATTTCTCACATCCAATGTATAAGGCATGGTTGGTTGTGAAGGGCTTCGGGCAAAAGAAGGGAATTGATTTTGATGAAATTTATTCTCTGGTACTAAATATGTCTTCAATTCGGGTTATTGCTAAAGGTGATTTTATCATTCTTTTACTTTATGTTGATAATATGTTAGTCGTTGGAAAGGATACTAGCAAAATAGCAAGTTTGAAGAAGGAGCTTGGCAAGTCCTTTGCTATGAAAGACTTGGGACCGGCAAAGCAAAATCTCGGCATGATAATATCCTGAAATCGGAAGGAAAGCAAGATTTGGCTATCTCAAGAGCGGTACATTGAAAAGGTACTTGAGAGATTCTATATGGATAAGGCAAAGCCGGTTGGTACTCCACTTGATAGTTAATTCAAGCTTAGCTCCAATCAAAGTCCTACAAGTGAGAAAGAGAAGAATGACATGAAGAAAATTCCTTATGCATCGACGGTCGGCTCTTTGATGTATGCAATGGTTTGCATAAGACCCGACCTAGCTTATTCGGTCGGAGTTGTGAGTCGGTTCCTCTCGAATCCGGGTCAAGAACATTGGTTGGCTGTGAAGTGGATCCTACGGTATCTCAGGGACTCCTCGAAAGTGTGCTTGTGCTTTGGTCATGGAGAGCCATTGTTACGAGGCTACACGGACGCCGATATGGTGGGAGATGTTGACACACGAAAGTCCACATTGGGATACTTGATGACATTTGCGGGAGGAGCAGTTACTTGAAAATCAAAGTTGCAAAAGTGCATGGCATTGTCGACTACCGAGGCCGAGTTCGTAGCGGCGACGGAAGCTAGCAAAGAGCTATTGTGGATGAAAAGATTGTTGGAAATAAATCCATGGCAGAGGCCCGCAGCGGAAGCAAAGTGAAGGTCCGAGGACTGTAGGCGGTGTGCGTTACATATCAAAATTTTCATCGAAACGATCTACATATGTGTGTATGAAACTAGCATGGCAACTACGCGAACCCCTAACGACGATCTAACGCAAAAGAACAATCTAGCATGAATGCATGTTCTAATTATGTTAGATCTACTTGTTAGAGATCATACCTGCGTGCGGAATCTTTCACCGCGACAAATTTCTTCTTTGTCGATGGAGACGGGCTACGGATCTGCTCGACATAGCTTTGGTACGATGGCCATAACTTTCTGCTCCGAACTCTGATTGGGCTGAAATTTGGACTGCAGGTAGCCAACTTCGAGACGCAACTTTTCCAACAAGTTTCACGTCATTTGGACTTCTGTAGATCCTGGAATCGTAGAAACAACATTGATTTTCTGTGCAGATTCTGGACAGCAAAAGGTTGCGGGAGACTCCTTCTAGTTCATCCGATCTCACACGATGCATGGCACCTCGTCGATGGATCTCTGAGTGCCTCCATACGACGAGCCTTCTCCTTCTACGAAAACACCATGCGAGGAAGACGAGTCGCCATCCAATGGCGCAAGCGAGGGAGAGAGAGACGAGAGAGGAGATGCGAAGAGAGAAGAGGGGCTTTGGTTTCCCCATGGCTTGCATGGCCGGCCCTAGGGCTTGCCCATGCTACTAATTTCGTGCACCCTCTCTCTCCTTCTCATATATATAGCCGGCCTATCCATATGGATAAGGACAGTATGGATAAGGATGATTAATTCAAACCTTATCCCTATATATCTCTTCTTTATCTCTATCCTTTCCTTGTTTTCAAAAACGGTCAAAACCAGCCCGTTTTCTGCGCCTCATAACCGGCCCCTTCATCGGAGGCAACAACCTCCCGAAACTAATAGGGCCGGCCTTGACCAGTCTCTCAACACTTAGGGCCGGCCCCCTTAGTGCATAGTGGCGCATGGTATGACCAAAACGCCCTTATGCCACTAGTTGACCGTTCCTCGTGTACGAGACTTTACAAGGCACACATAAGTGAAGTGCACCAGTGATTTCACTATTCTCTGAGGTTCCTGTAGGGTGCTCCTAGTGAAGTCAACTAGTCAACTCGCAACATGTCCCGGTGCATCGCACCCATGTGGCAAAGTCCACTTATGGCAAGGAATTGCTACATGCGTCTCTGCACTAACCTAGGGTTTCCCCTTAGTGCACACACGTAGCTACGCATCTACCGTGCACTAGTGCGAAGCACTCACGGAGCGTATGCTTGGACTTCTCGCTTCCTCTAACTACGTTCTGTGTTTCGAGGAGATGGTATAAGAACCGTACATAATGTCGATAAGGTGGAACCTTCAGGGACCAGGGTTCATGGCTTCCAACTCAGACTCGATCGACACACTACCCAAGTGTACCATCGATCCTCTGAGTCCGAGTTAACCTGCGTAGCCACCCAGAGTGCGACGCAGGCTGCACTCCAATCCCCCCGGACTTACTATGTTCTCCCACATACCCCTGCTCTCCGCTTAGTATGGTAAACTCGCTGTCCCTCCACTGGTGCCATGACGCAACTCGAGCGGTGGAGAATACCGTCAGACTCGAGTGCTCATATGACTCGGTTCCTTCCAGGTTGACCACGTACATCGTACCTCCGATAACTCTGCCGAGTAACCGGATCCGTCACCAGTCGAACTGATGACCACCTGGCCAGGGTTTAATACGACGTAGGTCAGACCAAGGAATGCACCTCCCGTTAGGGGTGTGGATAGCCTGTAGGAGTGACATGCTGATGCAACGCCAGCCGGGTAACCCAATACACCGTGGTTTTGGATCACTATATCCGGATCCTCACACATTGGTGCGCCAAAGCACCACACAACTGGTTAGTCCACCGGACATGGCTTCTCAGGGTTTAGGACCGTTTTACCCTAAGCAGAAACACGGTTTAGTGCACCGATGTCTGCTCATCGATCTGTGCACCGTGTTGGTTCCGTTCGGCCACAGACACTGTGCCTGGTAATGACCGTGGTGGAGACACCTACGCTCTGTCATCCCAACAGCTTATCCTGATAGGGCGACCAACCCTTATCAGAGCTGCGAACGTATTTAGGTTACATGGGACCAGTCCCTTGAGTCTCCCACTCAAGTGGATTACCATGTAGCCATGGCTCTCTGTTCTGTAATCAGAACACGTACTAAGGTACGTACCAATATGCAATCCTATACTATCAACCATACATAGCTAAACTATAGGTTTTTACGAGCTATAGACCTCACCAATTCTAACAATCTCCCACTAGGTCTAACGAGGAATAACGGTGTTGAGCTCTGTAGCTTCTACATGCTACCCAAAAGCCTTTGCAGGAATTCCCTAATGGAATTGGCAACATTATCTGTAGATTCCACCTTAGTACCGCTACTTGCATTTCCTCATATAACTGTCAGATCAAGTGAAGTTTGTACTTGATGGGTTTCCCCTCACGGTGGTGCCTAGTCTCCTTGGACCTTGCTTACCGCTCTTCTGTTGCAACAACAGATAACTTAGCTTCTGGTACGCGTCCCAAGTTCTCTAAGAACTTCCTAAGCCTTACCACCTGATATATTACCTAGCACGCAACAACGTGCTAAGCCTCTGTGGTAGAGTCTGTGATTCACTCTTGCTTCACACTCTACCAACTACCGCTTCTAATCCCAAGATAAAAATAATCCCTGAAATCGATTCTCTGGAACACACATCTGACACTAAAGTTAGATCCTGTGTGTCCAATCGATATCAGGACCTGTGAAGTGCAAGCTAACTCACAATCCTTACTTAACGAGGATTTCTGAGTATACCCTTCACATCGGTCCAAAGATCTGGACCCGGGTTCGACTGAAACCGACCCATCTTCCTGCTGCGCAATAGATATCTAGCCTCGTAAAACGAATCTGGCTAGAATCTTATCTTCATGCGTAGCCTGTGACAGCAAGAGAATCTTGCTCTGGTTATCTAGAGTTACCTTGATTCCCAGAGCATAACTCGCCTCACTAGGGTCTTTCACATCGAATTGTGATGACTACAAACCTTTACCGTAAACAATATTCTTACGTTATTTTCAATCAGTAGGATATCGTTAACGTAAAGTACTACGTACACCCTTGTAGCTTTTTCACCTTTCTTGTACCCACTTGGTTTATCCTCATTCTGATCAAATCCGTGTGAGCGGATTCCCTTGATCAAAATAGACATTCCATCCTGGATGCTTGCATCAGTCCATAAATGGACCGTTGCAACTTGCATTCCATATCTTCCTAACCTACTGACACAAAGCCTGAGGCTACATCATCCATATGTCCTTTCCAAATTCCCGTTAGGGAATAACTGTCTTGACATCCATCAACCAGATCTCCCAAGTATAATGGGCTGTGATGGATTAAGAGAATCCGTTATAGACTTAGGCATAGCTATCAGTGAGATGGTTTTGACATAGTCAATCCCTTCTCCTTTGGTAACTAATCTAGCTACTTAAGTCTTAACCGGGTGCTCTTCTTATACACCTCCTACACCCTGAAGGGTGATAGTGCTATAAGTGTCAAGACTGTTCCAAGGGACATTGATGCATGCTTGCCTCCATGGTCTTTTGTCAGTCAGAGCTGTCGGAAGCTCCCACTACTTCTTCGTAGCTCTAGGGATCATCCTCCTGAAACTCTGGATTAACTATCAAAGTTTCTCCATAGTATCTTTCAGGAGCTCTGATGGTCCCACAACGACGAGGTGGTGGTGGTACAAAGGAAGCTCCCACTACTTCTTCGTAGCTCTAGGGATCATCCTCCTGAAACTCTGGATTAACTATCGAAGTTTCTCCATAGTATCTTTCAGGAGCTCTGATGGTCCCACAACGACGAGGTGGTGGTGGTACAAAGTGAATCGTTTCTACAGTACCTGGTATACTAGTTTCTTGTATCATCTACTCCCACTATGTTTTCAGATGCGCACTCTCTACCAGTACCCAGTAGTTCACCCAGAACTACCTTATCGGTAAACTTATGGTCTATAATATAATCCTGGTCTAGGTAGATGGTATTCGTAGAAACGATTACCTTCCAAACTTCAAGATTATAGAACAGTCCACCTTATGCCTCCTAAGGGTAACCTACAAACAGATATACCTGGAACTACATCTCCATCTCATCCCTCTTGTCCTTTTGCACAAGTGCAGGACAACCCTATATCTCGAGACTCTATAGTGTCAGCTTTCGCTTAGACCATAGCTCTCTATAGGTCTGGGGCACTGATCTAGATGAGAGAGAGTTTCAGATATAAGCTACTGTTTTAAGGTATAACCCCACCAAAGGGTGGGTAGTACATTTGGCAATATTCATCATACTACGGACCATGTCAAACAGGGTCTGATTCCTTCTCTCGGAGACTTCATTCTGACGTTTCATCCTAGGAGCATTTAACTGGGAGATAATCCCATGCTCCTTCAGGATCCTATGGAACCCATCCGATAGGTTCTCATTCCCTCGATTAAATCGAAGAGACTCCTATCGTCTGGACGCTCTTGGAACCATAGACGTCAAAATTAACTAACTCCCATACCTTCATGGCCCTTTTAGTTATTCTGCCTTCCAGATTACACTCATAGGTTAGAAGGATCTCCGATGATTCTGTGAACAGCAACTCGGCCTTCTGTCACCTTTGAATTTATCTGAGGTAAAATATCTAAATCAGAGGGATCACAAATGGGATAGATTCTCCAAAGGATTTAGATGAATTTAAATTTAACGCTGCAACTGTCATGAAATCTATTTCCGAATTAAGATTAAATTTAAAGAGATTATTCTGATCTATTCCTCTAGTACTTAAGCTATCTTTTCAGTTTAAGATACACACATACGGTGCTGTCTAAAACTAAAAAACCTTTATTTACTAAGGAGGAAACAGAACTACATCTCTAAAAAAACAAAATCTGTATTTCGGAAAAACTAAGACATTCATATCTAACAGCTTCCGCAGCGGCTTATGGCATCAGTACCTATGTTAGGATTACTTCACTATAAAGTAGCCTTCTGCTTTCCTTGAATCTCTGTAGACCCGAAGTCTACATTCTAAGAAGCATAAGAACTGCTACTAGATAGCGACTCAAATCCTAACATCCTGAGGCCATACTCAATCTTCAAATACCCCCTATAGTCGCCAAAACAGAAACACTTCTGTCCTTAGCGTTACCAAACTTAGGAGTCCATACTAGTTTCTGCACTAAAATAGTATTCGATCTCTTATAAGTTACTCCCTTAGGTTCTTCTAAAGAAGACCTAGGTTAAGCACTAAAGGCATTGCCTTTAATCTTGATCTCATCCTTTGTCTCTTGGAAATCTCCTTAGATGTTCTGCGTTTATCATCTCTAACTTGTTAAAGCTAAAGTCTCTGATAACGCCTTCGAAGGTTCCAGACAACGATGCAAGATAGACGTCTTCCACCACCTCGTCATCTGGTACTATGTCTTTGGAATCTAGTTCGATCTGGAACTCAAGGATGTGTTCCCGAACAAGCATTCCCTCTGACATCTTGGTACCGACAAGTATCTTGGTGGATAAGCGATGAGTCTACTGACTTCGTCTAACAGATATCTTATGCAAGTAAAACTTTATTAGAGAAGACCCGGCATATCTCTGACTTGCTTCTAAGGAGTTGTCTGCAAGTCTGCTATGACACAGAACTTTCACATCTCCTCAGATTCTCGCTAGTCATCATATGCCCTAGTTAGTGCCCTAGTGATATCTGGACCCATTAGGTCTAGTACAGGGATATTAAGATTACAAGCCAATGTACGTTTTCTACCCTATGCATAAGCTAAAGTTAGCGCTTTCGCTCTACGTAGCTAGAGACCCGATAACTGGTTTCTCTTATGGGATAGCGGATAGGGGAACTATTTGGTTGAATGAAAATGAATGCAGGAAAACTTATTTTATGGATTTTGAAAATAAGCTAATTATATCCAAATGTCAGCGCTACCCTCACAGCGAAGACACCTCTATGGATTAATTTAACCATGTATGTAAGATCTCGGAATAGACTGCACCTGTCCGAGGGGGCAGTGTGCAGGTCATCCGCTTACACGGGTCTTTCCCTTGACCCTATCCAAATCTGCCAACTAAGGGCTTTGATGAACCATGGTTATCTTTTGGCCAGTACCACGTGATCACCATTGTCTTCGCAACGAATACCTCACGTGTACTTCGAATGCTTAACCACGAGCCTAGGCAATTACGGAACGGAAGTTCTAACGGCCCCCACGAGGGTGAGTAAAGCCTGAACCCTTGGCGCCGTAACCGCCATATCCCGAGGGAGATCACTAAGTAACTTGGCATGGAAAAACACAGCTCTCACCCGAGGGGGTTGTTGAGTTATGCCCTCCCACCCGAGCACGAAGTGATTGGCCGTGGAGGCCAGGGGATCTCTAAAAGTCCTCTCTTGCATCCCTTATTAAATTTGAGGGTTATTTAATGCAAGTATGAGTGTACACTAAGGTCACGACAACCTATACACTAGACCCTGGTCATATCGTGCTCCCACTAGCGTTTCAAGCCTTTTGCGAAGCATTAATCGATCTCGGAATATCATAGTCCCTGCCTCGAGTGGATTTCTCCACTCAAGGGTCATATTACATATCCCAAGAACATCGATGCTTTGCAAACTTGGCTATAACGCTAATGCCCTGGAGCCTAGCCTAAGGTCAGACTGACAGGAAAGGTCTTCCACTACCATGGCGCCTCGCTTATTAATTTGACGAATGATGTCATAGTAGAATTCCAACTCATTCTAGGTTTCGATGCTTGCCAAATAGGCACACCCGACTAATCGGGTGTTGACCTAATGGGGGCATAACCAAATGTGAGGAATTCATGCTATCATCAAGGGTCAATTAAATAATAGGCGTCACTAGTGGAATCCTATCCTAATAAGGTCGCTAGGACCCGAGGGGAAAGGGCATCCCTCTAACATAGATAATCAAATTATCGCATCGGGGTTCTCTACAGAATTATAAAGAACTACTGAAAGAAACAAGCACACAACTGAATCAAGTTCAGGGTCCGACCCCTGAACCTGACTGGCACAGCGCAGGCTCTCTATCTCCTTCGCAAGGTTCCTCGATCCGGTGCAAGCCTCTGTATACGATCTCTTGACGCTTTCTGCCCTTTGCCGTCATTGTGTACGCTTCGCCGGATCGCCATCGTCCTCCAAGATTCCGCTCATCTTCCCGGTGGTGGATCTCCACGGCAAGTCCTCCTCTTCAATCTGTAACCGAAAAAGATATAGTACGCTTCGAGCAAGTGCTCGCTTGTACACAATTTCCTAGAAAGAAAAGGAAAACAAACCTAGCAAAAAGCCTGAGAATCAAGGGTGGTAAATCTTCACCTCTTGCCCGACTATGGCTCTAAAATCTATCCACACACAGAAGAAAAAATATCCAGACAAAATCGCTAACACGGGGTCCGACCCCCGGTACCAAGCAATCACATATCCAGAATAATTTTAGAAGCGGCGCCCTGCAAGAACGATTCATAGAACACACAAAAATATACTATACATGATCTACTCGTAAAACCCCGATGGCGGCACATACTATTCATGCACGCACATGACGGTTTCATAAAAAAACATGAAACACACACCACTAGCGGGCTCTGATACCAATTGTTGGAAATAAATCCATGGCAGAGGCCCGCAGCGGAAGCAAAGTGAAGGTCCGAGGACTGTAGGCGGTGTGCGTTACATATCAAAATTTTCATCGAAACGATCTACATATGCGTGTATGAAACTAGCATGGCAACTACGCGAACCCCTAACGACGATCTAACGCAAAAGAAAAATCTAGCATGAATGCATGTTCTAATTATGTTAGATCTACTTGTTAGAGATCATACCTGTGTGCGGAATCTTTCACCGCGACAAATTTCTTCTTTGTCGATGGAGATGGGCTACGGATCTGCTCGACATAGCTTCGGTACGATGGCCATAACTTTCTGCTCCGAACTCTGATTGGGCTGAAATTTGGATTGCAGGTAGCCAACTTCGAGATGCAACTTTTCCAACAAGTTTCACATCGTTTGGACTTCTGTAGATCCCGGAATCGCAGAAACAACGTTGATTTTCTGTGCAGATTCTGGACAGCAAAAGGTTGCGGGAGACTCCTTCTAGTTCACCCGATCTCACACGATGCACGGCACCTCGTCGATGGATCTCTGAGTGCCTCCATACGACGAGCCTTCTTCTTCTACGAAAACACCATGCGAGGAAGACGAGTCGCCATCCAATGGCGCAAGCGAGGGAGAGAGAGATGAGAGAGGAGATGCGAAGAGAGAAGAGGGGCTTTGGTTTCCCCATGGCTTGCATGGCCGGCCCTAGGGCTTGCCCATGCTACTAATTTCGTGCACCCTCTCTCTCCTTCTCATATATATAGCCGGCCTATCCATATGGATAAGGACAGTATGGATAAGGATGATTGATTCAAACCTTATCCCTATATATCTCTTCTTTATCTCTATCCTTTCCTTGTTTTCGAAAACGGTCAAAACCAGCCCGTTTTCTGTGCCTCATAACCGGCCCCTTCATCGGAGGCAACAACCTCCCGAAACTAATGGGGCCGGCCTTGACCAGTCTCTCAACACTTAGGGCCGGCCCCCTTAGTGCATAGTGGCGCATGGTATGACCAAAACGCCCTTATGCCACTAGTTGACCGTTCCTCGTGTACGAGACTTTACAAGGCACACATAAGTGAAGTGCACCAGTGATTTCACTATTCTCTGAGGTTCCCGTAGGGTGCCCCTAGTGAAGTCAACTAGTCAACTCGCAACATGTCCCGGTGCATCGCACCCATGTGGCAAAGTCCACTTATGGCAAGGAATTGCTACATGCATCTCTGCACTAACCTAGGGTTTCCCCTTAGTGCACACACATAGCTACGCATCTACCGTGCACTAGTGCGAAGCACTCACGGAGCGTATGCTTGGACTTCTCGCTTCCTCTAACTACGTTCTGTGTTTCGAGGAGATGGTATAAGAACCGTACATAATGTCGATAAGGTGGAACCTTCAGGGACCAGGGTTCATGGCTTTCAACTCAGACTCGATCGACACACTACCCAAGTATACCATCGATCCTCTGAGTCCGAGTTAACCTGCGTAGCCACCCAGAGTGCGACGCAGGCTGCACTCCAATCCCCCCGGACTTACTATGTTCTCCTACATACCCCTGCTCTCCGCTTAGTATGGTAAACTCGCTGTCCCTCCACTGGTGCCATGACGCAACTCGAGCGGTGGAGAATACCGTCAGACTCGAGTGCTCATATGACTCGGTTCCTTCCAGGTTGACCACGTACATCGTACCTCCGATAACTCTGCCGAGTAACCGGATCCGTCACCAGTCGAACTGATGACCACCTGGCCAGGGTTTAATACGACGTAGGTCAGACCAAGGAATGCACCTCCCGTTAGGGGTGTGGATAGCCTACAGGAGTGACATGCTGATGCAACGCCAGCCGGGTAACCCAATACACCGTGGTTTTGGATCACTACATCCGGATCCTCACACATTGGTGCGCCAAAGCACCACACAACTGGTTAGTCCACCAGACATGGCTTCTCAGGGTTTAGGACCGTTTTACCCTAAGCAGAAACACGGTTTAGTGCACCGATGTCTGCTCATCGATCTGTGCACCGTGTTGGTTCCGTTCGGCCACAGACACTGTGCCTGGTAATGACCGTGGTGGAGACACCTACGCTCTGTCATCCCAACAGCTTATCCTGATAGGGCGACCAACCCTTATCAGAGCTGCGAACGTATTTAGGTTACATGGGACCAGTCCCTTGAGTCTCCCACTCAAGTGGATTACCATGTAGCCATGGCTCTCTGTTCTGTAATCAGAACACGTACTAAGGTACGTACCAATATGCAATCCTATACTATCAACCATACATAGCTAAACTATAGGTTTTTACGAGTTATAGACCTCACCAATTCTAACAAAGATTTCTACATGAACTTGGTCACAAACAAGAGCGGTATGTTCTATATTGTGATAGCCAAAGTGTAATACATTTGATTAAGAACTCGAGTTTTCACTCAAGGACCAAGCACATCGACTTGCGGTATCGTTGGATCCATGATGTGGTGGAACAAAAGAAATTACAAGTTGAGAATGTACATACCGATGATAATGGATCGGATGTAATGATAAAGTCACTACCCAAGGAGAAGCACGAAGTTTGCACTCGTGCAGCGGGTTTGGTGATTTCTCTTTGTTAGCCAAGGAAACGAGACATAGAGATCCCTCCTCATGGGTCATGAGGGGGAGTTTGTTGGGTATCCATCCCCATAAGGATAAGACCCAAGTTTGGCATCATATTTGTTCTCGGATCATTCTTGCAACCGGCCACTGCGTGGAACTGGCTCTGCAGGGACTGATCTTTGAACATCTGCAGTAGTTGATAGAGTTGGAGTTTGGCTCAGGTCTCTATATACAAGTTATAGAGAACTTGTCAAGCTTTCCAATGGATCCGGAATCACTAAATTCTGATGAGTATTGAGGAAGATACATAGATATGAAGTCAGTCCTGTGATTACTTTCTGCACTCTGTTTCTAAGTGCAGATTTCAGTTATGTGTTTGGAGCCGTTGGATCAATCTCTTAATCCAACGGTCCACTTGCTTCATCTACTGGATTTAATCAACCTATGGGTCCTTGGGGGCCATTGAGAGCATTTGGGGCTTGAGTGCAATTCGGAAGAGCACAAAAGAGGGGTTTTCTCTTGGAGAGAAAACCGATGAGAGAAAAGAAGCATTCGTTGTTACAACTAAAAGAAGATAAAGGGGTAAGGTCAGATCTATCCTTTTCCTCCATTGATGGAGATGATTCTTGAGATCCTCTTCTAGTTGAAGATAGGGATTTCTAGGGTTCTTGGAATCCTAAAGAGGTGGGGTTTCAAGCAAGGAGGAGAAGACAAGGTGTTGGGTGTAATCCATGATGTCTTTCCATCATTGCTAGTGAAACCCGAGCTTCGGCTCATCGTGTCCGTGGACGTAGCTCAATTTGGGGTGAACCACATAAATCGGTGTCTCTCTCTTTTTGTGCTTTCTTGGTTTGTGTTTCTTTCTCGTGCTCACACTCGCACACAAGGTGTTTGTTTCATTTCTACACACAGAGGGAAGATCGAGGTCTTTTCCCATCAGTAAAAAATCCTCACAATCACCTATCTCTCACTGTCACTTCTCTCGCACGATCGCCTTGGCCCGCAATCACATATATGCCATTGCAGCCATGTCTCCCTCTCCTACTAACGTATAGAGAACAAAGATAATAGAGAGGATCAGTCTATGAAGGTTCAATCTGTCACGTGAGTAGCATCCGACATAATGACTCTTCGTCCATAGAGAGAGCAAAGAAAATGACTTGATCGATCAGGAGAGTGAGCAAAGAAAATGATTAGGAGAGTGAGCAAATTAAATCAGAATGAAGCGCTTGAGGGGGATGGATTTCGAGATCTCCAACGAGATTTGGGTCGAGTCTTCCTTGGCATTAGCGGTGGCAGCGACTTCGGCTGAGAAGGAGTGCTCTAAGAGGGTTAGGGTTAGGGTTTCGAGGTGAAGGAGGGGATCAGGCCTCAATGGGTGAAGGAGAAGAGATCAACTGGGGTGCCTCTGGCTAGGACTTAGTACGATCCACTAGCTGATGGTGCCCTGCGGTTGGGGACAATGTGGTCTCTCTCTCTCTCTCTCTCTCTCTCTCTCTCTCTCTCTCTCTCTCTCGTTGAAAAAGGTGAGAGGGCGAAGAGCTCGATTGGTGGGTGGGTGGCTGTGTGTGTGTGTGTGTGTGGGGGGGGGGGGGGGGGGGGGGGTCTTCCTGGCCTCCTCATGAGTGCCCAAATGCGGCGATCCCTTATATATTATACATGGAGGTAGGAGGCCCTTATCCTCATATCTCAGCCGTCAATTGTGTGATCGACAACAAGATTTATCCTGTTCCTTTTTGTTGATGGCTCGTTTTCGTGTTGAGGAGGTTTAGTTGATGGCAAAGTTGTAATTATTATGAACGGGCATAACGATGTTACATAGATAAGTGAATGTGTAATCAAATACAGGGAATCATATATGGATATTAAGACACTCATATCCATACTCAAAAGTTGGATTTGGTGGAGTTTCGGCCAATCCGTTTGGTGATCTTAAGCTCAATTGGTATGCCCTATAGTAATGTGTTCGAGTACTATTGTCAGTCAAGCAACACCAATATTAGTTCGAGATCGATGAAAGGCCTTGGCCCTCTTCGCAACTTCATAGCCCTTGAGGTTGCCCATGCATCCCGTGGAGTTCTTGCGTCCATATTCCACCCAAAACTATTTTTCCGATACATAATCTTAAGTCTGAAATTGATCAACTCCATATGGGATTATGCTTTCTATGATATTGGGCGGATTCAGCTAGCTAGCTACCTCCATTGGGCAGTTTGGAAGGAAAGAAACATTGTCATTTTTAAAAGTATAGCGCCTAATTCTAGTAGAATCGCATCGATAGCTTGGAACCTCATGCATCTATTAGCAAGTGCGTATGATGATAGGCCAATATTTACTGATGATATCACTTCTTCTTGATGGTAACGTCAACCTGACGATTTCTAAAACTTATTGTAGATGCTTCAGTAGGGGTGGATCCTTCTGCCTGTGGGCTAATTATCAATAATGAGTGGGGACAACTGGTGAGTTGTGCGATTAAATCCCTCCCATTTTGCCCGCCTATTGAAGCAGAACCTTATGCAATGCTGAAAGGAATAAAGCTCTGCTTATAGCTTATAATCATCGGTGTGATGGTGCAGAGTAACAATCTTTCTGTCATCACTTACACTCTTGTTGGAGAAGACAATCCTCCCTTCTGGAAGATCCATAGTACGATTATGGGATGCAGGAGGTTGACTTTTTCATCTGTTTGCCAACCACGGATTTCACTATGTTAGAAGAGATTGCAACCAGACGATGGATTACTTAAATAGCTTCCCATTATCTTCAATGTAACTCAGATTTTTTGTATTTTTGATTCCCATGAGTCTCTTTTCTCTCTCTTTGAAGAGATTCTCTGTAAGGATTCGAAAGATCGAGAATTGCTTCCACCTCATCCATTGATCCTCATTCTTTTTGTTTAGACCTAGCTAGTGACCCTAGACAACCCGTATAGATTGGGATCCAGTGTCTGGATAGAGGTTGGGTAAGAGAAGTGGATATATTTTTCTTAACTTGCAAACAAAAAAAAAAACTCTGAAGTCAGAAATGTCAATTAGGTAATTTCGGTATATGGATCGGTTCTTCGACCTCCTTAGCCAAATTTCCCACCACTATCCCGCCAGGCTACATGGTTACGCATGCAGTGACGACTCTGTTGTGAGAACACGCAACCAGTCAGTCAAACCATTTCAATCCTGCCTCGATATAAAGAGAACACGACCGACCGAAGCACGGAACCCTCTTCCCCATCTCCGAAGACCCGCCCGCCTCCCGCCATGGGCGCCGAAGCTAAACCCCTGCACATCTTCTTCTTCCCTTTCATGGCACCCGGCCACATGATCCCCATGGTCGACATGGCTAGGCTCTTCTCCATGCGAGGCGTCAAGTCCACCATCATCACCACCCCCGGCAACGCCACCCTCATCCGACCCACCATCGACCGTGCCAACGACTCCGGCCGCAACCAACCCATCGGCCTAGTCCTCCTACCCTTCCCCTCGGCCGCCGTCGGACTGCCGGAGGGGTGCGAGAACTCCTCCTCCCTCACGTCACCGGAGTCTAAGGTCAGCTTCTACAAAGCCACGGAGATGCTCCGACGACCGTTCGAACAGGTCCTCGGAGAGCTCCTCCCCGACTGCATCGTCACCGACATGTTCCTCCCTTGGACCGTCGACGTCGCGAACGAGCACGGCGTGCCGAGGCTCGTGTTCCACGGGACCTGCTTCTTCTCCCTCTGCGCCTTGAAGAGCGTTGATCGTCTCGTGAGCCTACCGCCGGACGTCGAGTCGGTCGTCCTCCCTGGCCTCCCGCACCGGATCGAGATGCTGAGGTCCCAGCTGCCGGACGACCAGAAATCCGGACCAGCCTTTGTAGCGCGCTTCAAGCAAGTGAGGGAGTCGGAGGAGCGGAGCTACGGCGTGGTGGTGAATAGCTTCTGCGAGCTCGAGCCGGACTACGCCCGGCACTATCGGGAGGTGATCGGACGGAGGGCGTGGCACATCGGCCCGCTGTCTCTGTGCAATACAGACGAGGTCGACATGTCGGGCAGGGGGAACATGGCCTCGATCGGCGGCGAGACCTGTTTGGAGTGGCTCGACAGCAAGAAACCGGGCTCGGTTCTGTACGTGTGCTTCGGGAGTATGGGCGGCTTCACCGCGGAGCAGCTCCATGAGATGGCTCTCGGCCTTGAGGCTTCTGACCATCCGTTCATCTGGGTGGTGAGGGAAAGCGGTGGCGACGGCGACTGGCTGCCGGAGGGGTACGAGCAGAGGATCGAAGGGAAGGGGCTGCTCATACGAGGGTGGGCTCCCCAGATCTTAATCTTGAACCATCCGGCGGTCGGAGGGTTCCTGACCCACTGCGGGTGGAACTCGAGCTTGGAGGGGGTGAGCGCGGGGGTGCCGATGGTCACGTGGCCGCTCTTCGCCGAGCAGTTCTTCAACGAGAGGCTGATCGTTGACGTGCTGGGGATCGGGGTGGCGATCGGAATCAAGGATCGCGTTATGCTCCCGGAAGACCGGCCGCTGGTGGAGTCGGTGGCGATAGAGAGGGCGGTGGATCGGCTGATGGGCGGCGGAGAGGAGGCGGACGGTAGGAGGAGGAGGGCGAGGGAGCTGAAGTGCTCGGCGAAGGCGGCTCTGGAGAACGGTGGGTCCTCATTTGTTGACATGGGGAATCTTATCAAGGAATTGACGGACCGGCGGGCTATGGCCAAAAGCTAGCTAGACACACACACACGTTAGGCTGCGATTCGTATGCATGTATGCAGGATTTGGTCAAGCGTTCGAATAAGCGCTCCGGCATATTTTCTCCGTTGTGGGCCTTATGACGGGTCTTCCCCGTATATCTCCTTTTTTTTTTTTTTTGAGAAATGGTCTTCCCCTTATCTTATTGGCGAGCTTTTCTACTTCTTGTGTTATTAAAAATCTTGATATTTTCGCTCATAGCTGTGGTGGGCCATCTTCTCGTCTTAGTGGCAGTATCGTTCTCTCTCATCCCACTCTCTCTCATTGGTCCATTCTAAGGGTATGTTTGTCATTTCATATTGTTTATCATGTGAAATGACCAAAAGCCCTCGAGATGGATCGATGACGAGAGAGAACGATTTTGTTCCTGTTAATGTACATACAGTCGGGTCGGGTTTACTGTACAGTCGGGTCGGATTGTATAGATATATATATACATATATTGGGCTTGAGTCCCTTAATGGAATGTATTCTATTCCTCTCCAAACCCTAGCCGTCATCTCCTAACATGGTATCAGAGCTCTAGGGTTCTCCCGACGACGACGGTCCTCCGGCTGCACCTCCTCCGGCCTCCCTCCTCCTCCGGCTGCATCTCCTCCGGCTGCACCTCCTCCGGCTGCACCTTTTCCGCCGGCTGCACCCTCCACCGGTCCCTCCTTCCCGCCGGCTGCACCCTCCGTCCACCTACAGCTTCCGTCCCCCCTCCTCCGCCCACCTACTGCCCCCCCCGACCCCCTCCCGACCCCCCCTACAGCTCCCGCCCCCCTCCTCCGCCCACCTTCAGCAACCCCGCCAACCCCCGACCCCCTCCCGACCCCTCTACACCCCCCGCCTCCCTCCTCCGCTCACCTACAGCCCCCGCCCCCCTCCTCCGCCCACCTACAGCACCCCCGACCCCCTCCCGATCCCGTCCCGACCCCTCTACACCCCCCGCCCTCCTCCTCCGCTCACCTACAGCCCCGGCCCCCCTCCTACGCCCACCTACTGCCCCCCCCCCCCCCCCCCCCCCCCGACCCCCTCCCAATCCCCCCTACAGCTCCCGCCCCCCTCCTCCGCCCACCTACTGCCCCCGATCACCCTCCTTCACCCCTCTACACCCACCGCCCCCCTCCTCCGCCCACCTACAGCACCCCCGACCCCCTCCCGACCCTCCCTACAGCCCCCGCCAACCCCCACTTCAGCCCTACCACCCATCCCGATTTCCCCCATCTATTGAGCCTCCTCCATGGCTTCTCTAGCCGTACCGTCCGTCGTTGCGATCTCTCCACCGCTGAAGGCGGTCGCCTTTCACTTATCCTCGGCCAGCGACTGGCCTGACTGGTCCCTCACCGTCGAGGCCGCCCTCTCTAGTCGTGATCTGTGGGGTCACATCACCGGCGAGGATCCTCCTCCCACTGACTACTCCGGCTCCTCCTATGTCACCAGCAGTGCTGCGTCTTCTGCTGCGACTGCTACCACGGCCATCACCGTTGCTGCTCTTACGTGGCACCGCCACGATCAGGCCATCCGGGCGTACCTTCTGGACTCGGTTGCTCGTCCGCTACTTGCTCCCATCGGTCGCCTTCCGATAGCGCGCACGATGTGGGAGTATCTCTGGGACCGTTTTATTCCGCGTGGAGGCGCACACCGGCATCAGCTTATCTGTAATTCGCAGTCTGCCCGTCAGGGGGAGCGCACCATTCAGGACTTCTTCAGTCAGATGAGTGCCTACTGGCATGAGCTGGACTCACTGATCCCGGAGCGGTGTGCCTGCCCCTGCTCCCGGGATTTCCAGCGCTACCTCGACGAGGGCCACCTGCACCAGTTCCTGGCAGCACTTCGATCGGACTTTGCTCTCATAGCTGCCCAGCTCCTGCACCGTGAGCCGCTCCCTCGGCTCGAGGATGCTCTACTCGCTTTGGTCGACGAGGAGACCCGCCTTCAGACTCAGGGCGCTCGTCCTCCTCCACTTGCTCCTAGCTCCGACTCTGTCCTGGCAGCCGGGTTCTCCAATGAGGCTGTCTTCTGTCACTACTGCAAGGAGCCCGGTCACATGAAGCGCGAATGCCCTACACGTCCTCCACGCAACCCCCGCTGGGGTCCGGATGAGAGAGCCCCCCGCTGGGCTTCGACCTCTCACGACGATCGACGCGGCGGTCGAGGTGGACGGGGCCGTGGACGTGGTTCGTCTTCCTTCCGCCACTTTGGTGGCACAGCGGCTACTGTAGAGGCCTCGACGCTCCCCACTGCTACCACAGCACCTTCTCCGCCTGAGCCGGACCGTCTTCAGCGCCTCGAGGAGCTCCTTCTTCGCCACCTAGCCTCCACCGGCTCCGCGACTGCGCACGGCTTGTCTGCCACCTCTGGTACTACTGCTCCATGGATCTTCGATTCGGGTGCCTCCTGTCACCTTACCTTTGACTTCACTGTCCTCACGGACTGTTCTCCCACTACCACCCACCAGGAGGTTCGCACTGCGGATGGGACTCTCGTCCCTATTCCACAATGTGGCTCCATCACTACCACCTCTGACCCTTCTGGTCGCCTGACCCTACCCCATGTCAATCATGCCCCCCGTCTTAATATTAATCTGATCTCTATCAGTTCTCTTTGCGACTCTGGCCTGACTGTCACCTTCACCCCTTCTGTTTGTGTTGTGCAGGATTCGTGGACGGGTCAGAGGATTGGGCTGGGCCGTAGGGCAGGAGGACTCTACCAGTTGGACCATCTCCATGTGTCTTCAGTTGCGTCTGTCATGTCTGTCACCTCTGATGCCGACCTGTGGCACAGAAGGTTAGGTCATATCGAGTGATCGACTCAAAAGCGTATTCCGTTCGGGCGCTTTGGGTCGAGCGTCTTTCTCCCCCCTCTCTGTTTGTACGGGTTGTAGACTGGCAAAGCATCTAGCTCTTTCTTTTTCTGCTAGTGCTTCCCAGTCTGATGCTTTATTTGATTTAGTCCATTCGGACATTTGGGGTCCTGCTCCTGTTGCATCTCTATCGGGTTACATGTATTATGTGTGCTTTATCGATGACTATTCTAGGTGCACCTGTGTTTATCTTATGCGTTATCGATCTGAAGTACCTCACATCTTTAGGAGATTCACCACTATGATACACACCCAGTTTGGTCGGCGCATCAAGACCTTTCGGTCTGATTGTGCCAAGGAGTATTCTCTCCTCTGAGATGCGTGAGATTCTTCAGTCTCACGGCACTCTTCACCAGCAGTCCTGTCCCCACACACATGAGCAGAACGACGTTGCCGAACGCAAGCATCGTCATGTCCTTGAGACTGCACGAGCCTTGCTTCTCTCTGCGTCTGTTCCTCACTCCTACTGGGCTGAAGCTGTCATGACGGCTGTCCACCTCATCAATATCACTCCATCGTCTACTCTGTCCGGTGCCACCCCTTACGAGCACCTTCACTCCAGTCCACCTGACTACTCTCTTCTTCGCACGTTTGGCTGCACGTGCTTCGTTCTTCTTCCTCCCCATGAGCGCACCAAACTTTCTGCGAGGTCTGTTAGGTGTGTTCACTTGGGGCTCAGTCATGAGCACAAGGGGTATCGCTGCTATGATCCCTTAGCTCGTCGGATCCGTGTCTCCCGTCACGTCTCTTTTATTGAGGATGTCTCGTATTTTGCACCTGAGTCTCAGGATCTTTCCTTGCCTCCTGCGTCATCCTCCTCGCCCTCCTCACATCTCCACATCCCTGTTCTACCCCCGGTTTCTGTTGCCCCATCCACGCCTACTCCACCACCACCACCACCTCCTCAGTCTCCACCGCCACCTCCACCACCACCACCACCTCCTCAGTCTCCCTCGCCACCTCCACCACCACCCATTACTCGTGTCTATGTACGTCGGTCTGCAGCGCCCCCTCTAGAGTCGGTTCACACTGGTACTCCCTCGCTTGATGCTGCTGCCCCCTCCTCCCCGGTCGTGGATCCTGCTCCTGTTCGGCGCTACCCAGCGTGCGAACATCACCCTCCTGATAGATATGACTACTCTACTGACAGGTTTGGCTACTCTGCTTTTCCTTCTGACTCTCCTGACTCTTCTGGCTACTCTGCCAG
Organism: Chamaelirium japonicum; assembly: GCA_947650365.1. Classification (NCBI taxonomy): domain Eukaryota; kingdom Viridiplantae; phylum Streptophyta; class Magnoliopsida; order Liliales; family Melanthiaceae; genus Chamaelirium; species Chamaelirium japonicum. The sequence goes on along the minus strand of OX393551.1, from coordinate 37,485,028 downwards.
TGTCTCCTATTCACCATCCTTTCAGGCCTTTCTTACTGCTATACACACCCATCGGGAGCCCCAATCGTACCGTGAAGCAGTGTTACATCCAGAGTGGCGGCAGGCCATGTCAGTTGAGCTTGAGGCTTTTCAGCGGACTCAGACCTGGGAGTTGGTGCCTTGTCCCTCTGGGGTGGTGCCTGTTAGCTGCAAGTGGATATTCAAGGTCAAGACTCGACTTGACGGATCCATTGAGCGGCACAAGGCTCGCCTCGTTGCTCGCGGCTTCTCCCAGGAGTATGGGATTGACTACGAGGAGACATTTGCTCCAATTGCTCGGATGACTACTTTGCGCACCCTCTTAGCTGTAGCAGCTGCTCGAGGGTGGCCTCTCCATCAGATGGATGTCACCAATGCGTTTCTCCACGGTGATCTCTCTGAGGAAGTCTACATGGCTCCTCCTCCAAGCACTTCAGTTCCTCCAGGGCACGTGTGTCGGTTGCGAGCAATCTATGGGCTCAAGCAGGCCCCTCGTGCCTGGTTTGAGCGATTTCACAGTGCAGTTCTGGCCGCCGGTTTTGTTGAGCGTCACTCCGACTATGCCTTGTTCACTTGCTCCTCCAGTCAGAGCATTGCAGTCCTTCTCCTCTATGTGGATGATATGATCATCACTGGGGATGACAGTGCCACCATTGCCTCTCTCCAGTGGCACCTCCAGAGTCAGTTTGAGATGAAAGATCTGGGAGCTCTTCGCTACTTTTTAGGCCTTGAGATTGCCCGGTAAGCTCGTGGTCTGTTGGTCTCCCAGCAGAAGTACATCTCCGACATCCTTGCTGATGCTGCTCTTACTGACACGCGCACTGCTGATACACCCATGGAGCTCAATTTGAAGCTTCTCGCTACAGACGGTGAGCCGCTCCAGGATGTCTCCCGCTACCAGAGGCTGGTTGGGATGCTCGTCTATCTCACCATGACCCGGCCAGACATTGCCCATGCTGTTGGCATTGTCAGTCAGTTTGTTCAGGCTCCACGGTCAATACACTATGCAGCTGTTCTTTGGATTATCCGCTACCTCCGGGGTACCATCACCCGTTCACTACTGTTTCCCTCCACCTCTCCGTTGGTGCTGCGTGCCTACTCCGATGCAGATTGGGCAGGAGATGCAGCCACTCGTTGATCGACTATAGGCTACTATGTGTTTCTGGGTGATTCACTGATTTCATGGCGTAGCAAGAAGCAGGAGTCTGTTGCTCGCTCCAGCACCGAAGCCGAATACAGGGCTATGGCTTCCACCACCGCCGAAATTGTCTGGCTTTGCCGTCTTCTGCTCGACTTGGGAGTGGTGATATCCGGGCCCACCCCGCTCTTCTGTGACAACCGGAGTGCTATTCAGATTGCTAGCAACCCGGTCTTCCATGAGCGAACAAAGCATATTGAAGTTGATTGTCATTATGTTCGCCAGGCGTTTATCGACCACACCATCTCCCTGCCTTTCATTTCCTCATCGGAGCAGACTGCTGATTTTCTGACGAAGCCCCTGACGATTGCTCGCTTTCGACATTTTCTAGGCAAACTCTCGGTTCATGATCCACCGTGAGTTTGAGGGGGAGTGTTAATGTACATACAGTCGGGTCAGGTTTAATGTACAGTCGGGTCGGATTGTATAGATATACATGTACATATATTGGGCTTGAGTCCCTTAATGGAATGTATTCTATTCCTCTCCAAACCCTAGCCGTCATCTCCTAACAGTTCCAACCTTCTTAAAGAGGTTGGAGCATCCTACTCTCTCTCATTGGTCCATTCCAAGGGTATTGTTGGGGGTAGCTGAAATACGTCCCGGAGTGGGAGCCCTTATCCGAATAAGCTCGCCTCCTAGCTCGCCAAAGAGGCCGCCCCTAGCTCCGCGCGCTCGACATCAGTTCGCCCTTGCCTGCGGATCTCATAGACCCCAGGATTCCAAGGGGTGGGGAACTCACTCAGGAGCTCGCCCTCCCCCCCTCATCTTGACAGGGAGCGAGATCCACATTGGGCTGAAGGGGGCCTAAGGCAAAAAAGCTCGCTCAGGAGCTCGCCCAAGCTCGCTCAGGAGCTCGCTCGAGCTCGCTCAGGAGCTCGCCCAAGCTCGCCCAGGAACTCGATCAAGCTCGCTCAGAAGCTTGTCCGAGCTCGCTCAAAAGCTCGCCCAAGCTAGCACAAAAGTTCGCCAAGCTCGCGCGGGAGTTCGCTGGTAGTGGCAGCGGGAGTTAGACCGTCATGCATACAAAGACACAGGCACCACAGACGCCCCAAGCTCACTCAGGAGCTCGCCCAATACCACCCCGGAGCTCACCCAAGCTCGCCAAGACTCCCCCATTTATCGAAGAGGTCGCTCCTACGAGGTCCGACTCTTGATAGGTGGAAGAGAAGGCGGAGCAACGGAGGGCGAGCTCGCCCTGGCTTCCCACCTGAGGTCGCCCACCATAGAGCGGCATGAAGGGTTGCCAGGTGTCGAAATCCCACAGAAGCTACGTGGACAAACGTAGTCCACGGAAGCCGCCCTAGTCAGTTTGGGACCTCACAGACTTGAACATTCCAGAATGGCCACCTGGCAGCAACAAGAAAGATGCTCTCCCCCACTCAAACCGCCTGGCAGGCTCGACGACAAAGAATGTCAGGGGCGCGAGTTCCAAGGACTGTCAGAGACCTGCGTGAGCCAGAACGTGGGGGTCTAGAAGGCGCGGGAAAGAATCTCCACGTGTCGGGCAACGGTAGGTCGCCAATATCTATAAATGCCCACCCCCAGGCTCCAGAGTACAGGTTGGAAACCCTTTTCCCTACCACTTTCGTCTACTACAGCTCGCTGTTGAGCACCTGAGACTGACTTGAGCGTCGGAGGGTCTGTGCTCCTAAGGGAGCCAACCGTTCTTACGCTTTTTCTTTGTCTTGCAGGTGCGTCGCACGGACCAGTGAAAAATATCCCCAAACATTTGGCGCCGTCTGTGGGATCCTTCGACTGGTTCCTGCGAGAACGCCCACGACCACAAGGTGAAATTCTGGGGGGCTCTCGTAACCCAAAGATGGCTCCGGCGACAAGGGGACGCAGGCGACCGAGGACCCGTGCGAGGTCCGCACGCAGCGAACCTCCTGCTGAGACCCCTCAGCCCCCTGTCCCTCTCAACGACCAGCTCCTGTTGGAGGTGTTGGCCACTCAGCGAGCGATGTTGGAGGAACTGACGCGACTGCGTCAGGTCCCGGCGGCCAGCCGACGGTCCGGGCCGGCGAAGACGGTATCTCCGGTGCGACCACCAGCTTCAACATCGCGCCCGCCTACGACCATTCCGGCTCGGCAGGTTTCCCACCGGGAACCCCCGGTCGAAAGGGCGACCGTGCGCGGGGTGCCGGAAACCCCGCTTACGAGATTGCAAAGGCTGGTGACCCAGCGGTCAAGCAACAAGGCGACCTCGAAAGCAACCATTCCCCGACGTCGCGAAAGAAGCGCCGATTCAGATGAATATGAGGCGAGATCTCTGGAGAAAGACCGCGACCCGCGACATCGGCGACGGGGGAAGGAGCCCGCGGTGGCTTTGCCTCATGGAGCTCGCGAGGCAACCGCCTCTTATCGACCTGCTGTCGCACCAAAAGAGCCCGCGGAGCGACGACGAGAGGGTCACTCCACAGGAACCCCCTCAGGTCGCCAAGAGGAAGGACCCCGAGGAAGCGTGCATGACCGCATAGGGCCTGCGCAGCCGCCTTTGGGAGCTTTCCCTGGGCACTGGCAGCGACCTAACGCGCCTATAGACCTACTGGAGGACCTCGCCGCTCATGGAGGTAGCTCGCCCTTCACGAGCGAGGTACACCAGGGAGGTTTCCCTCACCATTGGACCCCACCCAAGTTTGTACTGTTCGACGGATCGCAAGATCCAGTCGACCATCTCTTGGCTTACCGGAAGCTGTTATTCTTCCGGGACCAAGATCACGTTTTGTGCCAGGCTTTCCCGAGTAGCTTGGCGGGCTCGGCGTTGAACTGGTTCCACAAGTTGCCGTCGGGCACCATTCCGGACTTCCCGACCCTCTCCAGATTGTTTCTGGAGCAGTACCGCTGCAACAGGCAGCCCCCTAAGAGGATTGAGTCTCTCTTCACTTTGGCCATGGGAGCCCGCGAAACCCTTCGAAGCTTCGCGATGCGTTTTCGAAGCGCCTATCTCGCTCTGGAGGACGCGGTCGGCCAAGATCGCACAACGGTGAGCGCTTTCCGGAACGCCTTCCCCGAGGGAAGCAAACTTCACGACGCCCTGGTAATTAAAGATCCTCGCACGATGGTCGAGCTCTTCGCCCTTGTCCAGCAACACATCAAGCTCGAAGATGCGGTGTTAGACCGGAGGGGAAAGGCAGTCGAGCAGCGACCTCCTCTGGCTCTGCGACCTCTCATTGTTAAGGCCGTGGAGAGGCGGGAGGTGCCACTAGCGGTACCTTTGCCCGGACCGCATGCAGCTCCTGCCGTACAGCCCGCTGAAGCCCCCGCTGTGGTCGCTGGAAGGCCGGCGAACTGGCGCCTGCCTCCGGGACCCGGGGAGCGGGATTTCACCGTGCTAACCCACTCACCAGGACAAGTCTTTCACCAGATCCGGAATGACCCCTTTTTTCAGTACCCACCACCCCTGCAGGTCGAGGAGCCCGGCTTTACTGACAACACGCGGCGGTGCGCCTTTCATCGTAGCCCCGGGCATCACACTAACAGATGCCGGGCTCTGAAGAACCACCTGGAGGACTTGGTCGCCCAAGGACATTTGGATCAGTTCATTTCGCCTCCAAGGAGATTCGAGGTGATACCGACGCGGGCTCCTCGGGAGGGAGATCGCCCGGGGCCCGCTGAGCCCGCCCTGCCTCCACCTCCCCCGGGAGGGCCGGCGGTCTGTCACACTATCAGCGGGCGCCTGAACGGCCCAAGATCCAGCAACGAGGTTCGTCGACAAGTTAGAGAGATGGAGCGGGCTCAGAAGGTATTCTCCGTTTCTCTAACCCCTGTATTGCTCCAAACACCAAGGGTAGAAGCCCGAGACTTCATTTGGTTCTCGGAGGAGGACATGGCCGGGGTTGTTATCCCCCACAATAATCCCCTCGTCATACGCCTTATGATGACGAACATCGAGGTAAGGCGGGTCCTGGTTGACCCAGGAAGTGCCGTAGACATTCTGTTCTTATCGGCCTTCCAGCGAATGGGGTTGAGACAAGTTGACTTGTCTCCCTCCACGGGCTTGCTCACCGGTTTCACTGGCGAGGTCGCTAAGGTGGCAGGGGAGATAACCCTCACCGTAACGGCGGGCCTGGAGGTACGTCAAGTCCGTTTCGCGGTGGTGGATGGGCAGTCCGTTTTCAATGCCATCCTGGGGTGACCTTGGTTGAGGCAGATGAAGGCGGTGTCCTCGCCTAATCACCAGGCCCTCAAGTTTCCCACCAACGGGGGGGTCGTGGTAATTCGAGGAGACCAGGTCGCTGCTACCAGGTGCGAGCAGGACGTCTTTCACCTCACAGGTGTGGAGGTCGCTGAGGCCAAGAGGCCCGCGCCCTCCTAGCAATTAGCACCCACCTCGAGCGGGCTCCTCCCAAGCCCGAGAGAGGTTTCCTCGCTTAAATCCCCTACTTCACACCCGGGTGGGAGCGGTGTGGATTTTGAGCTCGAGGAGAAAGGTCGCCTGTCGGGATCCCAGAGAGGAAGTTTTCCCGTTGCCGAGCGACTGCAAGAAGTCAACATCGGTGACGAGGACGGACCGAGGATCGTCCATCTCGGGACCTCGCTAACCAAGGGCGAGGTCCTGGCCCTGACCAACATACTCAGGGAATACCGTGACGTATTCGCCTGGAGCTTTACGGACATGCCAGGGATTGACCCGGAGGTCGCCTGTCATCGTCTGCACACCATGAAAGACTTCCCGCCGGTCAAGCAAAAAGCTCGGCATATCCCAGCTGCGAAGTCCATTGCAGTGGCGGCGGAGATAGACAAGCTAGAGCGATCTGGTTTTATACGCGAGGCGCACTTCCCCGAGTGGATCTCCAACATCATGGCAGTACCCAAGAAGAGCAGAGCAGTCAGAGTGTGCATCGATTTCTCCAACCTTAACAAAGCATGCCCGAAGGACGGATTCCCCCTTCCGCGGATAGGCACGCTGGTCGACGCAGCTGTCGGGTTCCGGGCGTTATCCTTTATGGACGGATATTCGGGGTATAACCAGATACCGCTCCACGTCGAAGATCAGAAGAAGACCGCCTTCTATTCTGGGGCGGGCTACCAGAAGCTTTTCTGCTATCGGGTAATGCCGTTTGGACTGAAGAACGCGGGAGCGACCTACCAAAGGTTAGTCACTCAGATGTTTAAAGATCAGATCGGCAAAAGTGTCGAAGTTTATGTAGATGACCTCCTGGTAAAGAGTCGAGAGCGAGAAGGGCATGTTGGCGATCTCCGCGAAATCTTCAAAGTGTTGAGAGAGTACCAAATGAGGCTAAACCCGGCAAAGTGTGCATTCGGGGTGACTTCTGGGAAATTCCTAGGGTACCTGGTCACCCACAGGGGGATCGAGACCGACCCTGGGCAAATCCAAGCACTTGTCGAAATGCCCGCACCAAGGACCCGGCAGGAGGTCCAGAGATTGAGCGGGCGAATCGCCGCGCTAAATCGGTTCATCTCCAAATCCTCAGATAATTGCCGACCTCTTTTCGAGCTACTTCGAAAAGGGGCAAGCATTTGTTGGGACGAAAAGTGTGAGCGCGCCTTTTATAAGATCAAGGACTATCTGGCGAGCCCGCCAATCCTAGCGGCACCTAAGGAGGGCGCCGACCTGGGCGTGTACCTGGCGGTCACTGAGAACGCGGTAAGCGGGGTCCTCGTGGTCGAAGAAGCGAAGATAGAGCGGCTTGTCTACTTTGTAAGCCACACAATGCTTCTCGCCGAGCTCCGGTATCGACCAATCGAGAAGTCGCATTAGTCTTGGTCCTTACCGTGAGAAAGCTTCACCCCTACTTCTCGGCGCACACTGTCAAAGTCATCACGGAGCACCCTCTGAGGAGCGCGCTCTCCAGACCCTCGGTAGCCGGCAGGCTCTATCGATGGTCCACCGAGCTCGCTGCCTATGGTTTGGAGTATGTCCCTCGAGTTGCTGTCAAAGGGCAGGCTCTCGCCGATTTCTTGGCGGACTTCCCCATAGAAGAACCGGTCCAGTACCAGGAGGATGAGCCAACTGAGGCACACCCTGGGAAGTCTAGGTTCTTGGACAACCAAGGCGAGCTTCCTCCAACTAAGCATTCAGAGATGGCGGGCTGGGAATTATTCATCGATGGATCCTCCAACGTTTCGGGGGCCGGGATAGGGGTCGCACTGATCACCCCGTCGGTACTTCTTGAGAAATCAGTCCGGCTGGATTTCACTGCAACCAACAACGAAGCAGAGTATGAGGTGCTGCTGGCTGGTCTAGAGCTCGCTCAAGAAGTAGGCACCAAACGGTTGAGGGTTTTCAGCGACTCCCAGCTGATCATTTGTCAAATCAACGGAGACTATGCCTCCCGGGATACGCGAATGGCGGGCTACGTGGATCTGGTAAAAGGAAAGGCCGCGGAGTTCAAAGAAATCTCCTTCGAGCAAATTCCTCGAGCAGACAACAGGTGGGCTGACACGCTGGCGAATGCCACCTCCCTGCTAGGAGGATCGGAAGGTCGCCAGATTTTCATCGAAGTCCAAAATCAGTCTCGGCTCCAAGTAGCAGAGCCCGCTGTTAACCAAGTATCGGCCAATGTGTCACCAGGAGGATGGATCGCGCCTATTATCAGTTTTCTCCGGAAGGGCGAGCTCCCGGAAGACAGAGAAGAAGCTCGACGAATGGAGAAGTGCGCTGGTCGCTATCTCATTCGCTGGGATCGTCTTTTTAGGAAATCCTTTGGCGGGCCAAATCTTCGTTGCATCGAGCACCCCGAAACTAGAGAAGTTTTAGGTAGCATTCACTCCGGCGAGCTGGGGAACCATGCCGGTGGGCGATCTCTGGCCGCGAAAATCAGGAGACAAGGATATTGGTGGCCCACTCTGCAGCAGGACGCTTTGAAGGTCGCTCAAAGCTGCATCCAATGCCAGAAGCACGCCACGACAAATCACATGCCCGCAGAAGAGCTGCACCCCCTGGCGAGCCCCAGGCCTTTTCAGCAATGGGGACTCAACATTGTGGGACCTTTCCCCGTATCAGCCCGGCAAAAGAAATTCATTTTAGTGGCTACGAACTACTTCACCAAATGGGTGGAAGCGGTCCCGCTAGCTAAGATAGGTGAAAAGCAGGTGAAAGACTTCCTTTGGAAGAATATCTTCTGTCATTTCGGTCTGCCACGGATACTTATCACAGACAACGGCCGACAGTTCGATAATCACTTAATCAGAAACTTTTGTGCTCAATATGGAGTCGACCTGAGGTTTTCGTCTCCAAGGTACCCGCAAAGCAACGGGCAGGCTGAAGCCACGAATCGCGTGATCCTAGACAACCTCAAGAAAAGGCTGGAAGGAAAAAAGGGATTGTGGGAGCAGGAGCTCGATGGAGTCCTATGGGCCTATCGCACTACTCCACGTCGCTCAACTAGCGAGTCGCCCTTCAGTCTCACTTATGGTTGCGAAGCCGTGCTGCCTGTAGAGGCCGAGCTGCCCACAGAAAGAAGGCTTGCGGCGGAGGAGGTCGACAACGACAAACTGCTCGCTGACTTCCTCGATCAGCTCGAAGAGAGACGAGAGCGCGCCAACCTGCATCTCGCCGGATACAGACAGGAAATGAAGCACGCATACGACAAAAGAGTCCGCCATCGAGCGTTCAAGACTGGCGATCTGGTGATGAGAAAGGTGTTCGCGAACACGCAGGAGCCTAACGCAGGGAAGCTCGCGGCGAACTGGGAAGGCCCCTACATAATACGCGAAGCACGTGGCTTGGGGGCTTACCAGTTGATGACCGCTGAAGATGACCTGTTAGAGCGACCTTGGAATGCCTTCCACCTCCGAAAATTCTATGCATAAGACCAGTGTTGTTTTTCTTGTAAGTGATCTTCTGAAGAAGTTATGAATGAACGATGGCGGTTTTACTAAGGAATTCAGTCCGGAAGTTGGACATAGCAAGAGCACGCTTGATCTACGAAAAAGTACAATCCGCCGTCATGCGGACTTAAAGCAAGACCAGGATCCTCAGAGGCCGCCAGTAGGCGACCTTGAGATTCCCGGGGCAGTCCGTCGTCGTACGGACTTAAAGCTAGACCGGGATCCTCAGAGGCCGCCAGTTGGCGACTTTGAGATTCCCGGGACAGTCCGTCGTTGTGCGGACTTAAAGCAAGACTGGAATCCTCAAAGGCCGCAAGTGAGCGACCATGAGATTTCCAGGGTAGTCCGCTGTTTAGAAGACTCAAAACCTAACCAGGATCCTTCGCGTTCACCTGCCATGAACGGAAGCATCCTGGCGTGAATTAGGGAAACTTGAGAAGGACGACCACCCTTTCAGGTAACCCGAACTTCCCGTGGTAACCCCTCTAAGGGCAAGACCAGTGAACAGGACCTTCGGGGGAATTTAACCGGGCAGGAGGCAGCTAGCACTAATTAGTTTTCTTCAAAAATAAAAATGATTTAAGTCTCTGAGTGTAGGGAAGTTTTTTTGACGTTATTTGGTTCGCTTATCGTTTTCCGGGCTCAGAGGCTATATTGGGTTTTGACGAGCATGCCGAGTTTTTCGTTTGCATATATTTTAAAATAAAATGATTGAATCGAATTAGCTGCCTCGCCCGGGGTACGACCCTCAAGGCCGCTGCGAGAGGTTTCAAAGACTCATGAGCGGACTCGCAAAAAGAAAGAAAAGAAACACAGAGAATAAGAAACAGAGGCGAGCTCAAAAAGATGTATCATTCATTGTTTAAAGTTACATCCATAGGGTTTCAAAAGATATAGCCTAGGCGGGGCCCGCACCAGTACCCTCGTCGTCGCCGCGCTTCCTCTTTTTTGACCTTTCGGCCTTGTATTTCTCGATGGCGTCCAGCGCGCCCTTCTGGAGGAGCTCGCCCAGCTGTGACTGGAGACGTTCTCGCTGGGAGTGGAGGTCGCGGAGATGTGCCTCCTTCAGCGCCGCGATCTCGTCCCTGGAGGCCGCCGCTTGACTGCGATGCTCGAGGATTTTCTTCTGAGCGGCCTCTTTGGCTTTGATCGCCTCCTGCAGATCCGCGAGGGTGCGGGCGCGAGCATCCTCTACCGAGGCTAGCGCCGTGGTGAGAGTGTCAGCCCGCTGGCGCAGCTGGGCAACCTCCATATCAATAGAGGCGGTCTGCTGGCGCAGCCGGTCCACCTCAGCTCGGAGCTCGCCGGATTGGTCCATCTGGCGAAGCCGGTGGATGTGCTCGTCTACTCTCCTCTCCGACCCATGGAGAGTGTCATCGTATAGGGCGACTGTGTCCCCCGCGACGCCAGCGACCTCATCGATGAGAGCCCAGCTGACCCGCTCCACCTACGGCAAGGTGAAACAGTTGAGTTAGAAGAAAGAACAGGAAAAAGGATTTAAGGCAAGGAAGTGCGAAGATAATCTTACCTCGATGAGCCGGTTGACAAGGACGATATAGGGAGTCCGGGCGAAAATGTTGTGCCCCAGGATCTCCCGCATGTACTGAGGGGCGCGCTCAGGGTCGCCTGAGGAGGAGCCCGCCTGGCTTCCCTCGATCGGAGCGGCTGGGGGAGGCGCTGCGGCGGTAGCATCGGCGGGCTCAAGCACCGCGGGGGCCACGACCGAAGCGGCCTCAATCCCTTGGGTGCTGGGGCCCTGTTCGGTGGCCGAGGGTGGCGCGGCGGCTCGCCCTTCTTCGGGCACGCCAAGGTCCGAGGCCTCCGAGCTTGAGCTCGGAAGGTCCTCGAGGATGGCCCCCAGGTCCGGGGACCAGTAGACCAGCCCGCTCAGCTCCTCCGAAAGGATGGGAGCCGCGAGCGCGAGGGGGGCGGGGTCTGAGGCTGGATCCTCGGAGGTCGAGGGAAGCGTGGCAGCGGGCGCGCTGGGAGCAGCGGGCGCGGGCGCGCTGGAAGCAGCGGGCGCAGGCGCGCTGAAAGTAGCGGGCGCAGGTACGCTGGGAGCAGCGGGCGCGGGCGCGCTAGAAGCAGCGGGCGCAAGCGCACTAGGAGCAGTGGGTGCGGGCGCACTGGGAGCTGCGGGCGCGCTAGGAGCAGCAGGCGCAAGCGCACTAGGAGCAGTGGGTGCGTGCGCACTGTGGGTGCAAAAATTGTACCGGACCAGATCAGAGCAGCATGGGGCCGCGCAACGGCCCAAATGGGTAAGCCCGCCTGGGGTCACATGGGCCCACTCTACGAGGCTCGCAGATCAAGCCCTACCCCTTATTGGGCCCGAACAACGGCCCAATAAGGGCCCAGCAAGGAGGCCCAGAACCAGTGCCACGTCATCATCGCCACGTCATCACTGCCATATCGGGCACGTGCCTACGCTACAAAAGGACCCCCAAGGCATCCAGGAATGGGGTTGGTCATTCGATCAGAGGAAGAGGGATTCCAGATCCAGAGCAAGTGCAAGAGCTTACTTCTTTCCTCCTAGTTTCTTTTCTTGTTGCTCCGTGCAACCCCCACTGTAAAAAGCTTCTCTCGGCCTGTCGAGAGAACGCTCAACCCTTTATATTCATATTATAGTGAGGATCAGGTGGCACCTCTCACCCGGAGACGTAGGTCGTAAGACCGAACTTCGACAACAACCCCATGTGTCATCTCTCTCCTTCTCAACTTTCTAATCTCTAACTCTACAAACAATCCAATTCAATCAAGGCTGTGGGGTGGGATTCTCGATCAAGGCGGCTCGAAAATTTCCCCCCACAATCTTTGGCGCCGTCTGTGGGACCTCAACTCGTTTTCTTTTAGATTGTTGGCCTTTACCATGGCTTCAGCACCATCCGGGGGGAGGGGGGTCGGACGAACCCTCCCGAACGCCTCTATCTTCCTCAGATCTGGTAGGCAGCTAACCTCTCTCCCTCAGATCTGATTGGCATCCAACCTCTCTACATCAGATCCGATCGGTAGCAATCACCTCAAAACTGATCGGTTTCAACTCAATGGAGCTACGGTCTTCCGATTGACACGGGTTTCATGCACCCTGAAAACTGATCAACCAACCAACCCGGCCTCAAAACCGATATCTCTTGAGTCTCCAACCCCCCCTACGTGCTCATCCACCTAGCGACGACGAACCCCACATGTGTTTCCTCGTTACGCGCAGCAACGAAGAGGAGGTGGAGGGGGGAGATCAGACTCCCATTCCCCCCACACGGGCTCTTCCACCCGGCAATGAAGACCCACGTGTGCTCCTCCACCCAGTCCCGGTCAAGACAACGGAGAAAGAAGGGGGGGGGGGGGGCGACCACCCTGCGTGCTCACCTCGTCGTGTGGCCGACCCGGATCCCATGTGCTAACCTCGTCATGCAGCCCTCTCGCGCAGCCGGCTCGTGTGCTCCCCTCGTCGCGCTGCAGACCCGGCCGGGGCCCGCGCCCGAAGCCGCCGACCACCACCTCTGCTGCACCACAACCGCCTCCGCTCCGTCTGCCGCTGGACCTCGGCCTGCAGCCGGCTGCGCCCACACGGGCTACCACCGGCGCCCGCTGCGACTCGGCCGCTTTCGCGCACCCACTGCAACCCAGCCTCGACCTCGCAGGCGCCCGGCCTCTGTGTCGTCGCCGCCGATGTTGCTGTGCCTGCGCCAACAAAAATAAAAAAAGAGAAGGAAAGAGAGAGAGAGGGTGATGCTCTCTCATCAAATAAAGGAAAGAGAGAGAGATCTGCTCTTTCACCGAGTTCAAAGGAAAGAACGAAGGAGAGACTCCGTCGACGCCGGGCTTTCCGTCGTCGGCTTTAGCGACGCCGACATCATCTTCGACTCCGGAGGAGGAGATGGAGCGGGTATTCAGCAAGTTCGATTCCAACGGAGACGGCAAGATCTCCTCCTCCGAGCTCGCGGCCTTCTTCGAGAGCCTCGGCCACCCGGCGTCCGAGGAGGATCTACGCCGGATGATGTCGGAGGCCGACTCCGACGGCGGCGGCTACATCAGCCTCCACGAGTTCGTCGACCTCAGCACCGCCAGGGTCAACCCGACGGCGGCGCTCGAGGACCTGCGGCACGCCTTCTCCGTCTTCGACCTTGACCACAACGGCTCCATCTCCGCCGAGAAGATCGCCCGGGTGCTCCGCAGCATCGGGGAGGCCGCAACGGTCGCGCAGTGCAGGAAGATGGTCGACGACGTGGATCGGGATGGCGACGGGATGGTCTCCTTCGAGGAGTTCAAGGTCATGATGACCGGCTCCCCCGCCCTCGCCTTCGCTCTGTCCAGCAACATGATCTGATCTGAGCCTCTCATTTCAACTTAATTTCTTTTGGTTTTTCCAGTAATGCGGTTGGATGCTTCTCAATTGGGCATCGAATCGTGAATCTTGAGCCAAACAACACTGTACATATTTGGAAAAAAAAAAAAAAGTCAAAAGCAAAAGAAAGGAAAGAGGGAAGCAAAGAAAGGAAAGAGAGAAAGAGAGAAAAGCTGTTCTTTCACCAAAAGAGTCTCGGTACCCTCTCGGTATGCTCTCGGTATGCTCTCGGTACCCACTCGGTATGCTCTCGGTACCCACTCGGTATGCACTCGGTACCCTCTCGGTATCCACTAGGTCGGAAAACACACTGCCTTTTCGGAAACACCCCCTTGCAAAACCGAGACTTTTTGGCTTGCACCAAAAGGGTCTCGGTAACCACTCGGTATGCTCTCGGTACCCACTCGGTATGCACTCGGTACCCTCTCGGTATCCACTCGGTCGGAAAACGCACTGTTTTTTCAGAAACACCCCCTCGCAAAACCGAGACTTTTTGGCTCGCGCCAAAAAGGGTCTCGGCATCGGCGGAAGAAGGCTCTGCTAATACGAACCGCGGCACCGACAACCCTCGCCAACCGCGCCAGGATCCTAAAGCGTTTGCACCTTGAAATCCCAGCCGACCCAGGGGGTCCTGACCCGACTGGGAGGGGGTAACTGTGGGTGCAAAAATTGTACCGGACCAGATCAGAGCAGCATGGGCCCACGCAACGGCCCAAATGGGTAAGCCCGCCTGGGGTCACATGGGCCCACTCTACGAGGCTCGCAGATCAAGCCCTACCCCTTATTGGGCCCGAACAACGGCCCAATAAGGGCCCAGCAAGGAGGCCCAGAACCAGTGCCACGTCATCATCGCCACGTCATCACTGCCATATCGGGCACGTGTCTACGCTACAAAAGGACCCCCAAGGCATCCAGGAATGGGGTTGGTCATTCGATCAGAGGAAGAGGGATTCCAGATCCAGAGCAAGTGCAAGAGCTTACTTCTTTCCTCCTAGTTTCTTTTCTTGTTGCTCCGTGCAACCCCCACTGTAAAAAGCTTCTCTCGGCCTGTCGAGAGAACGCTCAACCCTTTGTATTCAAATTATAGTGAAGATCAGGTGGCACCTCTCGCCCAGAGACGTAGGTCGTAAGGCCGAACTCCGTCACCAATCCTTGTGTCATCGCTCTTTATTCTCTCTATCTATTCTCCCATCTCTCTAACTCTACAAACCATCAAATTCAATCAAGGCTGTGGGGTGGGATTCTCGATCAAGGCAGCTCGGAAATTTCCCCCCACACGCACTGGGAGCTGCGGGCGCGCTAGGAGCAGCAGGCGCACTGGGAGGCACGGGCGCACTGGAAGCAGCAGGCACAGGCGCGCTGGGGGCAGGCGCGGCCGGTGGTGAGGACGTGTTAGGAGCGAGTGCAGGAGGGTTCGAGCTCGGCGGAACCGGTCTCTCGAAGGGCGGGGGAAGTCCCGTAGTTGCGAGCGCGGGCTTGTCTCCCGAGGCCCGCTCCTCATCGTCGGAGCTGGAGGTCGTGCTGAGATCGTCGGCTGATCCCAAGCCCGCCTCTGCGAGAGCGACCTTCCTCCGCTCCTCGAGGACTCGTTGGAAGGCTTCGCGAGCCTCCCGAACGGCGTTGTCCTCTCCCGACGGGCGGGCTGAAAGAGCTTTCTTCTTCTTCTTCTGCTTCTGCGAGGTGCCCTCCATCTCTGGGGTCATCACCGCAACAAACAAAGTCTTAGAAGGGTCACCTGGGAATCCGCGCATCAACACTTCAGCCATTGGGGACTCCACTTCCGCCATGCTGAGAAGAAGCTCGACGCACGGATCCTCGGGCTCGACAAAAGAGATACGACGACGTCGAGACTCCAGGATTGGGATCCTCGGAGGAAGGATAGAGAGGGTGGTCGCCTGACCTGGGGCTGCTTCGCGGGCTGGTGGCGGCGGCAGGGCAACGTCCTCCTCGTGAAGCATCTCAAGGGTGTCTTTGTCGGCGACCTTGATGGGGCAAGCCCGCTTCTTCCCCTTCTTCGTCGAGGTCCCTGCCCCGGAGGCCGCGGGGGCCGTCGCGGAGGTCGAGCCGGCGCGGCGGGAGACCGCCACCTTCTTGCGCATCACCTTCTGCCGAGTGGTGACGACGCCAGTCCGGAGATCCTTCCACAGGAAGGAAAAGTCCGGAACGAGGACTTTCTCGGGAGTTCGTCCACCGAGGAAGTGCAAGATCACGTCGTCGAGAGATTTCTCTCGAGCCACGGTAATGCATTTCTTCCCCTTCGCCCGGTACTCCGCGATCTCCTTGAAGACGGGAAGGGGTGGCCTGCCGGGAAGAGAGGGGACGCCTGCGCAAGGACCCCGCCACTCCCCCTCGACCACGAAGGGGTACTGTTTCCAGTACCTATCCTTGTTCTCCACGGCGGAGAACGAAAGCAGCTTGCCAGTACGGCCAGTAAGGTAGAACTGGCCGCAGTCCACCTCGTTGAAGACGGTCCCCGACTTGAGGAACCATTTCTTCAGGAGGTAGGCGAGGGGGATCCTCACGTTGAGGGCTTCCTCAATTCGGGAAAGCCCGTAGAGGATCCCCCAGGAGTTTCCCGGAAGCTGAGCAGGGCATAAGCCCGCCAGTTCCAGTAGCTCGCTGGCGAGGTGGTTCAGGGGGAGCCGGAGCCCTGACCAAACCTGCCCCACGGAGACCGCCGTGCCGGAGAGCGGCCTCCCCGAGCATGGGAAGGGCAGGATGGCGAGCTCCTGGGGGATGTTCGTCGTGGAGCGTAGGCTGGCAGGGATCGGCGCGCCGCCAATATCATTGAACCATTCGACGGCGGGCTCCCTTGAGGGAACCTCCTCCTCGATGCCAGGTTCGCGCACCGAGATGGGGGCAACATTAAGAGGTTCCCCCTGGGAGGATGCAGCAGCAGTAGCAGCAGAAGAGGAGGCAGCAACAGAGGCCATGGAAGCAGAGGGTCAAGGGCGAGCTGAAAGCGTCTAAGGCGAGCTGAAAGCAAAGGGAGAAGGGAGAGCTGTTTTCACGCAGCGGTAAAAATCGCCCCCCATCCCCTATTTATAGACGGGTGAGAGGTAGGTGAATCGGGCCGCAGTTAATACCTGAGCGCGCCCAACGAGGCGACACGCCGACGGTTAAAGCGACAGTTCGTATCTCTCCAATCAGAAGGTGCCATGTGGGCCACGCGTGGAGAAAGCTGTGCCGGCGCCTACGCTGTCTTTTTCTGATAAATACAAAACGAATGAGAAGGAGACACGTGTCTCGCGCCGATTGGGATCTCATGATGAGATTCATTGTATCGACATCGAGCCTCGCACCGCATTTAAGATGAAAACGATCGTCGGAGATTTGGAGCGATACCCCAGTCACCAGATCGCCCACGGCAGGCGCCCAAGCTCGCCCGAAGCAGACCCTGACCGCGTGAGGCAAGCTCACACCGGAAGGAGATCGCTCGTGGCTGATGCTAGCGGCCTGCCCGGTGTTTGTGAAATACTGGGTGCCAAAACTCTCGACGCAGCGGCCCGCCCGGTGTTTGTGAAATACTGGGTGCCAAAACTCTCGACGCAGATCGCCCACGGCAGGCGCCCAAGCTCGCCCGAAGCAGACCCTGACCGCGTGAGGCAAGCTCGCACCGGAAGGAGATCGCTCGTGGCTGATGCTCGTGGCCCGCCCGGTGTTTGTGAAATACTGGCAGTCAACTCTCAGCGCAGACCGCCCACGGCAGGTGCCCGCAGCTCACAGGGTGGAGGTCGCCAATGACTGGTGCTCCCAGTCCGATCGGCGTGCACAAAAAGACTCCTGAGCAAGCGTCAGAGTCTCCTTGGTCGCTCCCTCAGGAGGGGGTAATGTTGGGGGTAGCTGAAATACGTCCCGGAGTGGGAGCCCTTATCCGAATAAGCTCGCCTCCTAGCTCGCCAAAGAGGCCGCCCCTAGCTCCGCGCGCTCGACATCAGTTCGCCCTTGCCTGCGGATCTCATAGACCCCAGGATTCCAAGGGGTGGGGAACTCACTCAGGAGCTCGCCCTCCCCCCCTCATCTTGACAGGGAGCAAGATCCACATTGGGCTGAAGGGGGCCTAAGGCAAAAAAGCTCACTCAGGAGCTCGCCCAAGCTCGCTCAGGAGCTCGCCCGAGCTCGCTCAGGAGCTCGCCCAAGCTCGCCCAGGAACTCGATCAAGCTCGCTCAGAAGCTCGTCTGAGCTCGCTCAAAAGCTCGCCCAAGCTCGCACAAAAGTCGCCAAGCTCGCGCGGGAGTTCGCTGGTAGTGGCAGCGGGAGTTAGATCGTCATGCATACAAAGACACAGGCACCACAGACGCCCCAAGCTCACTCAGGAGCTCGCCCAATACCACCCCGGAGCTCGCCCAAGCTCGCCAAGACTCCCCCATTTATCGAAGAGGTCGCTCCTACGAGGTCCGACTCTTGATAGGTGGAAGAGAAGGCGGAGCAATGGAGGGCGAGCTCGCCCTGGCTTCCCACCTGAGGTCGCCCACCATAGAGCGGCATGAAGGGTTACCAGGTGTCGAAATCCCACAGAAGCTACGTGGACAAACGTGGTCCACGGAAGCCCGCCCTAGTCAGTTTGGGACCTCACAGACTTGAACATTCCAGAATGGCCACCTGGCAGCAACAAGAAAGATGCTCTCCCCCACTCAAACCGCCTGGCAGGCTCGACGACAAAGAATGTCAGGGGCGCGAGTTCCAAGGACTGTCAGAGACCTGCGCGAGCCAGAACGTGGGGGTCTAGAAGGCGCAGGAAAGAATCTCCACGTGTCGGGCAACGGTAGGTCGCCAATGTCTATAAATGCCCACCCCCAGGCTCCAGAGTACAGGTTGGAAACCCTTTTCCCTACCACTTTCGTCTACTACAGCTCGCCGTTGAGCACCTGAGACTGATTTGAGCGTCGGAGGGTCTGCGCTCGTAAGGGAGCCAGCCGTTCTTACGCTTTTTCTTTGTCTTGCAGGTGCGCCGCACGGACCATCGAAAAATATCCCCAAACAGGTATGTTTGTCATTTCATACTGTTTATCTTGTGAAATTACCAAAAGCCATCGAGATGGACTGATGACAGAGAGCAGGATGCTCCAACCTCTTTAAGGAGGTTGGAACAAAATCGTTTTTTGGAGCATCCCGCGCTTTCTCATTGGTCCATTCCGAGGGTATGTTTGTCATTTCATACTGTTTATCATGTGAAATGACCATAAGCCCTCGAGTTGGATCGATGAGAGAGAGCGGGATGTTGGAGCATCCCGCTCTCTCTCATTGGTCCATTCCAAGGGTATGTTTGTTATTTCATACTGTTTATCATGTGAAATGATAAAAAAACTCTTGAGATGGACCAATGACAGAGCGGGATGCTCCAACCTCTTTAAGGAGGTTGGAACAAAATCGTTCTCATCTTAAATACATCCCTACATATGTCTGGTAGGCCCAACTCCAAATAAGTACTTGTGTGGAGACGTTTATTGGTAAAATAAAGTATTTACAAGAACGACCAAAACAAAACTCAGCTAACGGTGATGGAACATCCCAAATCTTGATAGACTAACCAGCTCCGAAGTAAACACGGAACAAATGCTGAAAGATTCTTCTGTTACGCTCTACCAAGATATTCCAAAAAAACAGCCATGACCACTACATCCCAAGCTTTTCCCAAGGTAGAACAAATTCTCTTGGGTAAGGGTCTGTTCTTTTACACGAAAATAGAGCAAGAAAATTAATATGTGAGTGGAAATGAAATTTTCTGATCCGTTTTCGGTGTTCTTTTGCGATGAAATTTTGTTTCCTTCTCCAGAAAAGGAAAATGAGTTTCCGCCCAAAACCTGCAGAAAATCGATTTCCCTTCTTTTTCTTCAAAATCCTAATTCCGCAGGCGATTTTTGCCCCAGCTCCAACCGACCTCATCGACCTCTCACGAACCTCCTCGACCTCCAGTGACCTTCCGATGAACCTCCTCGGCCTTCGGCGAACCTCCTCAACCATGGCAGACCTTCAAGCGGACCTCATTGACCTTCAGTGAACCTCCTCGACCTCCAGCGATTTTTCGACGGACCTCCTCGACCTCCGGCGACCATGGTCGGCCACTCGATCTCAGTCGATTTTCACAAGTCATTTTCCAATTCAAAAGAATGGCAGAAATTTTGTGGTGTGGAAACATTTTTTGCAAAAATTATTTTCTTTATTTTTTTTCCCTGGAAACTAAAAGAATAGACCCTAAGAGGATATAGATGCATGATGCTATATTTTTAGGGCTGGCAATTTTGGACCCGACACGGCAGACCCGGCACGAAGTTAGCAGGTCTGGGTCAGGGTTAAACGGGTTCGGGTCGTAAAAGGGCCGACACGATAGCCTCGTTTAATAAACGGGTCGGGTCTGGGTTTAGGGTCTGGACACGGTAGACCTGGGAAGACCCGTTTAAAATTCAACGAGTCGTGTCGGTTCGGGTCGGGTCTACCTATATTCCGATACTGTAATATATATTACCAGCGGGTCTATCGGGTCAAGACGGGTCGAGTCTGATTGGGTCGGATCGGGTCAACTGAATAGACCCGTGTGGTAAACGGGTCTTATCGGGTCTACCCGTTTATAAGCAGATTGGTTACAGATTTAGAATATTGGCACGATAAGTTAAACAGGTCGGGTCCGGGTCTAAGAGTTTTGGACATGATCCAAAACTACACAAACCCGACCCCACACGACCAGATCCGTTGCCACCCCCTATATGTTTTATCCAATATGTGATTATATATTATGAAACGCTGACACAACATGCATGTATTTATTTTTTATTTTTTTTAAAAGGACCACCGTAGTGCACATGCACAAGGTAGACCAAGGATACGAGAACGATTTTGTTCCAACCTCCTTAAAAAGGTTGGAGCATCCCGCTCTCTGTCATTGGTTCATCTCGAGGGCTTTTATCATTTTGCATGATAAATAATATGAAATGACAAACATACCCTTGGTATGGACCAATGAGAGAGAGCTGGATGCTCCAACCTCTTTAAGGAGATTGGAACAAAATCGTACTCCACCCCGGTTGGCTCGAGTGTCATTTCCCGAATTTTCGTTCCTCTCGAAAAACCTTTTGCTGGAAATTGTTAAGCTTGGATGTGTTTATTCCTACTTCCCTCCTTTCAGATGCTCCTCCTCCTTGACATATAAGGTAATCAACTGGTTCTGATTTTATTGTAGTTGGCCTCCTTCGCCAAACCTGTGTGACGTCGATAAAGTTTGTAGCCCGATTGCGCACGACTATCGATATTGCACTCTAGGGATGGCAATGGGTCGGGTTCGGGTTTTAAATTCCTATTGTAAACGGGACGGACCTATTAAAAAATCATAAAAATCAATTTCCAAATCCGCCTCATTGCCATTCCTACTGCACCCTACCGCACTGCTGCAAGCTACACCGCACTATGTCACCGCCCTACGACGATCCAACTTGGATGACCAACGACGATTGCCGTTGAGTCATTGCAAAATTCCAGAAAAACAAGAGGTAGAGAGAGAGGAGCTCATCTTCGACTTACAAGGTTAATACCACTTATTAAATATTTGGATCTAAACGTTGTAGGGTGAATCAACAGGATTATGTTTGTGCCCATGATTTCCAAAGATGGGGACTCCACGAGAACGATGAACAATCAATGGAAGGTGTCTTTCACTAATGGAGGGATGGAAGTTCCTGACCTGCGCAATATCACATGACGAGGAGAAATGGTATTCAGCCCGAAGGTTTTCCTGATTCCGCCCAACCCGATTGACGTGGCAGCGTGCAACTGGTGGCTAAAACCCACTAACGATGTTTAAATCTTTTACACCACCAATTGCACGCTGCCACGTCAATCGGACCGACGAAATCGGAAAAACCTTCGGGCTGATTAGCATTTCTTCAGGACGAGTATATGCAAGGGTAAGGAAAAACACCACTCTCTCTCTCTCTCTCTCTCTCTCTCTATCTATATATATATATATATATATATATATATATATATATATATATATATATATATATATATATATATATATATATATATATATATATATATATATATATATAGAGAGAGAGAGAGAGAGAGAGAGAGAGAGAGAGAGAGAGAGAGAGAGAGAGAGAGAGCAGCTCACCTCCACGACGTCCCACAAAAACGCCATCCGCGACACATCCGCGACCGTCCAATTACGTTTGATCGTGTGGCTGACAATTTCAACGAGAGGTGATGGTTTTCTCTCCAGACCCACTGAATCGGCATGTGATCTCGAGACAAGACGTGTGCTGCGAGATTTCAGAGACGAGACGGGACATCCCGTCGCGCATGTGATCTCCCTCACCCCTCGCTCTCCCCTCTCTCCCACTCTTTTGATCTCCCCCGACTCCTAGCTTAGATCTACCGTCGACGAGAGGACAATAGTCGAGGCTGACGAAATCGAAAAAACCTTCGGGCTAAATAGAATTTCTCCAGGACAGGTATATGCATGGGTAAGGAAACACAACTCTCTCTCTCTCTCTCTCTCTCTCTCTCTATATATATATATATATATATATATATATATATATATATATATATATATATATATATATATATATATATATATATATATATATATATATATATATATATATATATATATATATATATATATATATATATATATATATATATATATATATATATATATATATATAATAAGGGACAACGGTTGTGGGGGGGAAAAATGAACTGAGACAAAGCAGCGGCTGAGATTTATGGAGAGGAGGGGGATAAACAGGGAGACTCGATCACAGTCGTCCGTTTCCTAACCTCGCAGCCTTAAATCAGCCTCTTAAATCCCCCTCCCGAGACAGAGCCCTCGGTGCCCCCATCTGATCCGTCCGTCCATTCGAACCCACCCGATCCGTAGCACCTATCCCCAGCCCCATTCGTTCGATCAAACAGCCCCCATCCGCAGCCCCCTCTTAAATCCATCGGTGGCCGCCACCCTCGATGCCTGCAGCCCCCCCTCTCTTAAATCATCCCTCTTAAATCCATATCTCTCTCTCTCTCTCTCTCCTGCTAAATCTCTCTCTCTAGGCTGGCCCGCTCCCCCCCCTTCGGAAACACAAAGGCCGCTCGATTTAATCTCTCTCTTTCTCTCTCTCTCTCCCTCTCCCTCTCCAGCCGTCGAAAATCTCTCTCTCTCTCTCTCTCTCTCTCTCTCTCTCAGCCCAGCAAAAATAAGTTGCCCGATTTCCCGATCTCTCTCTCTCTCCTGATAGATACCCCTCTCTCTCTCTCTTTCTCTCTCTTTGATTTAATCAGTTCCGATTTCTCTCTCTCTATCGACCGACCCGCTATGCGCCCCCCGTCTCGGAAACCCAAATCTCTCTCTCTCTCTCTCTCTCTCTCTCACCTGCAGCGCCGAACCTGCCCCCTCATTCTCCCCCTCCGGTGGTGCGCCCGAAAGCGACCTGCAATCAGTCTTTAAGGGAAGTTTGTTCTTCCGCCCTTCCTTCTCCGGTGAACCCAACAGCAAAGGGAAGTTGTCTTCCCTTGCTTATCGCTAGGCGTTCCTCCTTCCCCCCTTTCTTCTCTAGTGAACAACAGCAAGAAAGAGGAGGGGATCTGCACCTTCTTCCTCCAGCAGCAACCGAAGGGGGTGGCCAAGCCCCCCCCTCCTCCTCCTCCTCCTCCTCCTCCTCTCTCTCTCTCTCTCTCTCTCTCCTGTTCTAGGTTTTTTAATGTTTTTTTTTTCTTTTGATTTCCAGGGTCATGCCGGCAAGAGTAGTCGTTGATTTCCACGGTCTGCTGCAAGCATCTCCGGTGATGGCAACTCTGGCCCGCTGTAGGCATCTCTGATGACAGCAGCAACCGGAGGGGAAAGCCCCCCTCCTCCTCCCCCTTCTCTCTCTCTCTCTCTCTCTCTCTCTCTCTCTCTCTCTCTCTTTCCTGTTCTAGGTTTTTTAACATTTTTTTTCTTTTGATTTCCAGGTTCCCTTCAAAACCCTGATTTTTTTTCCTTCTATTTTCTACAAAATGCGCTAAAGGGAACCAGCGCTACGGGTGGCAACGGGGTGATGTGGCTGCAGGGTTCTTCTGCCTATGAATCGCATTCGTCCCCGACCGGCAGGTGACCATCAGCCGATAAGCACCCCAGCCCGTCAATCGCACTCTCCCCTCACCGGCAAGCAGCCTCGACCGGGAATCACTCACTACAAAAAAGAGGTTTATTACCGACGGTAATTTTAATTACCGTCGGTATAAATAACTTAATGCCGACGGAAATATTTTAATTCGTTGGTATAATTTGTGTTATGTTTTACGAATGTTTTTTGTTTATTTTTACCGACGGTACATATACATCCGTTGGCATAATGAATATACCGACGGTATTATATGTACCCGTCGATAAAATGTTATTTTACCGACAGTATATATTTATGCCATCGGTAATATTAATTTATAAATTTTTAATTTTTTTTACCATTTTAATTACCGACAGAAAAAAATATTCGTCGGTATAATATTTATACCGACGAAAAATAAATAGCTGTCAGAAAAAAAAGTACGTTTTACTGACGGAATAAATAATATCCGTCGGTATAAATATTATACCGACGGACATATATTCCATCGGTAAAAAACCCTGCGATTTTATAAAAACCGATCCCCTTTCTGTTTCGATCCGGGATCTAATTCCCCCCCCTCCCCAGCCTTCCTCCCCTCCCTCGCGCGCCTCCGGCCGGCCACCCCTCCCATCCCCGGCCTTCCTCCCCTCTGCGCACCTTCGGCCGGCCACCCCTCCCCTCCCTCGCACCTCCGGCCACCCTCCCCTCCCCTTCCTCGCGCCTTTGGCCACCCTCCCCTCCCCTTCCGCGCGCCACCGACCGGTGAACTCCCCTTCGTAGGCGCCGCTGCTCCTCCTCCTCCTTGAGGCCTCCCTCTCCCTCTCCGGTGAGCTCGTCCTCCTCCTCCCTCTCCCCCTTAGTTTATTTTGTTCCAAATCGAATCTTAAAGTTTGAAATGTTAGCACAATACCTCTTTTGTCATCTACTTATACTCTTGAGTTCATATATACTAGTGATTAGTGGGCTCAAGGGCACATGCCAATCGAGACTACTATAATGATCTGAACTCAAATTATAACATATATGTTTTTTTAAGATATTATTTATAAAATGGATATTAATTAATTAACCCCTCGCAATTGTGTTGCATTCGAGTATGGTCAATCCAACGGCTCGATTGATGCAAATGGTTCGTGTCAATCGAGCACATCGTCCATGCTCGGCTGCTGCACCGTACGCACATTGCGCACGCACACTGAGCCAAGCCTTGATATGTAAATTCGTACCCTAAAATTTGAAATGTTAGCACAATATCCCTTTTGTCAACTGTTTTGTTCCAAAACGCACCCTAAAGTTTGAAATGCTAGCACAATACCCATTTGTTCAACTACTTAATTTTTGATTTTATCATTTTATTTAGGGCTGATTTTCGGATGGATCGGATCGGAATAGAGGTGTTCGGAAAATTGCAAAAAAAAATTGGAATCCCAAATGTTATTTTGATTCCGATTCCGAAATTTTGGAATTTCAAAATCCAATTCCGATTCAGAATTATGGGAATTTTTTGGAATGTTACATTTTTCGGAAATTAGGTTTAGGTTTTAGGTTAGGTTTAGGTTTAGGTATGGTTGCAAACGAACCAAGCTGTTTGTGAGCGGCTCGCTGCTTGGCTCGATAAAAGCTCGATCGAGTTCATTCGCTTACTAGTCAAGCCAAGCCCAAGTCTAGAGTTTAGGCTCGTTTAATAAACGAGCCAAGCTCAAGCAGACCAAATCTCGGCTCGTTTAGGCTCGCAAACATGCTTATTTAGGGCTTGTGAGCAAAGCTCGTGAACAAGCTTGATAGGCTCATAAAGGGCTTCTGAATAGGCTCATAAATGGCTTAAATAAGCCTAACATATAGCCTAGTATGAAGTTTAGGCTCATGAACAAGCTCAATAAGGGATTGTTCAATCACTAATTGATCATAGCTTAGTTTGAAGTTTAGGCTCGTGAATAGGCTCGAGCCGACCAAAGATTGATTTAGGCTCATTTAATAAACGAGCCAAGCTCACGCAGACCAAATCTCGGCTCGTTTGGGCTCGCGAACATGCCTGTTTAGGGCTTGTGAGCAAAGCTCGTGAACAAGCTGGATAGGCTCATAAATGACTTGAATAAGCCTAACATATAGCCTAGTATGAAGTTTAGACTCGTGAACAAACTCGATAAGGGATTGTTCAATCACTAATTGAGCATAGCCTAGTCTGAAGTTTAGGCTCGTGAATAAGCTCAAGTTGACCAAAGCTCGGTTTAGGCTCGTTTAATAAACGAGCCAAGCTTAAGTAGACCAAAGATTGGCTCGTTTGGGCTTGCGAATATGCTTGTTTAGGGCTTGTGAGCAAAGCTCGTGAACAAACTTGATAGACTCATAAAAGGCTCGTAAATAACTTGAATAAGCCTAACATATATCCTAGTATGAAGTTTAGGCTCATGAACAAGCTCGATAAGGGACTGTTCAATCACTAATTGAGCATAGCCTAGTCTGAAGTTTAGGCTCGTGAACAAACTCAAGCCGACCAAAGCTTCGCTCAGCTTTAACCCCCCACATATGAGATGCAATGTGATGCTAAAAAAAAAAACTGGTGTGTACATACCACGAAATCCTAATATCAATCATTTAAGCCATTTTAGGTTCTAAGAACCGGTGTAGATTGCCACAGTCGATGACTGGTCTTCGGGCTTGGGATTTTTTTATTAACAAAAATTGGGCAGAAGCTATCGCCATTTTTTCATTAACTAAAATTATACGGAGTCTCATAGATGAAGATGTCTTCGATCGATAAGAGTTGGATGCCTAATTCAAATTGAATATGCCAAGAGTACAAAGAAGGAGTCAGGAAATTTTTGGATTTTGCATTTGAGCGTCTTGCACCGCTTGATGGAAAAATTATGTATCCCTGTATAGACTGCGGAAGGGTGACTAGGAAGGTTCGAGAAAAATGTGATGTTGATTTGGCAATGCGTGGCATTGACATTAGCTATACTTATGATCAGGTACTTACTAATCTTTATAATAGTAATATAAAGTATGCATCTTACCTATATTAATACAAATACAATGGCCATGCTATTTGAGTTAAGAACTTGCTCGTAAGTCCGAAATATAAAAAATCATCCAAGTCCGAAATATCGAATGCGATCCGATGACGATCCGATCGAATCCAAACCAATTTCAAATATAAAACACGCTAACTTATGATTTTTCAACGCATAGACTCTAAATTGGTCAATCGGAGGATAAATTGTTAAAATATCCAATTAGAACTCGCTCGCAAGTCCAAAATATGAAATAATTCCAAGTATGAATTATCGGATGCCGATCCGATCAAATCCAAATAATTTTAAATCCAAAACACGCTAACTTATGATTTTTCAACGCTTAGACTCTAAATTAGTCAATCAGAGGGTAAATTGTTAAAATATCCAATTAGGACTCGCTCGCAAGTTCAAAATACGGAATAACTCCAAGTACGAATTATCGGATGCTAATTTGATGACGATCCGATCGAATCAAACCAATCTCAAATCCGAAACACGCTAACTTATGATTTTCAATGCTTAGACTCTAAATTGGTCAATCGGAGGGTAAATTGTTAAAATATCCAATTAGGACTCGCTGGCAAGTCTAAAATACGAAATAATTCCAAGTACGAATTATCGGATGCCGATCCGATGACGATCTGATCGAATCCAAACCAATCTCAAATCCGAAACACTCTAACTTATGATTTTTCAACGCTTAGACTCTAAATTGGTCAATCGGAGGATAAATTATTAAAATATCCAATTAGGACTCGCTTGCAAGTCCAAAATACGAAATAATTTCAAGTATGAATTATCGGATGCTGATCTGATGACGATCCGATCGAATCAAAACCAATCTCAAATCCGAAACACGCTAACTTATGATTTTTCAACGCTTAGACTCTAAATTGGTCAATCGGAGGGTAAATTGTTAAAATATCCAATTAGGACTCGCTCGTAAGTTCAAAATACGAAATAATTCCAAGTATGAATTATCGGATGCCGATCCGATGACGATCCGATCGAATCCAAACCAATCTCAAATCCGAAACACGCTAACTTATGATTTTTCAACGTTTAGACTCTAAATTGGTCAATCGGAGGATAAATTGTTAAAATATCCAATTAGGACTCGCTCGCAAGTCTAAAATACAAAATAATTTCACGTACGAATTATCCGATGTCGATCCAATGACGATCCGATCGAATCCAAACCAATCTCAAATCCGAAACACGCTAACTTTTGATTTTTTAATGCTTAGACTTTAAATTGATCAATCGAAGGGTAAATTGTTAAAATATCCAATTAGGACTCGCTCACAAGTCCGAAATACAAAATAATTCTAAGTACAAATTATCGGATGCCGATCCGATGACGATCCGATCAAATCCAAACCAATTTCAAATTCGAAACACGCTAACTTATGATTTTTCAACGCTTAGAGTACTCTAAATTGGTCAATCGGAGGGTAATTGTTAAAATATCCAATTAGGACTCGCTCGCAAGTCCGAAATACAAAATAATTCCAAGTATAAATTATCGGATGCCGATCTGATGACGATCCGATCAAATCCAAACCAATCTCAAATCCGAAACACGCTAACTTATGATTTTTCAACGCTTAGACTCTAAATTGGTCAATCGGAGGGTAAATTGTTAAAATATTTAATTAGAACTCACTCACAAGTCTGAAATACAAAATAATTCTAAGTATAAATTATCGGATGCCGATCTGATCGAATCCAAACCAATCTCAAATCTGAAACACACTAATTTATGAATTTTCAACGCTTAGACTCTAAATTAATCAATCGGAGGGTAAATTATTAAAATATCCAATTAGGACTCGCTCGCAAGTCCGAAATACGAAATAATTCTAAGTACGAATTATCGAATGCCGATCCGATGATGATCCGATCGAATCTAAACCAATTTCAAATCCGAAACACGCTAACTTATGATTTTTCAGCGCTTAGATTCTAAATTGGTCAACCGGAGGGTAAATTATTAAAATATCCAATTAGAACTCGCTCGCAAGTCCGAAATACAAAATAATTCTAAGTACAAATTATCGGATGCTGATCCGATCGAATCCAAACCAATTTACAATCTGAAACACGCTAACTTATGATTTTTCAATGCTTAGACTCTAAATTGGTCAATCGGAGGGTAAATTATTAAAATATCCAATTAGGACTCGCTCGCAAGTCCAAAATATAAAATAATTCCAAGTACGAATTATCGGATGCTGATCCGATCGAATCCAAATCAATTTCAAATCTGAAACACGTTAACTTATGATTTTTCAACGCTAGACTCTCAATTATAGATATAAACTATTTTTTAATAAATACATGTTAATTGCAGGATGTGCAGCGTCAGGGGATGAGAGCACCAGCGTTGGTGCCGGTCGGCGTGGGGTGGTTGAGCTAGGGCACGCAGCTTCCCTCAGTTTTGGATTGTATAAAAATAATTTTGTAATAAATTGTGGTCATTTTTTGGTGTTGTCTATAATTGTCTGGTATTGTGGTAATATTTGATAAATTGTGGTAATATTTGATAAATTGTGGTAATGGTAATTTATGGTAATATTTGATAAATTATTGTAATATTTGATAAATTGCGGTAGTATTTGAACATATTGTGGCATTGTTATAAATCACAGAAATTAAATAAATTATTTTAGTAAATTTTTTAAAAAAAATCATGTCTTTTTACCGACGGAATTTATAAATGCCGTCGTCAATAATCTATTTATTTTTTTTTAATTATTTATATATTACCGACGGAAATTCTTCTTCTGTCGGTAATATATAACATATTACCGACGGTAAGATCTTCAGCCATCGGTAATAACCTTATATATTGCCGACGGAAGGTAATTATCTGTTGGTAATAATCTATTATATTTTTAATTAAATATTCATATATTACCGACGAGTACAAAATATCCGTCGGTATTAATGATTAATGCCGATGGCTATTTTGTGTCCGTCGCCGATATTTCCCAACGTCTTTTTTCCTGACAGAATAGCTACGGAAATGGCTTCCGTCGCGATAAATCTTTATCGACGGAAAAGTAACTTTACTGACGGATATATTCCGTCGGTAAAAACTATTTTTTTTGTAGTGACTCTCTTTGTTCTTGACTTATTATATCATTTGATTAGTTTTTATTTTGGGATGATGTGAGATTTTCCGAATAAAAATGGTGTTTTTCAGTTGATTCTTCACACACGTTTCATTTTCTTTCTTCCCTCTCTGCATCATTTTCTTCATATTTTTCTGTTCTTGGGTTTTTAAGGTAGATTTACTCCTGGATCATTTTCTTTCCTCTCTCTCTTTCCCCCTCTTTTGATCTTTTACCATCATGATCTTTTATCTGTTTGTTTGTTTGTTTTATCTTGACTTTTAATTTCTGTTTTTTGGTTTTGAATGTTGATCAATGGCACTCATTCATTTTTATACTGGTAAGATCATGGTTAATTTTTCTGTAATTGGGTTTTACCTTTTGTAATTGTGGACTATAAAATCTGATTTTTTTTTTATCTTCCACATCCCTCTTTTGAAAACTATTTTTTTTTATTATTGTTTACTGATCAATGTTTGTTGTTATCCACACCCTCTTTTTGATCTTTTATCTTTTGATCATGATCTTTAATTTGTTTTTGATCTTGATCACTATTTTCTGTTTTTTTTTAATGTTGATCGGAGGCACTCCTTTCACACTGATTTTTTAATGGGATTACTGATCATTGATTACTGATTTTTATTATATGTTGATGTATTATTCGTTCTTTGAGGTTGATCATCACCAGCATGGATCAGGACATCTCGGCCTTGATCTATGAGCTCTCCAATCTTGCCATTCATCACGATCTATAAAAGAAATAGGTGAAAGCATCACTATTCATCCAATTGACTCACCTCTCTCTCTCTCTCTCTTTCTCTCTCTCTCCAGCCCTCTCTCTCTCTCTCTTGAACTTGGGAATAATGGTGGTTTTTTTTTTTTAGCTGAGAAGGTCTGCAATTATAGCTGGATCGGCGAGGGCTTTCTTGAGAAGGTTACCAACGATTGTGGGAACCCAAAGTTTGTTGACTCGGACTGTCTCCAACAGGAGCTCTCTCACCTCTGAACCCTCTTCTCTGCACTCATGAAGGCCAAGGTGGATGAACACACCCAGTAGCTAGAGTCGCTCATTGAACATGTGTGCTTGAGGTATTGCAATTGAACCTGTGTGCTTGGGGTATTGCAATTGAACATGTGTGCTTACGGTATTGCAATTCTAATTGTTTACAATTTCATCTTTTTCATCATCCCTTTAGTTTTTATAATCTGATGTTCTTTTTGTCCATGAACTCCAGCAGACTGCGAAGTTCACGGTTGGGTGGTTCATAGAAAGGAGCTCATGGATTCTGAAGACGGGTGTTCCTTTTAGTTATGGTATGTTATTCGCAGTCAAGGCGGTGGTGCCTCAAGCACCAAAGAAACCCCATTCGCAGCGGAGGTGCCTCTAGCACCAAAGAAACCCTATTCGCACCATCTCACCTCCTCCTGATTTACATTTTTTTTTGTTCATCGATTCCTTTTTTCATGTTGATCCAAAATGTCATGCAAAGTTAATGTTGTAGAGAAAATATTATAATGAGAATATTTTAGAGAGAAAAAGTTGTAAATATTATAGAGTGCGATGCACTGGTCGTGTATGGGTGCAATGGAAGCTGTCGCCTGTAGTTTATTTTGTTCCAAATCACTCCCTAAAGTTTGAATTGTTCGCCCATTACCCCTATTGTCAACTGATTAATTTCTTCATTTGGTAATTTTTATTTGATCAAAATTGAATTGAAGTGGCGAAAATGTAGTTTTTTAACTATAGGGGGATTAAGTGTTTTTGAGCTAAACTTCAGGGGGGCAAAGTATAATTTATCCAAAAATATTTGCTATGTGGGAATTTTGCTGAAGATGCTAAGTGAGACATCCAAAGTATAATCTTTCTCTCTCTCTCTCTCTCTCTCTCTCTCTCTCTCCCGTATTCTCTTCTCCTTTCCGGATCTCCCACCTCGATCTCCCCCATCTCTGCCTCTATCGCTTGTGTCACCGCCGCCTAGCCTCTACTTACCCTTGCAGGTGCGCCCCCCCTCTTTCTCTCTCTCTCTCTCTCTCCCGTCTCAACCTGCGACATTGCTGCCCGACCTCTGCTTGACACTCACCCCGTAACTCTCCTCTCCTTCTTTCTCTCTCTTTGCACCCGTTGTGTGCCCCAGCCCCGGCTTTTCTCGCCCTGCAGGTGCTCTCTCTCTCTCTCTCTCTCTCCGACCTCCCCCGTCGTCGCCTCCTTCGCCCGTCGTCCAACCTCTGCTCGATACTCACCCCCGTGACTCTCTCCCACTGTGCACCCGTTGTGTGCCCCAGCCCGACCTCTGCTCGCTCCATAGGTGCTCTCTCTCTCTCTCTCTCTTTCTCTCTCTTCGACCTCTCCCGTCGCTGCCTCCTTCGCCCGCTGCCCGACCTCTACTCGATACCCACCCCATGACTCTCTCTCAAAAATCAGAACCCACCCTGCCCGCTGTGCCCACCCTATCTCTATCTCTCTCTCTCTCTCTCGGTAACCCACACCCATTCCCCTATACAGAGAGATCGAGGGAGGAGCAATAACAACCGCCCCTCTGAGCACCTCCCCTGACGACGGCGAGTCACCCCAGGTCAGTCACCACCCTCTTATTCTTTCCTCCGGTCCTCCGCGACCTAAATCTCACGACCGGATATCTTTGGGGTACTGACTACCGCCCCGGCCGCCTCCTCCCGTGTTGGATCGGGGTAGTGGAGGCCACCCGAGCGCCAGCCGACACTCCCAGGTCGGCCACCCGCCATTGCCATCACATAGAACCCCCCCCCCCCCCCCCCCGCGCGCTCTATTGAGCACGTGCGGAAGAAGCGGCGGGGGCAGATCTATAAATAATGGATATGTCCCTGTCTTAATTATTCTGACCTGACCCACCTTAAGCCCTGAACACGACCTGCCTAACACTGCAACCCGACCGAACTACTGTAAACCCAATCTGCTAGCCCGCTAACCCGCCAAACTTTGTTTGGCTGTCGTTTCTTCCGTCCGAACTCCGAATTGGATGAAATAGGCGACATCGGAAACCTTTTTTTGATACCTACTGTATGGTCAGAAACCTTTTTCCGATACCTCACAGTCATTCATTTGCATGTCGGTCGGGGCTGAAAATAGTCGGCAACATCGAATGCCACCATTGCATTGGTAAGGCCTTGGGTCGGGTCGTCTTAGGGTTTTCCCCTCCGACAAAGAAGGAGAGAGAGAGAGAGAGAGAGAGAGAGAGAGAGAGAGAGAGAGAGAGAGAGAGAGAGAGAGAGAGCAACCTGGAGGGAGGGGCGTTCCAAGTTAAAACCTTACCACGATCGTTAGTTTGCATGGCGGTCGAGTTGAGTGGGGTCGGCAGCCATTAGGGTTCTGTTGCCTCTCTCGAAATATTATTGCCACCCTCGAATTATTGGACCCCCTTACCGCTCTCAAATGTTTCGTTGCCACCCTTGAAATATTATGAACCCCCCCTCTCTCGAAATAATATCGTTGCCCATGAACTATCATTGCCTCCCAAGAAATATTGCCGCCACCTTCTAAATATTATCACCACCCTCAAAAATGTTTCCGTCGCCCTTGAAATCTTTTTCGTGCCCTTGGGCGCGGGGTTTTACTAGTATATATATATATATATATATATATATATATATATATATATAGAGAGAGAGAGAGAGAGAGAGAGAGAGAGAGAGAATACGGGGTATGAGCTGACAGCCCATTTGCAATTTTGGGCTGTCAGCTAATAGCCCTCCGATTTAGATCATCCACCGTCGATTTATTTAAAAAAAAAATACACCCAAACACCTCTTCCCCCCCCCCCCCCATCAGATCGAGCAGATCCCTCAACCCCCGACCAGATCGAGCAGATCCCTCAACCCCCGACCACTGCGCCCTCATCCCTTCTCTCTCCCTCTGGCTCTCGGCGGCGCCCCCCTCACCCTGCGCTCAACCATCTCTCTCTCTCGCCCTGTCCGGCGGTGTTACCCCCTTCGGCAGTACCCCCCGGTCCCCCTTCCACTCCGTCCTGGCGTGCGTCAGAGACGAGGTTGCCGTCGCTGCTATCTCTCTCTCTCGATTTCGAGCAGCAGCCCGACTCCGGCTCCTCCGGCGCCGACCGATCACAGTCCCCCCTTCCACTCCGGTGCCGGCCGATTGCAATCCCCCTTCCACTCCGGCGCCGGCCGATCGCAATCCCCCTTCCACTCCGGCGCCGGCCGATCGCAGTCCCCCTTCCACTCCGGCGCCGGGCCGATCGCAGTCCCCCTTCCACTCAGGCGCCGGCGCTCATCCCCACCCTCGCGCTCAACCTCCACCAGCGAGAGATCGAGGAGATCACTCATCCCAACGACCGGAGTGGAGGGAGGGAGCCGGGCCGGAGGGAAGGGCGGGCAACTACTGCTGCTGCTCGAGCAGATCGCCGGAGGGAGGGAACCAGGCCGGAGGAAAGGGCGTGCAGCTGCTGTTGTTGCTCGAGCCGATCGCCGGAGGGGGTCGGGACGGTGATTGGCTGGAGATCGGGGATGGGGGGACCTGTTTGGGTGTTTTTTTTTAAAAAAAATAAATCGACGGTGGATGATCTAAATCGGAGGGCTATTAGCTGACAGCCCAAAGTTGCAAATGGGCTGTCAGCTCATACCCCGTATTCTCTCTCTCTCTCTCTCTCTATATATATATATATATATATATATATATATATATATATATATATATATATATATATATATATATATATATATATATATATATATATATATATATATATATATATATATAGGGTAGCGATCTAGTGAGATATGAGATAACTTTGTGAAACCTATCTAGAGGTTTTAGAATTTGATGAAAACTGATGGGCATGCTCTCTATGACAAGTTGATCATCCTCACAAAAAATCATCAAATTCTAAAACCTCTAAGGGCATCAAATATTAGAAGATTTATCGACCGTCCATTAAAACCAATAATTTGAATTGTGTATTTGATGCCTCTAGAGGTTTTAGAATTTGATGATTTTTTGTGAGGATGATCAACTTGCCATAGAGAGCATGTTCACCAATTTTTATCAAATTCTAAAATCTCTAGATAGATTTCTCAAAGTTATCTCAGAGAAGAGTTTTCTCACTGGATCGTTATCCTATACACACACACACACACACACACACACACACACACACACACACACACTAGTGGAAGCCCGAGACGATCGGCACGCTGCGGGCGCCTTTGGCGCAGTTGCCGGCTCGGCAACGATCGTCTTCGACGGCAAAATATAATCAATCAACTTTGGCGTCAGCACACACCTTCAACGGCAACACCCGGCTCCGGTGGACGTGCCCCAGTAGACCGGCGAGCCATACACCACCATCATCGCCCACTATTAGGACGGTCGTAGTGCCCGAAGCGGTCGCCTTCGATGTTAACACCTGCAGAGACCAAACTACACAGACCAAGGGGGGCCATGGCCACCCCTAAATTTTGGGTTGGCTAAATTACAGTTTTACCCCTAGCTCAAAAACACTTAACCCCCCTATAGTTTAAAAATTACATTTTGCCCCCTATAATACAATTTTAATCAGATAAAAATTATCAAATGAGGAAATAAGTAGTTGACAAAAGTGGAGTATTGTGCTAACATTTCAAACTTTAAGGTGCGATTCGGAACAAAATAAACGACATGGGGCTTATGTGTTTTTAAGCTAAACATCAGGGTGTTAAAGTGCAATTTATCCGCTTGGATTTCTCTCTCTCATGCACCCCCCCTAAATGTTTTTAAGCTAAAGATCAGAGGGCAAAGTGCAATTTCTCATTTTGGATTTATCTTTCTCTCATGCCCTCTCTCACCCTGGCTCCGGTGGCCTTGCCCCGGTAGACCAGTGAGCCCTACACCGCCATCACCACCCACTGTTGGGACGGTCGTTGTCCCCGAAGAGGTCACCTTCGACAACAACACCCGTAAAGACCGAATTACACAGACCAAGGGGGGACCATGCCCCCCCCCCCCACCTAAATTTTGGGTTGGATAAATTACACTTTGTTCCCCTAAAGTTTAGCTAAAAAATACTAAACCCCTCTATAGTTTAAAAACTACATTTTGCACCTTTCAATGCAATTTTAATCAGATAAAAATTATGAAATTAGTAAATAAGTAGTTGTCAAAAGGGGAGTATTGTGTTAACATTTCAAACTTTAGGGTGCGATTTGGAACAAAATAAACAACACGGTGGTTAAGTGTTTTTAAGCTAAACATCACGGGGGCAAAGTGCAATTTATCCTTTTGGAGTTATCTCTCTCTCTCTCTCTTTCTCTCTCATGCCCCCTGCCCTCCTCAGGTTAAGTATTTTTAATCTAATCAGGGGGGTAAAGTGTAATTTATCCTTTCTTTTGGATGATGTGGCAGACCACGATTGGGCCGTAAGAAAGTGCAGCAAAGCAATCGGGTAGCAAATATTTTCTAAATGGGGGGAGCATGGGGGGAGAGAGAGTGTGTGTGTGTGTTCTTGCTATTGTATTGCTTTCCTGCAATTACTTATGGTCCAATTGTGGTCTGTCACGTTGACCAAATGAAATAGCCTAATGGGGACTACATGCACTTGCCCATTATGCTCTTTCTTTTGGATGACGTGGCAGAGCTTGATTGGGCCGTAAGCAAGTGCAGCAAAGTAATCGGGTAGCAAAGGTGCTCTCCTAAATGGAGAACCACGGAGAGAGATATTCGGTGAGAGAAAAAAGGAGAGAAAGAGGAAGGGCAACGTGGCATGTTCCGATTGTGCATGAGGTAATTATCTCTAGTGAAAAAAACGTGTGAACAATAATGCTATTAACAAACATGTCCCCAATTATTTACATAAAACCCCTTAAATATATTTTGTCATATATATTTTTACAATCAAGTCCTTAAATCATATGCTACTTTTCCTCTCAATCATATCCCTCCCTCTCAACTCCACTTAAACCCAACCGTTCATATCCCTATCTTCCCATGTGAATTGCACTCGCCTTAAGGGATATCTCATTAGTTCTATAAATCTGAGCCTTCGTGCATATGGTTGGACGGTCTGAAATATCCATGATATAGTGGCATGCTTGTAAATAAGTCAAACATACTGTAACATTATATATATATATATATATATATATATATATATATATATATATATATATATATATATATATATATATATATATATATATATATATATATATATATATATATATAGAGAGAGAGAGAGAGAGAGAGAGGAATGATAGGCTACGGCGTGCGCTGCCTCGGCCTGATAGATGCGGTCGGCAAATTCTGGCCGACCGATTGCACGGATCGGCTGCGTATCGGCTGCGAACTGCCTGCAAACCCCCCGCCCATCTGATCACCCGTACAGACCGTCTGATCCCGTGTAAATCCTACCGCTCCGTGGTGTTTGATGGATGGTTTGATTCCCATCCGTTCGATCGATGGGATCGAATGGACTTAAAAAAATTTTGTTGTTACTGTAGCGGCTACAGTAACAGCGAAATTTTTTTAGTCCGTTCGATCCATCGATCGAACGGATGGGAATCAAATCATCCATCAAACACACGGACCGACATGATTTACACGGGATCAGACGGTCTGTACGGGAGATCAGACGGACGGGGCATTTGGGGGGGTTTGCGCGCGGTTCGCAGCCGATCCGCAGCGATCAGACGGCCAAAAATTACCACCGCATCTATAGGCCGGGCAGCGCACGCCGCAGCTTAACACGCCTATATATATATATATATATATATATATATATATATATATATATATATATATATATATTTATATATATATATATATTATATATAGAATACGGGGTATGAGCTGACAGCCTATTTTTTCATTTGGGCTGTCAGCTCACCGCCGTCCGATTAAAATCGCAAACCGTCCAAATTTTTTACCAAAAATCACACTCAGCCCACCCCGATCTGCTCTCTTCTCCCTCTCACTCAGTCAAACCAAACGCCGATCTCTCTCTCTCTCTCTCTCTCTCTCGCTGAAACCCTCCGGCATCACCCTCTCCGGCAGCGTCCCCCTTCACGATGGCGAGCCCCCCTCCGGCAGCATCCCCCTCCCCCTCCGGCACCGGATCCGCCTCCCCCCTCCGGTGTCACCCCCTCCGGCTCCATCCTCCGGCGTTACCCCTTCCGGCAGTAGCCCCGACCCCGACCAGCCTCCCCCTTCCCTCTGATCTCCTCCTTCCCCGCCGGCAGCTCCCCCTTCCACCTGCGGCAGCCCTTCCCCTCCGGCAATACCCTTCCGCTCCGGTAGCACCCACCAGTCGGGTTGGCTTCAGTCGGCTAGGGTTTCGGATCGGGAGATTTAGTGGGGGCATCAGAGGCGAGACTGCCGGCATCCGGAGGCGAGGCTGCCGGCGTCGGAGATGATGCTCCTTGCGTGGGTGTCGGAGTCGACTACAACGTCTCCGGAGTGGGGGGCTGCCGGAGGGGGCCTCCGGTCATCCGGTGGGTGCTGCGATTGACACCGGAGGGGGCCTCCGGTGGGTGCTACGATCGGCACCGGAGGGGGCCTCCGGTGGGTGGTGCCGGAGGGGGTGTAGGGTGTGGTCGGGAATTGAGAGAGAGAGAGAGAGATCCCGTGGGTTACAGTTATTATCCAATTTTTTTTTTTAATAAAATATACAGCTTAAATGGATGGTTGCTGATGACGATCGGAGGGCTGTGAGCTGACAGCCCAAATGCCCAAATGGGCTGTCAGCTCATACCCCGTTTTCTCTCTCTCTCTCTCTCTCTCTCTCTCTCTCTCTCTCTATATATATATATATATATATATATATATATATAATATATATATATATATATATATATATATATATATATATATATATATATATATATATATATATATATATATATATATATATATATATATATATATATATATATATATATATATATATATATATATATATATATATATATATATATATATATATATATATATAGGCGTGCCAGGGTGCGGCGTACGGTGCGTGCAGCGTCGCACCGCAGTCGTCTGATGCACCGCTGCGGTGTGTGCATCGGTGCATCAGACGGCTGCGGTGCTACGCCGCATGAACCGCACGCCGCATTTTAGCATTTCTCTCTCTCTCTCTCTCTCTCTATATATATATATATATACATATATACATATATATATATACATATACATATATATATGGGGACGGGGAACCTGGACCCGGGGTGCAGCGTTAACGCTGCACCCGGCTCTTTGCGCGTGTGCCACGTGTCCAACTAAACAGTATTGCTATCGGATTCTCCAGAATTAATACCGCTCAAAATTTCAACAGTCCGATTGCCTCCATCCGACGGATCAGCTTCGCCCGGACCGGATCGAGCAGCTGTTACTGTGGCGACCACAGTAACAGCGCCTTTTTTGGTCCGAACGAATCCAATCCGTTGGATCTGATCGATCGGGCGGCTGAAATCAAGTTCGCGGTTACTGTAGCCGCTACAGTAACCGCGATAATGATTTCAGCCGCCCGATCGATCGGATCCAACGGACTGGATTCGTTCGGACCAAAAAAGGCGCTGTTACTGTGGCCGCCACAGTAACAGCTGCTCGATCCGGTCCGGGCGAAGCTGATCCGTCAGATGGAGTCAATCGGACGGTTGAAATTTTGAGCGGCATTTATTTCGTCACATGCCGGGTTTCACGCTTGATTTCCGGACAGATGGCACGCGCAGAGAGCCGGGTGCAGCGTTAACGCTGCACCCCGGGTCCAGGCTCCCCGTCCCCTATATATATATATATATATATATATATATATATATAGGGTCGGGTTCCGCAGCCAACTGTTATGGTGCCAACACCGGTGCCAACACATTCATAGAGGTTCATACAGGTT
The DNA here is from genome assembly GCA_947650365.1 of Chamaelirium japonicum. Taxonomy (NCBI): domain Eukaryota; kingdom Viridiplantae; phylum Streptophyta; class Magnoliopsida; order Liliales; family Melanthiaceae; genus Chamaelirium; species Chamaelirium japonicum. The sequence goes on along the minus strand of OX393551.1, from coordinate 37,445,594 downwards.
TTAAATTTTGCTGAAATTTGGTGAAATTGATCACCTTACAATAGATAGCATACCCACAAAAAATTAGAACATTCTAAAACTTCTAGGTGCGTCAAATGTTCATCTTCAAATTAACGGTTGGTATGGACGGTCAATAAAGCTCTTCACATTTGACACACCTAGAAATTTTAGAATATTCTAATTTTTTGTGGACTTGCCATCTATTGGTAGGTGATCATCATCACCAAATTTCAACAAATTTGACAACCTCTAAGAACCTCTATTGTTGTGTTGGCACCGGTGTTGGCACTAAAAGTGTTTGCTGTTGATCCTGATCCATATATATATATATATATATATATATATATATATATATATATATATATATATATATATATATATATATATATATATATATATATATATATATATATATATATATATATATATATATATATATATATATATATATATATATATGTATGCATGTATAATGTTACAGTGTTTCGTGAGGGGGACAAGCATGAAGAGATAAATTAACAGCTGTGATTGATTTGCCAAAATACAAAGAAAGGTCATGATTCAAAGCCAAACACCCCCTCCTCCCCCCTCTCCCCCCTCTCTCTCTCTTTCTCTCTCTCTCTCTAGATCGATCAATAGGGAAACAAACATAGCTGAGTTAAATGGATGGCTATATGAAACCCGCGGCTGTCTCTATTTCTCTCTCTCTCTCCCACATCCCAGATGGAACCCCCCCCCCCCCGATCCCCCCCCTCCCATCAACTCCTGCAGATGGAAACCCAGGGCCGCGACCCGGCCTCTCTCTCTCTCTCTCTCTCCCCTCTCTCTCTCTCTCTAAATGGAAACCCCTATACCCAGATGGAAGCCCCTCCCCCTATCATCTCCCACGACCCTTTTTCTTTCTCTCTCCCTCTATCTCAAGATGGAAACCTTAGGGCTGCCTCAATTCCCTTGACATCGTATCAGCCTCGGCCGGCCCATATCAAAAAAGAAAAAGAGAGAGACATTGTCGTGCAGAAGAGTGATCCGATTGCCTCCCGCAGCTCCTCCGTCTACCCAGGTATGTCTTTACATTTCTCTCTCTCTCTCTCTCTCTCTCTCTCTCTCTCTCCGATTGCTCTGTTCTTCAAATCCCATTTGCAAGTCTCCGATTGCTCTGTTCTTCAAACCCCGTTTGCACATAAATTTTGCACGAAATCCCTATCTCTCTCTCTCTCTCTCTCCCTCCCCTCTCTCTTTCTCTGTTTTGTTTGCTGAAAATTTTCCCCCCTCCCGGCCAGCCAACATACGTATCCCAGCTGGTTGAGAAGATGTTGTAGGAATAATGCCACTTCATTGGTCAATTAATCAACACGTGTCCCATTCTAGTGATATGTGCTTTGAATCTCCTGAACTGGCGACATTACCAAGGCCAAAAATTCTATTCAGCCCGAAGGTTTTCCCGATTTTGCCGGCTCGATTGACGTGGCAGTGTGCAATTGGTGGCTGAAACCCACTAGCGATTTTAAAATCTTTAACCGCACTAGTTGCACGCTGCCACATCAATCGTGCCAGTGAAATCAGAAAAACCTTCGGGCTGAATAGCATTTCTTGGCCTTCAGTATTCCTTGATTAATGCAGATACGAAGCATTAATCAACCCCGGTTAGTGTAAGTTAACCCTAGACCCGATCCATTTAACCCTTAACCCGACCCGACATCCCATTACGAACCCGACCCGGAAGACCTACTGCAGACCCGACCCGACCTCGCAGACCTCACCGGACCCACACAGGGAACCGGTCTGGTTCACCTGAACCAGACCCATGAACCAGTCAATTTTGGTTCGACTGCCATTTCTCCGTCCGAACTCCGAATTGGACGAAACTAGCGCCATTTCGATCGGCTCAGAAAATACTACCTGTTGGACATAGTTTATCATAGTAATTATACTATTTAATATCCTGTTTTATCCTTGGGTCTGATCTTATCGCGGCACCGTGGTTCGACTGCCAATTCTTCGTCCGATCTCAGAATTGGACGAAACCAGTGGCATCATGCTCAGATCATCGAGGCTGATGTATTATACCTAGTTTGGGACCCTAGAGACCCTTCTACCCTATTGAACCGATCATAGACCGATTTTTACCGGTTCGACCATAAAACCTTCGACCGAAGTCGGATTCCAGCGAAATTGGAACCATCGGAAAGGGTTCTTCGAGCCCGATTCGATAAGTAGGTTTAGCTTTTGATTACTTGATTGACCTAGTATTATTTAGGTTTGAGTTCTTCAGTTGCACGAATTTGCGTGCTGTCGACTCAATGTTGGTCCCCTATCGAGGGTGCCCGACTATTCTTGGCATAGAACCCTCATCGTAGATTCTTTTGTTTTAATTGATAGAGTAGTGATATAGATCTGTGTTTGTTATCAGACCATGATTTTGGTGATCCAGCGGAGACGGATCAGAGGCAACTAGTAGGAGTCATGTGCGCCAGTCAGGTGACATCTACTACCCTTGCGTGGTCTTTAATAGTAGGAAATGAGAATGACTAAGGTTAGGTGTCCATGACACTGCATGAGGGTCCCGCCGGGCATCGTCGCATGTGGTCAAGTGGACCCCGCCTTGCATGCGGAGTCACGAGTTCGGCGACGCATGCTTAAAATATTAATAAAATAATAATAATGATTGTTTTTTATTGTATGGACACCGTAATTAGGATTCCCTTAATTAAATAATAAATTGAATAATTAATAATTATCGGAGCCCACCCTCCTGAGAGGAGTATGGCAACCCTAGCACACGGGTCACCGAGATGAGTATCTTACTTTATTTATTTATTATGTCGCATGGGTTGCGAGAGCAGTACGGGACCCGGGGTAAATTGTTGGAAATTGTTAAGTATTAAATATACTTTTTGTAGCTTTAGTATATATGTTGAAAGATGTTATATAAGAATCTACATGGTTAGAGGGTAGGGACCCCATGCGCGCAAGGGCCGTGAACCACCCTGCGCGTACAACCAAAGTTAAGTAGGTTTGGGGTCACGGGCAAGGGTTATGGTAAAGCCAATAGGAGGTGCCCTCGAGTAGGGATTGGCCTAGCAATCCTGTCCCGAGGAGTTGAAGTCCCCATAGTAAAGCAAGTTGGGCGGTAGAACTCCACCGTGAAAGATAGAAAACCCCTTATGATCATCTGGGTGACTAGTGCATTGTGTTGGTGGATGCACGGCGAGAGAGTTGGCCCTCTATATCGAAATAAAAGACCCTATAGTAATGCCCGACTGGGGCAGAATGAACAAAATATCTGGGGTTCACATTTTAATAGAGTGTGTTTCACCTGTATATGAATTTAGAATTGTGTGACTATTTACATGATGACCTCGTGACTTTAGATGAATGTCTTATTTAATTTTTTATTTAATACTGTAGAACTTTGAATGGACTTTATGTTAGATAACCTAGTGACAGTAGGAATTGCATGTGAATATAGACTATTGATAGGTTTAGGTATCATTCTGCAAACATTGGTCCTACAAGAACTGATAGACCTTATTTTAATTTATTAAGATTAGTTCTCTCATATTATTAAAGAATATTAGGATGTCACTAGCTATTAATTTGGCTAATCTTCCAATTTTCTATTAGGGGCTACTCTTTTCCATGAGTAGGCTCAGTTGTAGGTCCGTAGGCTCAAGAGTAGTAGTAGGAGTCCAGATGCGAAGTTGGAGTTGCAGCTTTACCTTTCTGCTTAGTTCGTTAGTTTTGAAGTCTTTTCTCTTCAGACTTTGTAATTGTGTTGGAATAAGAGTTTTTATTAGTTAGTTAGTTAGTATTCTATGGTTGTAGTTGCAATGATTCCAGATGAATTCTTTTGGGTATGCCTCTCCTCAAGGCCCCAAGCCTATGATAGATCATGATGAAAATATAAGTACATATAAATGACTAAATTGATTAACTCTATAGATAGGAACCCTAGACTGGTACACCTGAGTGTTAGGGAGTGGGTGAGACTACTTGGCTAGCCGTAAGAGGCTTGAGCCTCGTGCTCTCTCATATAGACTCCTGTCAGCATGTAGTGGCACCGACAGTTCACACTTACTGAGAGGATATGACTTTTTAAGGTCGTGCCTGTCTAGATAATGTTTTCTCTCTATTGACATTTCTCTTTCTTTGCTTCTTAATAAAAATATTTTTGAGAAATCAAATTTAAAAGATTCACCTCTTGTTTCTTCCTCCTTCTTATTTTTCATATTAGCGAGTATAAAAGAAGTTCTGTGAGAATCCAAATTAGTGTAAATAATTGACCAGACCCAAAATTCTATCCTTTCTCACCTCACACCCCAGGGATCGCTATTCAGATTTCTGGGGCATGACAGCACGTGCGACGCCAATGATTCGGAGTACTTGGCGTAGTGCACTTATATCGGTTGGACTTAGGTGAAGCACCGTTTCAGTCGAACCTACGTATCGGGACACGTAGCTTTGTACCGTTGCAGGTTAGTCGGCCGTGTCTCAACGCGAACCGAACTAACTACGGCGAGGCACTAGTGCATGTGTCCTTACATGACAATGGGAGCATGTGCCTCCAATGATTTGGAGTACTTAGCGTAGCACCCTTGTATCAGTTGGACTTTGGCAAAGCACCATTTCAGTCGAACCTACGTATCGGGACATATAACTTTGTACCGTTGCAGGTTATTCGATCGTGTCGCAACGCGAACCGAACTAACTGTGGCGAGGCATTAATGCATGTGTCCTTACGTGACAACGGGAGCATATGCGACGCCAATGATTCAGAGTACTCAGTGTAGCGCCCTTGTATCGGTTAGACTTAGGCGAAGCGTCGTTTCAGTCGAACCTACGTATCGGGACACATAGCTTTGTACCATTGCAGGTTAGTTGGCCGTGTCACAACACGAACCGAACTAACTGTGACGTTAAGTAGAAGTTGAGATATAATTTGATAGTCTTCGATAGAACTTGAAGCAACTGTCATTTCATTGATAACTTGGAAGATGTTACATCATGGATTTCAAATGAGAGACCTTCCGAGTTGTTGATAGTCGGTGATATTTTACTTTGATCGATCGATGGGGTGCTTCCCTTTGCTATTAGTGATTTTCTGAGACTCTGTAAGTCTATCACTTGACTGCCTCGACCTCTTGGAGACTCCATCTTTGTTAGCCTGAGCGTTGCTTGCTTGAGCTGTTGGTCTCGTTGGTTCCTTATCAGAAAGGCGCTTGTCGAGGACACATTTCTTATGAGCGACTTGATCGTCCTCCACCTCGATCTCCTTTTGAATTCGATCGAATAGCACTTCGAGGGAGGCAGGAGGATTGCAGATGAGGTCATTATAGATATGGAGGTCAAAGTATAGGGCATTCTGGAATGCGAGTATGATGGCTTCATCATCGAGGTGATGTCCGAAGAGCACAGCATGCTCGTTCCTGAACCTCCGAGAGAACTCTCGGAGGGTTTCATCCGATCCCATCCTGAGCCGGTAGAGGGAGTTCAGCTTCTTCTCCGGCTTGAGGTTCAGCCAATAGTGTTAAACAAAGAGGTCTACCAGATCCCTGAATTGACTTACGGAGGCCATAGGGAGGTTGTGATACCAGTCCAGTGACATGTCATCTAGGCTGCCAGCGAAGGTACGGCATAGAACCTGGTTATTGTGGTCGTGTGGTGTCAGTGCCTGTTTGAAGGCGATGACGTGCAGTGTCGGATCTCCCTTTAAATAGTTGAACCTAGGGAGAGCGGGGGCTTTCCAACTTCGAGGAAACTGGGCTCAAAGAATGTGCTGATGAAGTGGCCCTTCGGAGGCATGATTGTTCCGATGATCACCTCGTTGGTCGGAGAGACGTCTCGGAGAAAGAGGAGGCAAAGAGGGCGTTGGAGTCCATTTCGTCGTCCGATGCCCAATTGGGGTTCGATCGCCATTGTAATGTTGCCGAACTTTGGAGTTGTACCCATCATTCCGAACATCCCTCACGATGCAGGGCTCAGAGGATGACTCGGAGCTAAGAGACTTGGGATGGCGAGTAAACTCACTAAGACGCTCCCAGACAGTCGGCCTGGGAGGAATAGGCGAGGGTTCTCTCGAGAGGGTTTTGAGAGAACATCGAAGGATGTTGACGACGGATCATTTGGAAGGAGCGGGAGATTTGTCAATCGACCGGTGGACGTTTGCTCCGTCGTTGATGCCAATGGTTGAATGCAGAGGATTGATTCTTGCAATGACGGTGATTTGTCGGAGAGAGTCTCTTTCAACCATAAAAGCATCATTCTACTTCATGAGAGTGAGGAGCTGGAAGTCCTCTGTTGTGATCTGGTAAGTCGTTTGAGCATCAGCACTGGGAGAGATGTGTGCTTTCCCCAAGCGTTGAGGAGTTAGGTCAGCGAGTTGAGGCGATTGTCAAGGTTGAGCCTGGCCGGGCGACGTGATCAACCGACGGGTGACTCTTTAGATTAATAGCGAGTTGTTGTTCCTGATGTTGGCTTGTTGCAAACTGATGACTTATTGATCAAGTCGTCGGATACTGAGCGTCTTGGTGCATGTTGTTTTCCTCCGGTTGGTCCATTGGTGTCTTTTATATCTAGGTGTAGCGATGGAGAGATACGGATTACTCGGGCAACCAGTAGCAGCTACCAAAGGAGTTGTGAAACTTAGAAGTTGTAAGTTGAGAGGATCATGATCCCACAGACGGTGCCAAATTGTGGGGGAGGATTTCGGCCGTCGTACGTGACCCTCCTCTAACAGTTGATTGAAGGTTTGACCCATTGGGATGTGGCGCGCTTCGAAGCACTGAGTTGTGATTTGCTGGGCTGTCACACAAGCACTGTAGAGTAGAAAGGTAGAGAAAGAGATGACACAGGATGTGGTGACGAAGTTCGGCCGAAGCCTACGTCTCCGTGCGGTAAGACGCAACCTTTGAATCCACTATCTCTGAGTAAACAGTAGAGCTACTCTCAACAGGCCGAGGAGTGCTTCTTACAAGTAATCAGAGGGTGGAAAAGGAGTCTGAAAACCAGGAAACTCGAAGGGCTCTGAAAAACAGAAAGTGGGTTTCTAGTTTGGAATTTCGAATGTGGAATCATTTACAGGGGTTGCTATTTATAAGGGCTTAGTTTATCTAGGGAATATTCCCAAGAATATCCAGGGTTTGGTAAATACCCGGGGGGATTTACCAGACACTAGATAGTGCAAGTGGGCCCCAAGCAGGGCTGTGGGTCCCATCGTTGGACTCGTGGACCCCAGGCAGGGCTGCGGGTCCCACCGCTGGACTCGTGGGCCCCAAGAAGGGCTGTGGATCCCATCGTTGGACTCGTGGGCCCTAGGCATGTCTGTGGATTCCACCGTTGGGCATTAGCCAGATTTTGCACCCACAGAGACCACCGGGAGGCGCCATAGTCTGGCGCAAGCAACACGACCGCCACACGACAGAACACAACCAACACCACTAGGTGGAGAGAAGGGCACTATGCCACTACAACAACTACCGCCACATCGGCATGAACACAACACCACCGCACGCCGGCGACACACACCTGCGGACACACAACACCGCACACATGCGGAGAAGGGAAACAAGTGGGGGAAAACAAAAAAGCACACCCCCCCCCCAAAAAAAAAAAACCAAAAACGGAACCACCCCCAGCTTCGAGAATACACCACAATTAGCAATTGGCTACAAAAGGTTGAGGTGTCGCCAACGAAACCTTGATCTGCATCGATCTAGCCTTTGCCGCTACTCGCCACCGAGATCCACTTCGCCGCACAGAGGAGGGGATCATAAGAGCCATCTTTGGAACATCTGCCGCCGGCGAACTGGGATCCAGATCTGTCACTCCCACCGCATTCAGCTGGAGGCAGCTACCCCAGAGCAAGTGTTGGCCGGCGAATCGAGCAGGGGGGTGGGGTCCATGCCTCTCCGGAGAGACAAGCACAAACTTCCAACTGCTGGGATCCCCTATCTATAAGAGGGAGGAAGGGAGAAGCCCCCAAGACTAGCTGACCGAATGCCACGCCTCCTTGCAGCCGGGGGTAGCGTCCGAGGAGGTTGGGGTGGATCGCCAAAACCCTAGAGCAGGGAAAAGGGCAAGGGGGAGAGAGGCACACCGAGAGAGGCTCTTAGGCTCCCTTGTTTTGATTTCTTATTACATTGGTTTAGTTGAGTATATGTTTGGGTAGGGATATGAGTTTAGTTAGTATTTGGATATATGAAAATGAGTTTGGAGTTGAACTGTATTATCTAACATACAAAAATTAGAGGGGCTATCAGGTTTCAGGTTTCGAGAATGGGTATTGAGGTATCCATACCCATACCCAAAAGTAATCGGGTAGAGTTCTTGCAACCATACACTACCCAAACCTTGTTTCGGGTACAAAGTTTGTACCCATACCCAATGCTTCGGTTCAGGTTTGGGTTTGGGTTTGGGTTTTTGGTTTTTGGTTTTCGATGTCCATTGCCACCTCTAGTTATGTCTTCTTAGGATATGCTTCCATGTGGTACGTCATCCTTTTTTTTGTTTTAGTCCCATATTGTCGGGGGGGGGGGGGGGGGGGGGGGGGGTAGGGGCGAACAATAGTTGCATATTTATTAGAACTCCCCCCTTAGAGCCTTGTATTCCAAAGATTCAAGACCTAGCCCACCACATACGTGCATGCACACCGGGCCGGGCTAGCCGCGAGCCGAGCACGGGATCGGACTGGGTCGCGGCTCACGAACCCCACGTGGACGCGAATGGGTTTCGGGCTGTGGGATGTTTTTTGGGATCCGAGTCATATTTCAAATTGATTTTTTAATTTTTAATATTTATGAAGAGTTATCTTTTCCGTTACACGTTATCATGCTAGGTTTATTGAATCTGGTAACCTATCCGAACACATGCAACCGTTACCCGATAGAGTTGTGAATGCCCTTCAGTGCAGCCTACTACTACATGTAGGGCTTTAGTGTTGGGATGTGAATGGGGGAACATTTGGCTGAGGACCACTATATAAGAGAGGGTACGAGGAAGTCAAAGATATACCACCAACAAGCCAAAGCTAAGGCTCTTCGCTCTCTACCACAGTTTCTTCTTTCATTCTACTGATGTCACCCGGAGTACTGTCAAGAGTCCCATCAGTCCCAATCCAAAGTACTGGAGAGTCGGGACCGACCATCGTTGAACCCCGAGGAGCTATTGCCAGATGTCGAAGCACATCTCTGTTGGCAATAATTAAAGCTTCCAAGGCATCGTAATTTGCGCGAGCCTCGCTGTTATAATCTTTAATCGATAAGTCAAGAATTCTCTGCTCCTTCTCACTCTTCCCTAATTTGTATGTTCTTGTAGACATACCTATAGGATCCTATTATCTTTTAACTCGGTTGTTTGGTATCAAATTGTAGAAAATCCCCAACAATCTAAAAGATTTAATCTTTTTCTTGATAGCTTTTTTCTAATGAGTTTGGATAAAGTCTAATAGCTAGAGCTTAGTCATTGTTCTAATTGTTAGACTTAGTTCTAAGTATTGTTATTTAGTTCTATTCTATTCCGATTAGATCTATTCTCTGGGCATGTGTGATTAGATCTAGTCTCTTGTTGCTTGTTAGACTTTCTCTGGATTTTCTTCTATTGATGATGCCTGAAAAACTTCTCAAATCGGGCATCAAATTACCCTAGGAAGGTTGGTAATATACTTAAGCGAGCCTAGTGCTCCACCTCAATCCCTAGAGCTGATCTGACCGGTAAATTTTTAAAAATTCAATTGGTAATTCTTTCTAGATGATTACTGAGATGGAGAGGAAACATAGAAGTATAGTGAGAAATCTGAGCCCTTCGATAGACAGAATTTCAAGAGATGGTAGATTGAAGCTCCACTTCTATCTGATCATGCTTAAGATCATGGACTTAATGACCTCTGAAAAACCTAATCTGACCAAAACCTCGGATTGTTTCTCGAACCAATCCGACATTGACACCTAAGAGAAGCAGCATTATTACATCTGCAAAAATTACATCATGAACTGTCTCATTCCATAGTTTGTATGATGTCTACTTCATCTCCAAGTCTGCTAAGGAGCTATGCCAGACTATAGTGAAGAAGTATGCCAATAAGAACACGAGATCAAAGAAGTTCGTGGTGGGCAAACTCCTGGATCCATTCCTTGAGTACTATTTTAAATATTTGAACATCATTTAAAATAAAATCATTATAGCATTGAATATTGTAACACTGAGTACCATTTTAAATGAAATTACGGTAGCATGTATGATAATTTCAATGAAGCTACTAAAGTGATTTCACTGTACCTACTATAGTGATTTAAAATGATACTAAGATATAGGAAATGATACTTAATTCTCTATAATGGTTTTAAATGGTATTGATTAGATATACAAAATGCATGATACTCAATTCCCTGAGTACCATTTTGTATATTTGAGTACCATTTAAATGAAATCGATCATTATAGCATTGAGTATTGTAGCAGCTACGTACGACAATTCATGAGTATCATTTTAAATGAAATCACTATAGCAACTACGTACGATAATTTTCAGTATAGCTACTAAAGTGATTTCACTGTAACTGCTACAGTGATTTAAAATGATACTCAGATATATGAAATAATACTCAATTCTCGGGATCATGCTTACCATTTGGTATCATACTAAAGTGATTTCATTGTAACTGCTACAGTGGTTTCTTGGATCATGCTTAATAACAATGATTTTAAATGCTACTCAGATATACAAAATGATATTCAATTTCCTAAGTACCATTTTGTATATTTGCTTATCATCTAAAATCACAGTAGCAGCAACAGTGAAATTATATTAGTAGCAACGATAATTATCGTGGTTGCTACAAAGATTTCATCGTAACTGCTACAATGATTTCACTGTAGCAACCTATACAAAATAGTAGGCGTAGCTACAGTGATTTCATTGTAGCAATGGTGAAATAACTTCAGTTGCTATAGTGAAATCACTGTAGCAACCTGTGGGACTATAGCATTTATGATTAATTGATCATTGTAGCAACACTTGGCACAATAGCATTTATTATGAACTAATGTGGGAGGATCTCATAGATATTAATGATATTTAAAAAAACACGTCATCCAAAACGGTTTAAAAATATCCTCTTACGGTGCAAAAGACATGGGAGAGCATCAGAGTGGTATTTTGGTCATTTTAAGAATCATGGCCGGGGAATAAATAACGGTCACGATCAGACCTAGAGCGTCTACGCAGAAAATGCATAAAAATGCATAGAGGATCCTATTATAAAATTCTTTGAATAAGTGGATCTATCGTAAATGAATATATTTAGCCGTCCTATTAATTAAATGGACATATTTAGCCGTCCGATTAATCAATGAAGAAATTTGGAACTTTCTTTTGTATTCTTCTCTATGTGTTTGCCTTGCCTTTATGTATTCTTCTCCTCTGCTATGTACGTTATGACCTTTATCTCTTGAATATGAAGCCTGAGTTGTATAATGTTTGTTTGCCCTGAACTCGTACGAGTACTACCCCCCCCCCCCCCCCCCCCCCCCCCCGCGCGGTGGGACTGACCTTTTGGTCTCTAATTACTTGAGAAGCCCACTTAATAATGATTGCGATCTCTCCCCGCAAGTACTTCAAGACTTGGGCATCTTTTTCCAGCTTGCATCATTGAAAGTGTTGGTCTTTTAACCAATGAGGTGCCGAAGGGATAGGGCTGATTTTCGGATGGATATGATCGGAATAGGGGTGTTTGGAAAATTGCCAAACAATTTTGGAATTCCAAATGGTATTTTGATTCTGATTATGAAATTTCAAAATCCAATTCCAATTCAGAATTTTTGAAATTATCGGAATTTTTAGAATTTTTCGGAATGTTAAGTTTTCAGAATTTTTTTCGAAATTCTTCAAGTTTGGTAGAATTTTGAAATTTTTCAAAAAATTTTCAATTTTGGCAGAATTTTGGAATTTTTTGAATTGCACAGCATCTGCTGCTTTCGATGGGTTCGAGTTGGGTCGGGTCTGGTAGAGGGTGGAGATGGAAGAGTAGGATTTGGCTGGAATTTAGGGTTTTTAAGTTTTATATGCGGTGCATCATGGGCAATTGCTTGTTGGTGTTAGGTTGGACCTGTTTTAAATAATAATAAAATTTTGATGCCCTGTTCTTGGGGGAGGCCTAAAGTAATGACTTTTGTAGCTTTGCCCAAGGGCCAACAGGCCCAACACGGCACAACACCTACTGCTTCGGATGGGTTTGGGTCGGATCTGGTCGGAATAAAACATCAGAATTTTTCGGATTTTTTCGGATCGGATGTTTTCAAAATTTTAAGGGTTTCACTTGCATGAGTTCGATTCCTCTACGATTCAGCAACCTATAGCTGGAAACGGTAGTTGGCGGATGCACACCACATGGCACTAACGACATCGCAACCCTCATGGATAAGTGTGATTCACAGCAGGGACAGATCCAGGAATCGAACTTTGGGGGGGCAAATGTTAGAAAAATCTTTGGAGGGGCGAGGTCTTAAATTTTGTTATAAATTCAGGGGGAGAGGGGTGAATTTATATAATTTTAAAATAATCCTAGCTAATACTACTATAATAAAGAGTTCTCTTTTGAAATTAGGGAGGCGATCGCCGCCACATGCCCCCCCTAGATCCATCTCTGTTTTACAATGTGAATCGATGGCAGACATTCACATACGACATGTGAATACCTACACGCCACCTCACCGTGTGCTGGGTCTAACAATTATGGTTATTTTTGGTTACAACTTACTTACATGTAGCCAGCAACTATGTTTTAATTTTAGGGTTATTTTGACTTTGCCCCCTAAGCTTTGCCTTGAATTAGACGTTACCCCAATATTTTCATTAATTAGACTTTACCCCCCAGAACTAACTGTTCCGTCAGCTCACCCCACAAAACTTTATTTCTTTTCCGTCAGCTCACCCCTTTCTCGTAGATGGTGACTTGACGGAACAGTTAGATTTGGGGGGGTAAAGTCTAATTAATGAAAAATAGGGGGTAAAGTCTAATTCAAGGCAAAATTTGGGGGGTAAAGTCAAAATAACCCTTAATTTTTTAGTAGGATGTAGTCGGCAAGTATTGTTCTATAAATAGACCGACAAGAGTAGTACTGTCCAAACAGTTAGCTCCCATGGCCTCCGAGGCTCAGCAACTGCACATCCTCTTCTTCCCACTCATGGCACCAAGCCACATGATCCCCATGGTCGACATTGCCAGACTCTTCGCCACGCAAGGCGTGAAGGCCACCATGATCACCACCCCAGCCAATGCCCTGCTCATCAGGCCCACCATCGATCGTGCCAACGACTCCGGCCGCCACCAGCCCATCGACCTAGTCCTCCTACCCTTCCCCTCAGCCGCCGTCGGACTGCCGGATGGGTGCGAGAACCTCTCCTCCATCACCTCACCGGAGTCGAAAGTCGACTTCTTCAAAGCCCTGGAGATGCTTCGGCAACCGTTCGATCAGGCCGTCGGAGAGCTGCTCCCCCAGTGCCTCATCACCGACATGTTCTTCCCTTGGACCGTCGACATCGCGTCAGCGCACGGGGTGCCGAGGATCGTATTCCACGGCACCGGCTTCTTCGCCCTCTGCGCCACGGCGACCGTCAAGAGCCTACCATCGGATGCCGAGTCATTCGTTCTCCCTGGCCTCCCCCACCAGATCGAGATGCTGAGGTCCCAAATCCTGGAACTCCAGACATCCGACCCCGTCATGTTAGAGCTCTTCAAGCAAATAGAAGAGTCGGAGCGGCAGAGCTACGGCGTGGTGGTGAACAGCTTCTACGAGCTCGAGCCGGACTACGCCCAACACTACCGGGAGGTGGTCGGACGAAGGGCGTGGCACATCGGCCCGGTGTCTCTGCGCAACACGGACGAGGTCGACATGTCGGGCAGAGGAAACAATGCTTCGATCGATGGCTTTGAGTGGCTCAACAGCAAGACACCGGGCTCGGTTCTGTACGTGTGCTTCGGGAGCATGTGGGACTTCACCGCGGTTCAGCTCCATGAGATTGCTCTCGGCCTTGCGGCCTCCGGTCATCCGTTCATCTGGGTTGTCAAGAAATGCGGTGGCGACGATGACTGGCTGCCGGAGAGGTACGAGGAGAGGATTGAAGGGAAGGGTCTGCTCATAAGAGGGTGGGCTCCCCAGATCTTAATCTTGAACCATCCGGCGGTCGGTGGGTTCCTGACCCACTGCGGGTGGAACTCGAGCTTGGAGGGGGTGAGCGCGGGGGTGCCGATGGTCACATGGCCGCTCTTCGCCGAGCAGTTCTACAATGAGAGGCTGATTGTGGACGTGTTAGGGATCGGGGTGGTGATCGGAGTGAAGAAGTGTGTTATGCAGCCGAAAGATCGGCCGCTAGTGGAATCGTCGGAGATAGAGAGGGCGGTGGAAAGGCTCATGATGCACGGCGGAGAGGAGGAGGAGCATAGGAGGACGAGGGCGAGGGAGCTGAAGCATATGGCTAGGATGGCTGTGGAGGAAGGTGGGTCCTCTTCTTTGGACTTGGGAAATCTGATCATGGAGTTGATGCACCGATGGAATATGATAAAAAACTAGACACTCATGCTTCCAGAATTGAGGAAGGCCGGTTCGAAGGTTCTTTTCTTATTAAGACAGCTGATGAAAAGATTTATGGAGAATGAAAATAATCTAAATATGGGTTTTATGGACTTAGAGATGATTTATGAGCAAGGATAAAAAAATCACGTTACGGATTATATGTGGCTGTCCACTTCGGTGGGACACCTCTAACCCTAATCCCTCTATTTCTATATATATTGGTTAATACAAGAAAAACTCGTGTTTTGGTGAGCGTCCTATCCCGAGAAAACCTGTGCATCTCTTCTCTCTCTCATATCACGTTATCAGCATGTGGACTCCGAGCTCCGGCCGATCGAATGAGAGAGGCGTGACTAGCATCACGGTGACGAGCGGGACAAAAAGCAACAGTGCGGTACAAAAGGTATATATGCTGGATTTGGCCCAACCATATACCCCAGATCCCACCACCACCGGTGCCGTCCTGGGTCGGAGGTGAAGACCTTGCTAAGGCTACCCTCGGCCGGAGGCGATCAGATCCAGCGCCAGCCGGATCGTGCACATGTCCGGCTGCGCAAGCGCCGGCAATGCGAGCACCGACAGCGCCACATGCTACGTCAACGGCAACAGTGGACTACGCGAGCGCCATCAGCGGGCTACACGAGCACCAGTAGCGGGCTGCGCGAACGGCAGCTGCACGAGCTACGACAGCGAGTGGCGCGAGCGGCCGGCGACAATTAGGGTTATCCGAAAAAATCTAGTGTTTTCCTCGATTTTTCGGAGAAGATATTAAGTCACACAGTTTGTTGTTTTTTTTTAAAAACTCGATAGTGACAAATCCGATCCGACTGTCTAATGACAGAACCGACCCGACTGTCTAATGACAGACCCGACCTGTTCAATTTTACATGTGCTAGCATATATTTAATTGCCTGTTTCTAATCTGAACCATCGATTTAATTATGTGTTTGCTAGCCCGATCTAGGGCTAATCAGTTCGACCCATATATGGATCTTACCTTTTTGGACCGTTCCGAGTGTATTGGTACGATCCACTTTTGTAAATTCTAATTATGAACATATATTGACTAAGTACAATGATTACTCTTTAAACTCATCCATAGCCTATGCATGTGCGTGCTCGACCCTTGTCAATCAAGACAGTACAAAGTGGCTACGAACACTATATAAAGGGTCAGTAGTTCCATAACTGTTAGGATTTACATGTTCTTAGAATCCGATAGTTTTTATATCCATCTATTGATTAGGTTCAAATTCTATCTTCTCCCTTGTATCTCCAGATGGAACATTACAAAATTGGAGTTCGCTGCACTACTTGATGTTAGCGGCAAAAATTATTCAGCAAGGAGGCTAGATGCTAAGCTCCACTTACAATAGATTAAGCTAGGCAAGACGATTATATCACCTACATATGGATCTGCAAATGAGTACCTAATTGTAGAAGATCACTTAGTTATGTGAGAATCCCTACAGGATATATATGATCACCAAAGGGTCGTCATCCTCCCAACAGCGAGGAATGAATGGATAAATCTATGCTACCAAGATTTTAAATCAGTAGTAGAGTATAATTCTGCAATATTCAACATTGCATCCCAACTTGAGCTGTGTGGAGAGCCAGTCACCCAAGGATAGATAATCGATAAAACTTTATCTACCTTCCATGCAACAAACGTCCTACTGTAGCAACAGTACCGGGAATGTAATTTTCAAAAGATTTCAGATCTAATTTCGCTACTTCTAGTTGCAGAAGATAGCAATAAAGTCCTCATAAAAAAACACAACTCCAGGTCTACTGGAGCACCTGCATTCCTTGAAGCATATGCTAGTAAAGGATATCACATAGAGGTGGTCACTATAACCACTCTAACAGAGATGGCAGGGATGGTAAATGTAGCAACTAGGGGTATTCATGGTTTGGGTTGGTTCGGTTTTTTGATAAATTTGGAACCGAATCAGAGTTGATCGGTTCTCTAGAAAATGGAACCGAACCAAACCATTCCTTGGTAAAACCCGATCCAAACCAAACCGAAAAAGTTTGGTTTGGTTCGGTTCGGTTCTATAGGTCCTTCAAATCGCTCAATAGCCTCAAAGATCGCCTCCTCGACACTTTCCAAATACTTGATTGACAAAAATAATGAGATTGAATTGGCAATAAACATCCAACCAAATGTTCTTGTATTGGCAATGAGCCGTGAATAGCTAAGCAGCTGATTGGTTCATATTTCACTTTTAAGTCTTTAACTTTGGGTCCTACTATTTGCCCCCAGAATTACTAGCAACGCGTTTGTGGACGCGGAAAAAAGCGCGGGTCGTCTTTATTGCGAATCACACGAGATTACAATTGTGGCCGGGACCCGGGTTGCTCGGGTGTAGCGAGTCCGGGTTGCGGCGAGTTTTGATCAGGGGATTGTGGGAAAGATCTTCTGGGGGATCCCTTTGATCCGCGTCTCCACGTGGTGTTCGTGCGAGAGCTCTGAAGGGGCTGCCCAGGACAGGGGTTTTACAGGGAGAGGGTTTTGGAGAGGCTAAGGAATGTCCACCGTTGCTTTGTCCCTTCCGTGCTTCGCGCTTTCTCGGCTAGGGGGTTTTCGGCTTCGTTCCTCGGTCTTCGCGTCTTCCTCGTTCCTTGCTTGACCTCGGCGTCCTTGATCGTCGGTTCGCGGCGTCGATCTAGCTTTTGGCTTTGGCTTTGGCTTTTTGGCTTTGGCTTTGCTCCGGCGTGGCTCTGGCTTTTGCTTTGCTTCGGCGCTTGCACTTGGACGTAGCTGGGAGAGACTTGCGATGCTTTCGTTCTTCCGGACTTCGCGTCGTATCGGCTAGAACGTGCGGTGCTTTTGCTCGTGGCCGGCGTAGTCGCTTGGCTTTGGCACTTGCGTTGCTTTGGCGCGGGCTTTACTGGGGCTTTGCTTTGGCTTCTTGCGTTGGCTTTAGCTTTGGCGTCAACTCGATCTTCTTCTTCGAACGACGTGGGCTACTTCTCCGGTGCTTCGACGGTTTACGTATCGACTGGACTTCTCTTCTTCTCCGGGCTTCTTTGGCGTGATCGGAGTCGAAGAATGCTTTCGAAGATGGTGGGGGTAGCATCGATCTCCGTGCGACGGTTGTGGTGTCGGCTTTTGTTGATGAAGACGACGAGGGTAGCGACAGTCTCCGTGCGACGGTTGTAGCGTCGGCTTTTGTTGATGAAGACGACGGGGTAGCGACGCTTCAGACGATCTGCTCCAGGCTTTCTTCTTCGTGGATGGCGCAGGTGTTAGTCGAAGACGACGGGGTGATGACGCTTCGCTTCTCTCCTCCGAGCTTTGGGGCTTGATCGGGATCGAGGATTTGTTGGAGACGACGGGATAGTGCCGCTCCTCTTCTTCTCCGGGCTTTTGGGCTTGATCGGAGTCGAAGGCTTGTTGGAGACGATGGGGTAGTGCCGCTCCTCTTCTTCTCCGGGCTTTTGGGCTTGATCGGAGTCGAAGCTTGTTGGAGACGACGGGGTAGTGCCGCTCCTCTTCTTCTCCGGGCTTTTGGGCTTGATCGGAGTCGAAGCTTGTTGGAGACGACGGGGTAGTGCCGCTCCTCTTCTTCTCCGGGCTTTTGGGCTTGATCAGAGTCGAAGCTTGTTGGAGACGACGGGGTAGTGCCGCTCCTCTTCTTCTCCGGGCTTTTGGGCTTGATCGGAGTCGAAGCTTGTTGGAGACGACGGGGTAGTGCCGCTCCTCTTCTTCTCCGGGCTTTTGGGCTTGATCGGAGTCGAAGGCTTGTTGGAGACGACGGGGTAGTGCCGCTCCTCTTCTTCTCCGGGCTTTTTGGCTTGATCGGAGTCGAAGCTTGTTGGAGACGACGGGGTAGTGCCGCTCCTCTTCTTCTCCGGGCTTTTGGGCTTGATCGGAGTCGAAGCTTGTTGGAGACGACGGGGTAGTGCCGCTCCTCTTCTTCTCCGGGCTTTTGGGCTTGATCGGAGTCGAAGCTTGTTGGAGACGACGGGGTAGTGCCGCTCCTCTTCTTCTCCGGGCTTTTGGGCTTGATCGGAGTCGAAGCTTGTTGGAGACGACGGGGTAGTGCCGCTCCTCTTCTTCTCCGGCCTTTGCTTCTGGCGTCTTCGGAGTCGAAGGGTACTTCTTCTCCGAGCTTTCTTCTTCGTGCACGGAGTCGAAGGGATGATCTTCGTGTGCAAGGGCCTTCACATTGATGAGGACTTTCAGTAAGCCGATCCCTCGGGACAAGCTTGACTGTGCCTCGTGAAGCCTTGGGTCGATGAAGAAGCGTCTCCTCTTCTGCAGAGCTCTGGCGTTTCGTCTTCAATTTCCCGACCATTTTTTCCTTCCCCCACCCCCTCTATTTATAGGCAAAGAGGTGGGGAGAGAGATATGGAAACTCTTTAATTTTAAATCCCCTTGTATCTCTCTCATAATTACCCGGATTTTATTCATCCATTGATGAGGGGAATAACATTTAGTTGTTTTCCTTTTCTGGCGGGTGCAATTATGGCTGGATTTCGCACACGAAATCGATGGCGATCGGGCGCTTCGTCTTGTGCGTCGGATCGAGGGATCGGCGCAGATCCGCGTGTGCGCAGACGTCATACGCTACCTCCCCCCGCGCATGGCGGTATTTTTTCCTTTTCTTTCTTTTCTTTCCTTTTCTTCTCTTTCCTTTTTCTTTTCTTTCCTTTTCTTTTCTTTCCTTTCTTTTCTTTCCTTTTTCTTTTCTTTCTTTCTTCTTTTCTATCCTTGCAGGGCCGGCCGGCCCCTCCTTGGGGTTCGGTCCCCACTAGGGCCGGCCCTATAGGGTTCGGACCCTAGTAGGGGCCGGCCCCTCTTGGGGCGGGGTCCGAGTCCATGCCGGCGCGCGCGAGTTGGGTCTGCGTGTCTGGTTTGCATCCACGTTGGCGCGAGCGAGTTGGGTCCGCGTGTCGGGTTTGCATCCGTATCGGCACACGTAAGTCGGGTTCGGGTCCGACGAAATTCGTGTGTCTACAAATGCCCCCTCAAGGACGAGTGCGTCGGTGAGAGCATGTCGGGTTTGGACACGTAGGAATCGTAGAGCGCTTGTCCTTGATTCCTTTTGTGGGCAGGGTTGGGAGTCTATTTAAGGACCCCTACCCCCTTCTTCCGTCATTGCGTTTCTTTGCGAAGGTTCTGCCGGCTTCTGGAGACTGCTGTCGGAAGAGAGCTGCCTGGGTTTGCACGAGACTTGCTCTGTCTTCCCGGTGTCGCTTCTTTCGTCGGCCTTGTGCTTTTGCGTGACGGTTCTGCGGGCTTCTGAAGACCGTCGTCGAAAGTGTGCTGCCTGGGGTTGCACGAGACTTGCTCCGTCTTCCCGGTGTCGCTTCTTTCGTCGGCGGCGATGGTGCGCGATTTCGCGGTCGTTGCGAAGGCGGGTTCGAAGCGACGATGCGACGAGGCTTGCGGCGGGGAGGATGGAGGAGCGCGGCTGAGGTGCGGGTCGCCTTCGCCGCCTCTCTCTTCCTCCTTCTTCTTCTTCTTCTTCTTCTCTCTTTTTTTTTTTTTTTTTTTTTTTTTTTTTTTTTTTTCGTCCTTCTTCTTCGGTTCCGGGCTGCACGGGCAGCAGCGGCAGCAGCGCCGGCGCGGGGCGCGGCGGGGCCGGCGGCGCGCGGGGTTGCAGCGTGCGGTGGCGCGCGGGAGGCGGCGACGGCGCGCGGCGCGCGCGGCGGCCGGCGTGCAGGGTGGCGGGCGCGAGCGGATCGGGCGCGGGGGCCGGGTCCGGCGGCTGCGGGACCGAGTGGGTCGGGCTCGGGGGCCGGGTCCGGCGGCCGCGGGGGCCGGACGGGTCGGTCTCGGGGGCCGGGTTCGGCGGGCGCGGCGGCGGTTTCGTCGGGCTGCAGGCGAAGAAGAAGGAGAAGGAGGGGGGTGCGGGCCCCCCCTCTTCCTTCTTTGCTGTTGGTCTCCAATTGGAAGGGGGCGAGGGGCCCGTGGGCCCCCCACTTGTTGACTCTTTTTTTTTTTTTTTTTTTTTTTTTTTTGAACTTCGAAGGTGCCGATGATACCAGTGTCGGCTCGTGGCGCACGGGTCACGACACGGGTGTGGGCTGGTTGGAGAGTAATCTTGAATCGGGCAATCCTCTTGACAGGGGTGCAGGTCCCTTTTTTTTTTTTTTTTTTTGGTGCGCTTGTCTTGACTTGCCTCCTTTCATGGTCCTCCAGGGCCCGCGTCTTCGAGAGTTTGACTTCCTCGGGCTGGATAGACGAGGATTTCTTCGACGGGAGGAGATGCCTTTGCTTTCCTTTCACTCGTGTGCGCCGTCACCGCAGCTCAAGGCGGGAAGACCTTCTGTCGTTGCTCCGTGTCTTTGTGCACGAGCGCATCACGGAAGATGGGGTCGCGGATGCGACTTGCGGGATGCTGAAATTAAGCGAGAAGATCCATACTGACGAAGGGATCTCCATGAAGCTTCTGCGGCCGAGTTTGAGTCTTCCGTTCCATCATTGTGGTGAAGAGTTCGTGCCTACGCCAGTTGTTGCCTCGAAGATATGTGCTAGGCTGACCCGATGGGGCCCCGATTCTTGGCCTCGGGGGGACGTCCAGTACCTTTGCGGCTTTCGCGAGTGGATGGACGAGCTCTACGAGGTCTTTGGCGCGGAACCTGAGATGAACTTATTGGCCAAATTTCTGGCGCCGGCTCGTCGGGAGTACAGTCGTCCTGAGGGGATGTACCGTGCGCTTTGTGAGCTTTGGTGTCCGGAGACTAACACCTTCCTTACTGGGGCGGGGGAGATAGACATCTCGCTTCGTGACGTCCATATCGTTTCTGGGTGCCCCGAGGTACGGAACTACTACCAAGAGGAGGTGCCTGCCTTGAAGGATCTGCTGGACAGCAGCTACGTTCCGAGTTCTTGCCTCCTTCTGTTCAAGGCACATGCTATCATTGCGGCGAGGGATCAATCTGATCGAGTGCGTCCTTCTTCTTGGGTCGATTTTTGGTTCAGAGGCGAGTATAGAGCTCCAGCGCCCTCAGCTCACCCGATGTGGAAGATTGCTCAGATGCAGAGACCTCCGCTTCGCTCCTTTGTGAGGCCTATCGATTCCTTGGCTCGAGAGAAACACTCAATGGAGGGGAAGCAGTGCCCCTGGGAACTCCTTGGCCTGAAACGGGACAGCGAGGAGTGGCGATCGGTTTACCGGGCCGCCGGGCTGGTCATCTTTCTTTGCCGGTTCGTGCTTCCGTGTTCTGGGGAGGCCATTCGTCCGGGGACCTTCCTTGCTGCTTCCAGGATGGAGAGGGGCGAGCTCTTCAATCTAGCCCCAGCCATACTATGCGCCTTGTATCGGGCTCTCAGCGGGACTTACTGGGACTTGTCTGGCTCAGATAAGGCCAAGGAGGAGCTTGGCCGGTCGGCTGCTTTCGGACCCTTGCATTATTTGTACGGCTGGATAGCTCTGCATTTCCCGAAGGGGATCTTTGCCAGGCGCGGGCATCCAGCCGAGCTACCTTTCCTACCCGGGGTAGGAGGGATCTTGAACGCCTTTATCAGTTGGGAGCGTCCGAAAGAGTGTGCTCGTGCCCTTTTGAGGAGGATGGGGAGCGTTGATTTTGAATTTCTATCGGAGCATTCGGTGCTGCCTTTGGAGAGGTCGACTGTGTACGACAATGACGGGCTCCCGGACAGCCTTTACTGGAATATGGTCAGCTGCCGTCCTGGCTACTTGGTCTGGCGCAAAGGAGATATAGTGGAGGTGGAGCAGTACTCCCCCCATCGCTTTGCCCGTCAGCAGGGGTTTCGACAGGAAGTCCCTGGCATGCCTCAGCAGTTGCAGGGGCGTTTTAGTCCACAGGAGGGCTACCGTCTGTGGGCTTCTCTCTACGCTCGTTTTACTGGCAGTAGTTTCTTTCCTGGGGCCAAATCCGGATTTCGGGATGCCGCGACTCCGGAATACCGCCAGTGGGTTGGAGGGCGAGTTTCTCCTTTACTTGCGAGTTTTCCAGTCGACGTCTTGGTGAGTAGCGGGTTCAGGAATTTCTGCTTCAATCACTCTGCGGGAGTGGAGGACCGTCGCCTCCGACTGGGGCTTCAAAGAGCGCAGAGGAGCTGCAGTCGCCTTTCCAGTGCTCGTCGTGTCCCTTCTTCCGTTCCGGTGCTGGATGTCGAGCTTACTAGTGCCCCTGGGGCATTTCGTTTCCCAAAGGCCGAAGTTGAGGGTGCCCCTCCCAAGAGAAGAAAAATATGCATTCCTCGTGGGATGGTCCCGAGAGTTCCTTGTCTAACGGAGGACGCCGAGGAGCCTGGACTTCTGAAAGATGAGGTGATTCCTCCGTCTAGGACCGCTTCGTCTGACCACACAGGTATGGAGCTCTCTTCATTTTATTTGCCCTCTATGTTCAGGAAGTTTTATCATGCTGAGCACCGCTCCTTTCTTTTGACCAGATTCCGTTATAGTGGTAGAGCGCGGAGTGAGCTCTTCGAAGGTGCCTCTTGGGCATTCGTCCACCGGTGCTGCGCAGGAAGTGCCCGAACCCTGTGGGCTGGATATCCCTCCGGATGATCTGGATCTCCTCGGACTTTGCGGGGAGAACTTTCCTAGGGGTGACATTAACCTGGACGACATCGATGTCGATGCCCTGTCTTTTGGCGAGGAGGCTGAAGTCTCGAGCGTCGACAAGCGGCGTTCCCCGATGACTGTGCCCTCGTGTCCTTTGGTGGAGACGGTTGTTGCAGCGGTAGCGGCGGTTTCCCCGGTTCCGCCACCCTCGTTGGCGCAGGCGGCTCCTGTTGCGGCCGCAGTGGGGGTAAAGGTCCTGCCTACCTACTCCGAGGCGCCTCGCCCGGATTTGAGGCCGAGGAGCAGAGTCTCAGAGTTCCTTCTCGCGAGCTGTCGGCAGTATATCAAGTCGACGTTGGAGCCTTTCCAAACTGCCGGCCTTGGCGCCCTCCAGGACTGGTGGTCGACGGACGGTGCAGAGTTTTGCGCGAGCCTGGCAGAGTTCAAAGTTGACAGCTCTCTTTTCGCTGATCAGATGAACCTGCTTGTGACTGATAGCGAGGCTTATCGATCCCGGCGGGCTTTGCTGGAGGGGAGCTCCCTTTCTGAGCTGGAGGCCGCTGAGGCGAGTCTAAGTCAGTCCGAGCATCAACTTGCAGAAGTTACGTCCAGCCTATCGAAGGCTCAGAGGAAGTTGGAGTCCGCGCGCGCCTCACTTAGAAAGGCGGAGTCTCGTTTGGAGCGGGCTGAGGCCACGGAGGGCGCTTTGAAGGCGAGTCACTTGAGGCAGCAGTCGGACCTGGCAACCCGTCGCGAGCTTCTAGCTGCTCGTCCCGTGGAGCTTCAGAGAGTGGAGGCGACTAGGGAGGAGCTGCTGCGCCGTCTTCAAGCTCTGGACACCTTCTTTTAGTTCTTCCTTGTCCCATTGTGGCTTTCTTTTTCAGGACTTATGAAATGTACTACCTTCGCTTCATTAATAATATCGCCTCATTTTGCCACACCCTTTCCATGGAACTTTGTTTTCTTTTGGTCGGACTGAACCTGAAGTAACTTCTCAGGCTGCCTACGTACCCCCCTAAGGGGGATCAAGTCGCACGTAGTTCATTTTTTTTTTTTTTTTTTTTTTTTTTGGGGGGCAAGGGGGGTAACTTTGCGTTAGGCAAAGTACCTCTTGAGGGACTTGCCACTGGTAGGCAGAGTCGCCACTGGTTCGCAGCTGTCGCCCACCTTCTTCGCTTCAATATAGTTGGAAGTGAAGATCTTCTTGACTGGAGTTTTGATGATTGCTGGAGTTTGACTGGAGTCGATGCCCCGGCAATTTGGAAGGATTTGTTCGCCGCTTTCGCAGAGACGAGCTTGAGTCTTTGTCAGGCGATGTGGTATTACAGCTGAGGGTAGTGATCCCATGTGTGCCATGCTTTCTTTGCTGCGGCTGGATTTGAACATTGACTCGGTGGAGTTTTGCCCCCGAGTGTTTTCTGACTTGATTGCAAGTTGCTCAGAGCTGGTGCGCTCGGAAGACTCGGTTGAGCTCGAGATGTGCAACAGACCATGTAACGGTAGCGTCGTCTCTTGTAAAGTGCTGAAGTTGGCCTCGGAGAATGACGACGCTGGTTCCTTTGCTGGAGTAGAAGGCGATCGTCCTGGTTTGCGAAGCCACTGAGATACGAGCCGCAGGACTGAAGCAGCTTGAGCAGGCAACGGAACGCATCGCATCGAGCTTGATTTGATGCTGATGTGAATTTTCCGTCTTGACGCTGGCGCTCCCTTGACTTTCTGCACCGTCTGGCTGGAGGATGTCATTAGTTTTGCAAGTGGAGAGCTTTTGTCCTTCGCAGCTGCTTTGGCTCCCTGAGCTCGTAGAGCTTTTGCTGGATGAGCTTCTGCAACGAGATCTTTCACTTGGTAAAATTTGGCGTCAGCAAGGTGTGCTTTAGCCTTGTTGAATAGCTTGTCGTAGGCCGCGATGCTTCTTCCCATGCTTTCGATGTTGGTATCGCTTTCTTCATCGACTTCTCGGAGCACTTGGTGGACCTCCATCACGTAGCAGCAGACCTTGAAGTCTTGATCAGCTTCAAGGAAGCGATTGGGAAAGAACTCTTGGAGTGTTGCCGGCTCTAGGAAGCTTTGCTGGAGGAAATTTTTCAGATTTGCTGGTGGTACTTTGGACGTCTTTTTTCCTGGAGCATCATTCTTTTCCTTGAAGGACTTTCTTCTGGGGAATTTTCTTTTTGCCCGGTCTTTAGCCAGACGTGCTATCATGTAGCTTGATCGTCGTGACCTTCTCCTTCGAGGCGCCATAGCCCGTGTGTTTTCTTCAGTAAGATCTTCTTTGCCAAGATGAAGAACTGGTGCTGCGACTGAAGGCTCTTCTTTGATCGGAAGGACTTGCTCTTCTAGAGACTGTACCGATTCATCTTCAGATCCCCAGCCGGTTGGCTTGATTTCTTTGTTTGGAATCGAAGGAGGCATGGAGTAGAGGACATAGAAGTCGATCTTACCTGATGGTTGGCCTAGCAGGTTGACTTCGGGGCTTCTTTGTTCGTCTCTAGCTTTGAGCAGGTGCCGGGACGTAGCTTCGTTTGGAAGAGGGAGTGCTTGCATGAGAGACGGTTGCCCCCAAGACAGTAAGGATTTGGCCCTAGGCACTGAAGAAGTATGTCGTCGTCGTCTTCTTGGACTGCCCCCTTTCTTTGAGTCATCAACGGTGGACTGCCCCCCTTCTGCGAGGACCGACGGGGCATCTTGCAATTCGTCGTCCGAAGTAGAAGTGTCACCGTTGTCGGGATCCGTAATGGAGATATGATTGACGGCAGCCATGGGTGGGTGGGTGGGTGTTGAGACAAAGTCCTCGATTGGCATCCCCAGACGATCGAATGCCGACTTCTTCTTTGATTGTTTGACTGGCCCGAGCCTCTCGAACACGGATGTGCGTTTTCGATTCGACCAGTCTTTACCACCTCTGGTTTGCTTCCGGAACAAGGCTTGGCCTCGAACCCGTCGTCGTCTTCTCTTGCTGTCTGGATGGCTGAGGTAGGTAGAGCGTGCATCGGAGATTGTCGATTCTTCGGCTGCTTCATCTGCCATCCTCGCCTCGATGTAGTTCGAGGTGAAGGTCTTCTTCGCTGCGGTTCTGATGACCAACGGAGCTTGACTGGAGCCGATGCCTCGGCGGTTCGGGGGAATTTGCTCTCCATTTTGAAATAGCCGAGCTTGAGTTCTCGTCATCCCATGCGGAGTTGCTGCTGGTGGGAGTGTGCCCATGGCGCTTTCCTCGTTGTAGCCAGCTCTAAACAGCAACTTGGCAGCGTTTTGCCCCCAACTCCCTTTCGGCTTGAATCCGAGTTGCTCGAGGTCTGCTGATTCGACAGGTCTGCTCGGGTTCGGAGCTTGCGTCAGACTAGGTAGTGGCACCGTCATTTCTTGCAGAGTGATGACATTGGCCTGAGATAGCGTCGGGGCCATCTTCCTCGTCGGAGTAGAAGGCGATCGCTCGGATTTACGGAGCCACTGAGGCGCGAGACGCAGGACAGGCACCGTTTGGATTGGCAACGGGGTATGTTGCGTTGCTCTTGGCTTGAAGCTGATGCGCATCCTTTGCCTAGGTTTCGGCGTTCCTTGGACCTTGAGTCTTGCCTCATCAGAGGGTGGCACCGAATTCGCGGGAAGTGGAGTCTTGTCCTGCTTCACTTCTTTAATCTTTTGAGCTCGAGGGGCTTTAGCTGGCAGAACTTCTGCGACCAGGTCCTTTGCTTGGTAGAATTTAGCGTCGGCCAGGTGTGCCTCGGCCTCGTTGAATGGCTTGTCATCCGCAACTATGCACCTCTCCACACCTTCTTCGTAGTACTTGAGGCACTGGTGCCAGGTGGATACCACGATGCCGTTCTCGTGCAGCCAGGGTCTTCCTAACAGGAGACGATATGATGTATGGCAGTCGATGATGTGGAAGAGGACCGTTGTATCCAGCGGGCCGATGGAAAGCTTCAAACGAATGATTCCGACGGTGGACTGTCCGCCCTGGTTGAAGCCTTGAATGACCAATTGACTTGGTGAGAGCTGGTCGTCGGTAATGCCGAGTTGCCGCATCGTCTGGATAGGCATGATGTTGACGGCGGAGCCACAGTCCAACAAGATTCGGTTCACTGGCTTCTCCTTGATGTATCCTGAAACGTAAAGAGGCCGGTTGTGCAATCGCGTTCCGAGTTGCAGGTCCTCGTCTGAAAAGGTTATCGTTGCATCGCACGCGGCTACAGCTTTGCGCTTCTGGTCGTCCTTCTTCTTCTTCTTGTAGCTATCCGGATCAGCCAAGGCCGCAGCCATTGCCAGGCGAGCCTTCTTCGGGAGATGCAAAGCTTCTACGAGAGGCATGTGTAAGATTGCTTCGTCGCGAGAGGCGGTGCCCCCTTCGTCGGAATCGTCCCCCTCGTCGGTGGAGTCGCCTTCTTCAGAAGTCTCGCCTTCGTTCTTTCCTTCCGACACTTCATGGACTTCGACCATGCAACAGGACACCTTGATGTGTTGGTCCGCTGGGAGGAAGTGATCCGGGAAGAACTCTTGCAAAGTTGTCGGCTCTGGAAGACTTTGCTGAAGGATATCGTCTTGGCTTGCTGGCGGCACTTTGAACGCCTTCCTTCCTGGAGTCTTACTTTTCTTCTTGTAGGTCTTCCGCTTGGTGAATCCCCTCATCACACGGTCTTGCTTGAGCTTCTTTTCTTGCCATGGCTTTCGCCGCCGCGGTAGCATGACCCATGCTTCTTCGTCGGTGGATTCCCCTCCGCTAGGATGAAGGTCGACAGCAGCAACTGGTTCCCTCGAAGGTACTTGTTCTTCTGGAGGCTCTACCGGCTCGTCTTCCGATCCCCAACCGGTGGGCTTGATTTCGTCAATTGGAACAGACGGAGGCCTTGAGTAGAGGACGTAATAGTCGAACTTCCCCGAAGGCTGGCCCAGCAGACCGACTTCCGGATCTCCCTGCTCGTATCTCTTTTGGAGAGCGTATTGGGACGTAGCTTGACTGGAAGGGACTCGCTCTTCTCGAGGCTCTACTGGCGTGTCTTCCGATTCCCAGCCGGTGGGCTTGATTTCGTCGATTGGAACGGACGGAGGCCTTGAGTAGAGGACGTAATAGTCGAACTTCCCCGAAGGCTGGCCCAGCAGACCGACTTCTGGATCTCCTTGCTCGTATCTCCTTTGGAGAGCGTATTGGGACGTAGCTTGACTGGAAGGGACTCGCTCTTCTCGAGGCTCTACTGGCGTGTCTTCCGATTCCCAGCCGGTGGGCTTGATTTCGTCGATTGGAACGGACGGAGGCCTTGAGTAGAGGACGTAATAGTCGAACTTCCCCGAAGGCTGGCCCAGCAGACCGACTTCTGGATCTCCTTGCTCGTATCTCCTTTGGAGCGCCCGTTGGGATGCAGCATTGCTTGGAAGAGGTGCTGGCGTGAGCGATAATTGCCCCCAGGGCAGCGGTGTTCCCTCTTCGGTGAGCGCAGGAGTACGTTGACGTCGCTTCGAAACTTTCGGCTGAGAAGTTGACTTAGCGATTGGAGCTTGACGGTTGATGCGCAATTTGGGCATGCTTCGCCTAGCAGCAACAAGCACCGGCGAAAAGGAGCCGAAGGTGATGGACGTCATGTTGGCCGTAGCAACTTCTCCAGAGTCGATCTCTATCTTCCCTTGTTTAGCGAGCGCCATGATTCTTTCCTTGAAGACGAAGCATCTTTCGATGGGATGACTCACCACCCGGTGGTATTTGCAGAAGAGAGGGTCGTCGACGCGATGCATCTGCTCGGGCCTCTTCGAAGGAGGGAGCTCTATCATCTTTTCTTGCAGCAGTTGGTCGAACATGGAGGAGACTTCCGAGTCTGGGAAAGGGTACTCCTTGGCTTCGAGTTCTTCTAGAGTCATCCTTTGTCTCGGAGGCGGAGGCGGTGGTATGGCGACTCCCTTCTTCTGATCTGGCCTGCCACCGATCTTGAGCGGTTTGGAGGTTGAAGCGACGTCAGCAACATTGACTTGTTTCGGTTTCGTTGCCGGTGGCTTGTCCTTCTTCTCTATCTTCAAGAAGTCCTTGTTCTTCGAGTCCCCGCGGTTTGCTAGGCTGAGTTCCATGTCGTGAGCCCGAGTTGCGAGTTCTTCGAAAGACCGAGGCTTGATACCTTTGAGGATGTAGAGCAGACCCCAGTGCATGCCTTGGGTGCACATCTCGATGGCCGAGTCTTCAGACAAGCGGTCTCGTGAATTCAGCGCGAGGTTCCTCCACCTGTCGATGTAGTCGATTACTGGCTCATCCTTCCTTTGCTTGACGGCGGTGAGTTCGGTCATGCTGACTGTGCGTCTGGTGCTGTAGAAGCGATTGAGGAACTCCCTCTCCATCTGGTCCCAGCTGTCGATGGTCCCTGCAGGAAGATCAACGTACCAGTCGAACGCGTTGCCTTTGAGGGTGCGAACGAATTGCTTCACCATCTCGTCGCCATATGTGCCGGCATTATTGCAGGTCTCGATGAAGTGGGCGACGTGCTGTCTTGGATTTCCTTTTCCGTCGAAGTGCTGAAACTTTGGCGGCTGGAATCCGACTGGGAACCGTAGCTGCTGGATCCTCGTGGTGTAGGGCTTCGAGTATGCCGCCGTGATCGGAGGAAGGCTACTGCTGTGGGATCGCATCATGTCGGCTATCAATGCTTGGACTTGCTGAGCACTCATCGCAGCCGCTGCCGGAGGTTGTGTGGCCACCGAGGCTGGCATTGGGGAGACGACTTCCACTGGGATGGGAGCCGAAGAGAGCGCTGGAGTAACTGCTTGAATCGTCGGAACAACCTCTGTAGGAGCGGGAGTTGAAGACGGAACTGGAGCGGCTACTGGAGAAGCGACGGGTTGGCCGACTGGTGCAGCGTCCTTTGCGCTTAGCTTTTGGAGCAGAGTGTTGATGTGACGATCCTTCTCCTCCATTAGCCGAGTAATCTGCGCCATGTGCTCGTTCATCTGCATGACTTGGAGCTGAAGAGCGGACGGAGGATGGTGACGGAGAACGTCTCGGTGTTGCATGTTCGCATCCTCGCCATCATCATCGGAGACGTAGTTACGCCGACTTGCTTCTGGCTGATGATTGATGTTTGCCCCCTGCAGAGGAGGTGCAACGTCTGCTGGAGAACCCGAACGGGTTCGGGGTTGGGGCTGGTCCTCCCCAAACTTCTGGACATGGGCTCCAGGATCGAGGCTCGTTTCTTCATGCACCAGGGC
The DNA here is from genome assembly GCA_947650365.1 of Chamaelirium japonicum. Lineage (NCBI taxonomy): Eukaryota > Viridiplantae > Streptophyta > Magnoliopsida > Liliales > Melanthiaceae > Chamaelirium > Chamaelirium japonicum. The sequence continues at coordinate 37,415,356 of OX393551.1, read as the reverse complement.
CTCGTCGGCGCTTTGGCGAGCATCTTCAGTAGTAGCTTCTGGCACGAAGACGTCCGCAAGAGTCCGAGTACGCCGAGTGTAGACGCGCACCATTGGAGGAGCATCACCCTCCGGATTTACTGGATCACCGTGTCGGAGTAGAGGAGACTCGGCGATTGGTGAGAGGCTTGGAGCAAACGCATCGTTGTTTGTTCCGGCCATTGCAAACTTCAAGCAGCTTCTTCAACCGTACGGATGAAAGGAGAAGAGGTCCCACCGGGCGTGCCAGAAATCTGTGGACGCGGAAAAAAGCGCGGGTCGTCTTTATTGCGAATCACACGAGATTACAATTGTGGCCGGGACCCGGGTTGCTCGGGTGTAGCGAGTCCGGGTTGCGGCGAGTTTTGATCAGGGGATTGTGGGAAAGATCTTCTGGGGGATCCCTTTGATCCGCGTCTCCACGTGGTGTTCGTGCGAGAGCTCTGAAGGGGCTGCCCAGGACAGGGGTTTTACAGGGAGAGGGTTTTGGAGAGGCTAAGGAATGTCCACCGTTGCTTTGTCCCTTCCGTGCTTCGCGCTTTCTCGGCTAGGGGGTTTTCGGCTTCGTTCCTCGGTCTTCGCGTCTTCCTCGTTCCTTGCTTGACCTCGGCGTCCTTGATCGTCGGTTCGCGGCGTCGATCTAGCTTTTGGCTTTGGCTTTGGCTTTGGCTTTTTGGCTTTGGCTTTGCTCCGGCGTGGCTCTGGCTTTTGCTTTGCTTCGGCGCTTGCACTTGGACGTAGCTGGGAGAGACTTGCGATGCTTTCGTTCTTCCGGACTTCGCGTCGTATCGGCTAGAACGTGCGGTGCTTTTGCTCGTGGCCGGCGTAGTCGCTTGGCTTTGGCACTTGCGTTGCTTTGGCGCGGGCTTTACTGGGGCTTTGCTTTGGCTTCTTGCGTTGGCTTTAGCTTTGGCGTCAACTCGATCTTCTTCTTCGAACGACGTGGGCTACTTCTCCGGTGCTTCGACGGTTTACGTATCGACTGGACTTCTCTTCTTCTCCGGGCTTCTTTGGCGTGATCGGAGTCGAAGAATGCTTTCGAAGATGGTGGGGGTAGCACCGATCTCCGTGCGACGGTTGTGGTGTCGGCTTTTGTTGATGAAGACGACGAGGGTAGCGACAGTCTCCGTGCGACGGTTGTAGCGTCGGCTTTTGTTGATGAAGACGACGGGGTAGCGACGCTTCAGACGATCTGCTCCAGGCTTTCTTCTTCGTGGATGGCGCAGGTGTTAGTCGAAGACGACGGGGTGATGACGCTTCGCTTCTCTCCTCCGAGCTTTGGGGCTTGATCGGGATCGAGGATTTGTTGGAGACGACGGGATAGTGCCGCTCCTCTTCTTCTCCGGGCTTTTGGGCTTGATCGGAGTCGAAGGCTTGTTGGAGACGACGGGGTAGTGCCGCTCCTCTTCTTCTCCGGGCTTTTGGGCTTGATCGGAGTCGAAGCTTGTTGGAGACGACGGGGTAGTGCCGCTCCTCTTCTTCTCCGGGCTTTTGGGCTTGATCGGAGTCGAAGCTTGTTGGAGACGACGGGGTAGTGCCGCTCCTCTTCTTCTCCGGGCTTTTGGGCTTGATCAGAGTCGAAGCTTGTTGGAGACGACGGGGTAGTGCCGCTCCTCTTCTTCTCCGGGCTTTTGGGCTTGATCGGAGTCGAAGCTTGTTGGAGACGACGGGGTAGTGCCGCTCCTCTTCTTCTCCGGGCTTTTGGGCTTGATCGGAGTCGAAGGCTTGTTGGAGACGACGGGGTAGTGCCGCTCCTCTTCTTCTCCGGGCTTTTGGGCTTGATCGGAGTCGAAGCTTGTTGGAGACGACGGGGTAGTGCCGCTCCTCTTCTTCTCCGGGCTTTTGGGCTTGATCGGAGTCGAAGCTTGTTGGAGACGACGGGGTAGTGCCGCTCCTCTTCTTCTCCGGGCTTTTGGGCTTGATCGGAGTCGAAGCTTGTTGGAGACGACGGGGTAGTGCCGCTCCTCTTCTTCTCCGGGCTTTTGGGCTTGATCGGAGTCGAAGCTTGTTGGAGACGACGGGGTAGTGCCGCTCCTCTTCTTCTCCGGCCTTTGCTTCTGGCGTCTTCGGAGTCGAAGGGTTCTTCTTCTCCGAGCTTTCTTCTTCGTGCACGGAGTCGAAGGGATGATCTTCGTGTGCAAGGGCCTTCACATTGATGAGGACTTTCAGTAAGCCGATCCCTCGGGACAAGCTTGACTGTGCCTCGTGAAGCCTTGGGTCGATGAAGAAGCGTCTCCTCTTCTGCAGAGCTCTGGCGTTTCGTCTTCAATTTCCCGACCATTTTTTCCTTCCCCCACCCCCTCTATTTATAGGCAAAGAGGTGGGGAGAGAGATATGGAAACTCTTTAATTTTAAATCCCCTTGTATCTCTCTCATAATTACCCGGATTTTATTCATCCATTGATGAGGGGAATAACATTTAGTTGTTTTCCTTTTCTGGCGGGTGCAATTATGGCTGGATTTCGCACACGAAATCGATGGCGATCGGGCGCTTCGTCTTGTGCGTCGGATCGAGGGATCGGCGCAGATCCGCGTGTGCGCAGACGTCATACGCTACCTCCCCCCGCGCATGGCGGTATTTTTTCCTTTTCTTTCTTTTCTTTCCTTTTCTTCTCTTTCCTTTTTCTTTTCTTTCCTTTTCTTTTCTTTCCTTTCTTTTCTTTCCTTTTTCTTTTCTTTCTTTCTTCTTTTCTTTCCTTGCAGGGCCGGCCGGCCCCTCCTTGGGGTTCGGTCCCCACTAGGGCCGGCCCTATAGGGTTCGGACCCTAGTAGGGGCCGGCCCCTCTTGGGGCGGGGTCCGAGTCCATGCCGGCGCGCGCGAGTCGGGTCTGCGTGTCTGGTTTGCATCCACGTTGGCGCGAGCGAGTTGGGTCCGCGTGTCGGGTTTGCATCCGTATCGGCACACGTAAGTCGGGTTCGGGTCCGACGAAATTCGTGTGTCTACAGCGTTTAACTTTTCTCTTTGAGATATTTCATAAGTTGGAACTTGGTGGTGCTAGTAATTATGTGGGTGCAAATAGCAACACCCTTCACTTTTTAGTTTCATCATACCGTTGAACACTTGAAAGTCTTGAATGTACCGAATGGCGATGATTGGGGTCACCACCATGTAATGTCCAAAACTAGGAGACTGTATAGTAGTAACTAATGAGGGTATACTACCAATGGTTCGGGTTGGGTTCGTTCAGGTTAAAAAACTCACAACTCAGAACCGAACCGATCTTAACGGTTTTTATTTTTTTGGAACGGAACCGAGCCGAACGGTCAAAAATACCCGATCCAAACCAAACCAAATAAACTGATTCAGTTCGGTTTGGCAGGTCAACCTGAACCGATGAACACCCCTAATAGCAACCCCATCAAAGGAGGCTACCGAGGTAGAGGCAGGCGTGGCTACCCCAGCAGAGGTGGACTCAACCCATGTCAAAATACAAATATCAAAAAACAGAAAAACAAGCCCTGAAACGCTGACCAAGTGAAAGAGGAGCTTCTTTCTTCAAATAAATAGCCCACAGACACTTGCTTCAAGTGTGGGCATGAAGGCCATTGGTCTCGCACCTGTCATGCATCCAAGGAAAAAGTAGCAAACTTTCAATAAACGCAGAAAGCAGAGGATAACACACTATTTAACTTTGACAGTGATGGCCTCCTTGGTGAGGATCGCAATAAGATGCATGGCAAAACCATACTAACAACTTGTAATTTCTACGAGGATAAGGGGGAGACAGGAGATTTTGAGTGACAGACTGCCATCATTTATCTTTATTAGAACAATCGTTTGTTTTTTTTGTAGTTGATATTTTGCTTATTTGGTAGACTGTCATCATTCAGAATAGTCGTTTGCTCTCTAGTAGTTGATATCTCGTTTGTTTGATATATTATCTTTCAATCCTTCTTATTAATATAAGTATTTTTCATTTCCTATATATCTAAAGTTGCCATAATCTTATATTAGATGATATTTAATTCTCTATTAGAAAATGAAATCCAAGGGAGACATGGATAGAGATAACCTTTGTCTGATAGACAGTGGTACTACTCATACGATACTTAGGGACCAGAAATATTTCTCTAGTATCAACTTTGGTTCAAATAAAATATCCACCATATATAGCTAGCCCCGCTCAGATAATAAAAGGCTCCGGTAGAGCAAACCTAGTGTTACCTAATAAAACTCATATCTTTATACAAACTGCCTTATACTCTAGTAACTCTAAATGGAACCTACTCGATTTCAGAGATATAAGAACAAATGGGTATCACGTAGAAACACTAAGTGAGAGAAACCATGAATTTTTATGTGTTACCTCTAGTATTGGAAACCTAAAGTTCACTCTAGAAAAATTCTTCAGTTTATCCATAGGGATATAATTCACTCACATTGGGGTTATTGAGTCACATGCAATCATGAGCCAGCAGCTCAGTACTAATCCAAGATAAATAGTAAGCCAAAAGCTATATAATCCTATGATTTTTAATATCTGGCATGATCGCGTAGGACATCCTGTGACAACTATGATGAAAAAAATCATAAAAAACTCTTGTGGTTATCCCTTAACACATGATCACATATCTAGTAAGTTAGTTTGTATCCCTTGCTCCCAGGGTAAGCTAATTACTAGACCAACATTCCTGAAAATTGAATCTAAATCACTACTTTTTTTTTATAGAATCCAGGAAGATATTTGTTGACTAATTCACCTCTCTAGTGGACCTTTCAGGTATTTTATGGTCTTAATAGATGCCTCAATTAGATGTCCAATATATGTTTTTTATCGACTAGAAACCTGGCTTTTGCCAAATTACTAGTATAAATTATAAAGTTGAGAGTATATTTTCCTGACCAAACAATCAAATATATTCGGCTGGATAATGCAGCATAATTTACATCTCAAGCTTTTGATGATTTTTTCCTATCATTAGGAAAGAAGTTGAGCATCCTGTATCTCATATTCATATCCAGAATAGTTTAGCAGAATCCCTGATCAAACAACTTCAAATGATAACTAGACCCCTCCTAATGCATTATAATGTACCAATTAGTGTTTAGAGTCATACAATCCTTTATGTTGCATCTCTAATCAAAGTTATACTAACTTCATACCATAAGTTCTCTCTTTCATAATTAGTATCTGGGAATCAATCAAATATATCTCATCTTTGAAAATTTGGATGTGCAGTGTATGTCCCTATTCCCCCACCAAAGAGAACAAAAATTAGTCCCCAACATAGATTGGGAATTTATATAGGCCTAGGGTGGTTATAGTCTCCTTCAATTCTCAAATATTTAGAACCCTTAACAGATGACATTTTCACCGTAAGGTTTGCGGATTGTCACTTTGATGAGACTTTATTCCCGTCATTTGGGGTAGATCAAAAAGATAATGAACGTCCCGTCCAAGAGGAACGACATGAATTATCATGGAATACTTATACTCTCTCTCATTTAGACCCCAGAACTCCTTATTGTGAGCACGAAGTTAGGAGAATAATACACTTGTAATCTATTACAAATGAATTACTAGACGCATTCAATAATGCTACAAAAGTAACTAAATCTCATAAACCAACTATGAATGTACCTGCTAGGATTGATATCCCAAATAAGAAAAGGCCATAAAAGAGTCTGATCCACGTTAGAAGCGTGGCAGACTTATAGGTTCCAATGGTTTTGCTCTTTGGAAGAGAAAATTAAATAGCATATCACAACCTACAGCTCTTAAAAAAGTTGTTCCTGATGTAGTATCTCTTGTAGAGAATATTCATGACGGTCCGGACGATATCATGAATCAAAAATCTAATTTTCCTAACATATGACTCCGACCAAGGTTATACCCTAGATCCTAAAAGTGACTAGAAAAGAGGTACTGGTATCCAACAATGATAAGATATCTGTGTTCTATATATATTCAGGAGAAATATGGAATAGAAAAAAAATAATCATCGATGACATATTCTCATATGCTATGACAAATAAGATAATAAAGGGTGATGATAATGACACTGAACCAAGCACAATCCTAGAATATCGACAAAGAAAATATTACCAAAATAGAAGGATACGATTCAAATGGAGCTGGATTTCTTTATAAAGCATGGAGTGTTTAGACCTATAGTACAAACCCCAAAAGGAATAAACCCTATAGGTTTTAGATGGGTGTTTGTTAGTAAAAGAAATAAAAAGAATAAGATCCAAAGATATAAATCATGCTTAGTTGCTCAAGGATTCTCACAGAGATCTGGAATAGATTATGAAGAAACATATTCCCCAATTATGGATGCCATCACATTCAGATATCTTATAAGTCTAGATGTCTCTGAAAGATTAAGCATGAGACGCATGAATGTGATGACAACCTACCTATATGGTAACTAAGTTAGTGAAATATACATGATGATCCCTGAAGAACTTGACTTACCAAACTCTAAATATAGAAATACTTATTCAATTAGATTAAAACGAGTATTGTATGGTCTAAAACAATCTAGAAGAATATGGTAAATCGGCTCAGAGAATATCTGTCTAGGAAAGGCTATAAAAATGACTTTATTATTGGAATTGGTGAGGCCTACAACTCATAAAAACTTATAATTTAGCTGTGTATAATTGATAGCTTAGGATTGCATCTTGGTACGTACATTAGTACATGTAGTGATTTCATAACAGAGAGCATGACTATATAGTAATCGACTTGAGTGGGAGACTCAATGGACTGGTCCTATATAACCTAAATACGTTTGCAACTTTGATTAAGGTTGGTCGCCCTATCAAGATAAGCTGTTAGAATGATAGAGTATGGGTGTCTCCATTATAATCATTATCAGGAACAGTATATGTGGCCGAACAGAACCAACACGGTGCACAGATCGGTAAGCAGACACCGGTATACTAAGCCATATTTCTACTTAGGGTAAAACGGTCCTAAACCCTGAGGAGCCACGTCTGGTAGGCTAACTAGTTGTGTGGTGTTTTGGTGCACCAATGTGTGAGGGTCCAATTACGTGACCCAAAATCATGGTGTACTGGATTACCCGGTTGGCGTCGCATCAGCTTGCCACTCCTGCAGGCTATCCATACCCCTAACAAGATGTGCATTCCCTGGTCTGATATACATCGTATTAAACCCTGACCAGCTGGTCATAGTTGGACTGTAGATAGGATCCGGTTACTCGGCATAATAATCGAAGGTACGATGTATGTGATCAACCTGGAAGGAACCAAGTCATATGATCAGTCAAGTCTAATGGTAGTCTGCATCGCTCGAGTTACATCATGGCACCAAGTGAAGGGACAACGAGTTTACCACTAATAAGCAGAGAGCAAGGGTATGCTAAAAAACATAGTAAGTCCAGAAGAATTGGAATATAGCCTGCATCGCACTCTAAGTGGCTACGCAGGTTAACTCGGACTCAGAGGATCAATGGTATACTCGGGTAGTGTATTGATCGAGTTCAAGTTAGAAGCCATGAACCTTGGTCCCTAAAGGTTTCACCTTATCCATATAATATACGGTCGTTGAACTATCTCCTCGATTCATAGAATGCAGTTTGAGGAAGTAATTAGACCAACCCTAATAGCCCTACGCTTCGTGTGTGCATCGTACTAGTGCACGATAGTTGCATAGGAACATGTGTTTGTGCTAAGGAAAATCTCATAGTAGTACAGAGACACACGTAGTCATCTCCCTACCCTAGTGGGCTTCACTACATGGGTGTAATGCACCGGTTCGTATTGCGAATTGATTAGTTGACTTTATTAGGGGCATCCTAGGTGTTTACTATGGTCACTCCGGTGATCGTAAAATTACTAGTCATAACCCACGTTAATGCGTCATGCAAGTTTCCAAGCGAGAGGGGCAATCAACTAGTTCTATGGGGGTATTTTGGGAACCAAAAATACCACCATGCCCTAGCTTGACGTGGGGACACATATGGGCCACCCCCTCCCCAGCTTCTAGGAGTTGCTAGCAAGCTTCAGGGGGAGGGGGGGTTAAGTTCAAGGGGTTGACTTAAGGGGGCCGACCATGTAAGGTAATAGGGGGCTGGCCTATTCGCTTACGCAAGGGAAAGAGAGAGACAAGGGGGGCCAGCCTACAACCCTCATACGCAAAGTATAAGGGGCCGGCCCTTATATATGGATGAGTAGAGGGGGTCGGCCTCTAGTGATGAAACCCTAGCTGTCATCCCCCCTTTCTTCTTTTTCTCTCTCGTCTCCCTCGCGTGTGCGCAAGGGTTCGGATGTGTCTCTTTTTCCTCATGAGATAAATCAAAGATGGAGAAGGCTCGATGAGGTTTCGTGCATCGTGCGAGATCGGGTGAACTAGAAGGCGCTTCCCGTAATCTTTTGCTCTCGAAATTTTACGTAAAAAATCAATGATACTTCTATGATTATGGGAGTTATAGAAGTCCAAATGACCTCAAATTACTTTCAAAAGTTGTTTCTCCAAGTTCTCTAGCTGCAGTCCAAATTTTATCCCAATCAGAGTTTGAGATGAAAAGTTATAGCCATTGCATCGAAGGTATATCGAGCAGATCCGATGCCGTCTCCATCGACAAAGAAGAAATTTATCGTGGTGAAAGAATTCATACGGAGGTATGACTTCTAACTTGTAGATCTAGTGTAGATAAAACATGCATGCATGCTAGATTGTTCTCTTCGCTAGATCAATATTAGCAGGTCGTGTTTTGCCATGCTAGGTTCATACATGCATGTGTAGGGTTTCGATGAAAGTTTTGATATGTAACGCACACCGCTCATGGTCTTCGGACCTTCCCTTTGCTTCCGCTGCGGGCTTCTACCATGGAATTATTTCCAACACTTATCTATCCATACATATTTATTAAGAAATCCCAGAATGGAATTACAATAGCAGCAGTATATATAGATGATATAAATCTAATAGGATCTCCCGAAGAGATTGAGAAAATTGCTGGATACCTTAAAAAGGAGTTTGAAATAAAGACCTGGGTGAAATAAAATTTTACCTCAGCCTGCAGATTGAACGCAACAAGGATGAAATCTTAGTCCATCAGGTAAAATACACTGAAAATCTTCTGAAGAAGTTTAATATGGATAAGTGTCATTTACTTAGTACATCCATGGTTGTAAGGTCTTTAGATATTAACAAAGACCCATATAGACCTAGATAGAAAAATAAAGACGTCTTGGGTCCTAGAGTACCTTATTTAAGTACAATTGGTGCAATTCTATATTTATCTCAATACACTAGGCCTGATATTTATTTTCTGTTAATATGCTTGCTAGATATAGCTCTGCATCTATATATAGACATTGTAATGGTATAAAGCTTATATTTAGATACCTTAAAGGAACAGTTGACCTTGGCTTATACTATTTATATAAAAAGACTAACCTAGTTGGATATGCAGACTTTGGTCACTTATATAATCCCCACAAAGGGAGGTCACAAAAAAGTTATGTGTTTCTTAATAGTAATGCAGCTATTTCATGGAGATCCACAAAACAAACACTAGTAACATCATCCAATCATTCGGAAATACTGTCACTTCATGAAGCAAGTAGAGAATGTGTATAACTATGATCGATGATTCAATACATCAGAGGAAGTTGTCAACTCCTATCAGCTATGGATGAACCTACAGAAATCTACAAAGATAATGCAGCATGCAAGCTCAAATTTAAAATGGCTTCATCAAAGGCGATAGGACCAAGCATATCTCCTCGAAATTCTTCTATAGCCATAAAATCTAAGAGAAGAAAGAGATTATTATAAAGTAAGTGAAGTCAACTGAAAACTTGGTAGATCATTTCACCAAGGCGCTTCCAAAGTCAACATTCCAGAAGTTGGTGCTCCAGATTGGCATGAGGTGGCTTCACCAGTAAGGTACATGAATGTTATTTGAAAATAATGTATTAATTGGGTAGGAAGTAGTATCTTGATGTATTAGGACGAGGGAGTATTTTGTTTGAAGATTAATTTAAGTCATGTATGTAATAGAATGTAGGATAAAGGTAAGGGGAAGCATCCTGTAGATGCAGATGGAGACATCTAGGAGAATGTCTTTTGCACACTGTGCTCTTTTTCTTGCGATAAGGTTTTTTCCATAGGGTTTTTCCATCGAAAGGTTTTAACGAGGTAGTATAAGTCGCACCTACTAAGATTTCAGAAGAATATGAGATTACAGACGAATCTGTTCCTGAAGAACACATTATACTCTTTTTCTTTCACTAAAGGTTTTATCCCATTGGGTTTTCCTTAGTAAGGTTTTAACGAGGCAATGTTTTGAGAAGTGGGCATCTAAGGTGGAGTGTTAGATGCCCACTTCTCAAAACATTCTGTCTTAGATGCACACTTCTCAAAACATTACCTTGTTAAAACCTTACAAAGGAAAACCCAATGAGATAAAACTTTTAGTGAAGGAAAAAGAGTACAATATGTTCTTTAGGAACAGATTCATCTAGAATCTCATATTCTTCTAGAATCTTAGTAGGTGCGACTTATACTGCCTCGTTAAAACCTTTCGATAGGAAAACCCTATGGAAAAAACCTTATCGTATGAAAAAAAACACAGTATGCAAAAGAAATTCTCCTGGATATCTCCATCTGCATCTGCAGGATACTTCCTTTTATCTTTATCCTATATTTCTATTACATGCATAGCTTACATTAATCTTTAAACAAAATACTCATTCCCCCTAATACATCAAGATACTACTTCCCACCCTGTTAATGCATCATTTTCAAATAACATTCATATACCATACTGGTGAAGCCACATCATGCCAATCTAGTGCACCAACTTCTGGAATATAGACTTTGGAAGCGCCTTAGTGAAAAGATCTATCAAATTTTCAGTTGACTTTACTTACTTTATAATAATCCCTTTATTCTCTTAGAGTTCATGGTTGTAGAAGAATTTCGGGGAGATGTGCTTGGTCCTATCGTTTTTGATAAAGCCACTTTAAATTTGAGCTTGCATGCTGCATTATCTTTGTAGATTTTTGTAGGTTCATCCATAGTTGATGGGAGTTGATAACTTCCTCTGATGTGTTGAATTATCGATCGTAGTCATACACATTCTTGACTTGCTTCATAAAGTGACAGTATTTCTGAATGATTGGATGATGTCGTTACTAGTGTTTGTTTTGTGGATCTCCATGAAATAGCTGCATTACTATTATGAAATACATAACCTTTTTGTGATCTTCCCTTGTGGGGATTAGATAAGTGACCAGAGTCTGCATATCCAACTAGGTTAGTCTTTTTACATGAATAGTATAAGCCAAGATTAACTGGTCCTTTAAGGTATTTAAATATATGCTTTATACCATTACAATGTCTATATATAGGTGCAGAACTATATTTAGCAAGCAGATTAATAGAAAATGAAATATCAGTCCTAGTGCATTGAGATAAATATAGAATTGCACTAATTGTACTTAAATAAAGTACTTCAAGACCCAAGACGTCTTTATTTTCCTCTCTAGGTCTGTATGGGTCTTTGTTAATATTTAAAGACCTTACAACCATGGGTGTACTAAGTGAATGACATGTATCCATATTAAACTTCTTTAGAAGATTTTCAGTGTATTTTGCCTGATGGATAAGATTCCATCTTTGTTGCATTTAATCTGCAGACCGATGCAAAATTTTGTTTCACCCAGGTCTTTATTTCAAACTCATTTTTAAGGTATCCAGCAATTTTCTCAATCTCTTCGAAAGATCCTATTAGATTTATATCATCTATATATACTACTGCTATTGTAATTCCATTCTTGGATTTTTTTAATAAATATGCATGGATAGATAAGTGTTGGAAATAATTCCATGGTAGAGACCCACAGCGGAAGTAAAAGGAAGGTCTGAAGAGTGTGAGCGGTGTGCGTTACATATCAAAACTTTCATCGAAACCCTATACATGAGTGTATGAACCTAGCATGGCAAAACACGACCACCTAACGTCGATCTAGCGAAGAGAACAATCTAGCATGCATGCATGTTCTATCTACACTAGATCTACAAGTTAGAAGTCATACTTCCCTGCAAATTCTTTCACCACGATAAATTTCTTCTTTGTCGATGGAGACGGCCTGGGATCTACTCGATATACTTTCGATGCAATGGCTATAACTTTTCATCTCGAACTCCAATTGGGATGAAATTTGGACTACAGCTAGAGAACTTGGAGACACAACGTTTGGAAGTAATTTGAGGTCATTTAGAGTCCTGTAACTCCCACAATCACTGAGACATTATTGATCTTTTACATAAAATCTGGACAGTAAAAGATTACGGGAAGCGCCTTCTAGTTCACCCAATCTCACACGATGCACGGAACCTTCTCGAGCCTTCTCCGTCTTCGATTGATCACACGAGGAAGAAGAGACACATCCGAAGCCTTGCGCACATGCAAGGGAGATGAGAGAGAAAAAGAAGAGAGGGGGGATGACAGCTAGGGTTTCATCACTAGTGGCCAGCCCCCTCTCCTCATTCATATATAGGGGTTGACCCCTTATACCTTGCGTATGAGGGTTATAGGCTGGCCCCCCCTTGTCTCTCTCTCCCTTGCGTAAGCGAATAGGCCAACCCCTTATTACCCTATGTGGTCGGCCCCCTTAAGTCAACCCCTTGAACTTAACCCCCCTCCCCCTAAAGCTTGCTAGCAATTCCTAGAAGCTAGGGAGGGGGTGGCCCATGTGTGTCCCCACTTGCTAGGGGCGATCAAGCTAGGGCATGGTGGTATTTTGGTTTCCCAAAATACCCCCATACCACTAGTTGATTGCCCCTCTCGCTTGGGAACTTGTATGGCGCATTAACGTGGGTTATGACTAGTAATTTTACTATCACCAGAGTGCCCTTAGTAAATACCTAGGATGCCCGTAAAAAAGTCAACTAGTCAATTCGCAACACGAACCGGTGCATTACACCCGTGTAGCGAAGCCTACTAAGGTAGGTAGATAACTACGTGTGTCTTTGTACTACTTCGGGATTTTTCTTAGCACACACACGTTCCTATGCATCTGTCGTGCACTAGTGCGATGCAAACACGAAGCGTAGGGTTATTAGGGTTGGACTAATTACTTCCTCTGACTGCGTCCTATGAATCGAGGAGATAGTTCAACAACCGTATATTATATGGATAAGGTGGAACCTTCAGGGACCAGGGTTCATGTCTTCTAACTTGGACACAATCGATACACTACCCGAGTGTACCATCGATCCTCTGAGTCCGAGTTAACCTGCGTAGCCACCCAGAGTGCGATGCATGCTACACTAGTTTCGATGATGTAATTCGAGCGGTGGAGAGTACCGTTAGACTCGAGTGATCATATGACTCGGTTCCTTCTAGGTTGATCACATACATCGTACCTTTGATTATTATGCCGAGTAATCGGATCCGGTCAACAGTCCAACTGATGATCACCTAGCCAGGGTTTAATACGATATATGTCAGACCAAGAAAAGCACATCTCGTTAGGGGTATGGATAGCCTGCAGGAGTGGCACGCTGATGCAACGCCAGTCGGGTAACCCAGTACACCGTGATTTTGGGTCACGTAATTAGACCCTCACACATTGGTGTGCTAAAATACCACACAAATGGTTAGCCCACTAGACGTGGCTACTCAGGGTTTAGGACCGTTTTACTCTAAGCAAAAACATGATGACTTGGTACACTGGTGTCTGCTCACTGATCTGTGTACCATATTGGTTCTATTCGGCCACAAATATTGTGCCTGGTAATTCTTATAGTGGAGACACCCATATTCTGTCATCCCAACAGCTTATCCTGATTGGACAATCAACTCTAATCAAAGTTGTGAAGTATTTAGGATATATAGGACCAGTCCATTGAGTCACCCACTTAAGTGGATTACCATGTAGTTATGGCTCTCTGTTATGTAATCAGAACACGTACTAAGGTACGTACCAAGATGCAATCCTAAGTTATCAATCATACACAGCTAAATTATATGTTTTTACGAGTTGTAGATCTTATCAATTCCAATAATAAGGTTATTTTTATAGCCTTTCCTAGACAGATATTTACTGAGCCGATTATACCATATTCTTTCAGATTGTTTTAGACCGTACAATGCTCATTTTAATCTAATTGAATGAGTATTTCTATATTTGGAGTTTGGTAAGTCAAGTTCTTTAGGGATCCTCATGTATATTTCCCTATCTTGGTTACCATATACGTAGGTTGTCATCACATTCATGAGTTTCATGTTTAATCTTTCAGAGACATCTAGACTTATAAGATATCTGAATGTGATGGCATCCATAACTGGAGAATATGTTTTTTCATAATCTATTCCAGGTCTCTGCGAGAATCCTTGAGCAACTAAGTGTGCTTTATATCTTTGGATCTTGTTCTTTTTATTTTTTTGTCTAACAAACACTCATCTGAAACCTATAGGGTTTATTTCTTTTAGAGTTTGTACTATAGGTCCAAACACTCCATGCTTTGTGAGGGAATCCAATTCCGCTTGAATCACATCCTTCCATTTTGGTAATATTTTCTTTGTCGATATTCTAGGATTGTGATTGGTTCAGTGTCATTATCATCACCCTTTATTATCTTATTTGTCATAGCATATGAGAATATGTCATCGATGACTATTTCTTTTCTATTCTATATTTCTCCTGAGTATGTATAGAACACAGATATATTATCATTGTTGGGTACCAGTACCTTTTTCCTAGTCACTTTTAGGATCTGGGGTATAACCTCGGCCAGAGCAATATGCTTTAATTTAGGAAAATTAGATTTTTGATTCATGATATCGTTCGGACCATCATGAATCTTCTCTACAAGAGATGCTATATTAGGAGCAGCTTCTTTAAGAGCTGTAGAGTATGATATGCTATTTAATTTTCTCTTCCGGTGAGCTAAATCTTTGGAACCTATAGGTCTGCCATGCTTCTAACATGGATTAGACTTATTTGTTATCTTGTTCTTATTTGGGATATCAATACTGGTAGGTACATTCATAGCTGGTATATGAGATTTAGTTTCTTTTCCAGCATCATTGAATGCGTCTGGTAACTCATTTGCAATAGATTGCAAGTGTATTATTCTCCTGACTTCGTGCTCACAATGGGGAGTTTTTGGGTCTAAATGAGCGATAGTAAGAATTCCATGAAAATTCACGTCGTTCCTCTTGGACTGGATGTTCATTATCTTTTTGATCCCCCCTAATGACGAGAATATTGTCTCATCGAAGTGACAATCCATAAAACTTGCAGTGAAAATATCATCTGTTAAGGGTTATAAATATTTGAGAATTGAAGGAGACTATAACCACCCTAGGCCTATATAAATTCCCAATCTATGCTGGGGACCAATTTTAGTTCTCTTTGGTGGAGGAATAGGGACATACACTACACATCCAAATTTTCGAAGATGAGATATATTTGATTGATTCCCAGATACTAATTATGAATGAGAGAACTTATGGTATGAAGTTGGTCTAACTTTGATTAGAGATACAACATAAAGGATTGCATGACCCTAAACACTAATTGGTAATTTATAATGCATTAGGAGGGGTCTAATTATCATTTGAAGTCGTTTGATCAGAGATTCTGCTAAACTATTATGGGTATGAATATAGGATGTTCAACTTCTTTTCCTAATGATAAACAAAAAATCATCAAAAGCTTGAGAGGTAAATTCTGCTGCATTTTCCAGCATAATAGATTTGATTGCCTGGTCAAGAAAATGTACTCTCGACTTTATAATTTATACGAGTAATTTGACAAAAGCCGGGTTTTTAGTCGATAAAAGGCACACATTGGACTATCTAGTTGAGGCATCTATTAAGACCATAAAGTACCTGACAAGTCCACTAACGGGGTGAATTGGTTCACATATATCTCCCTAGATTCTATATAAAAAAGGAGGTGATTCAGATTCAATATTCAAAAATCACTATAAAAAAAAGGTTTTTATCGACGGAATATATACGTCGGTACAATTGAATTTCCGTCGGTAGTAATTTTTCCCGACGGAACATATTTCCGTCGCTAGGCTGTCGAGAAAAAGGCATCGGGAAAAACTTGCAACGGACATAATATTTTCGTCGGTATTAAACATTAATACCGACGGACATATTTTGTCCGTCGGTAATATGCTTGATTATCACCGACAGTAGATCTGGTATCTGTCGGTAATATACGTGATTATTACCGACGGATCACATTATATCCTTCGGCGAAAATATGTATATTACCGATGGCTACATTATTATCGTCGGTAAAATATGAAATTTTCTAAAAAAAATAATATATTATTAACGACGGAATTTATAATATCCGTCGATAATAAAACTTGAATTTTAAAAAAAAAATTATAAAAAATATTTGGTTATTAAATTCATATAATTTTCAATAACACCATAATATATTCAAATATTATCATAATTGACTAAATCAAATATTACCATAAATTACCATAATACCAGACAATCATAGACGAGACCAAAAAATTACCACATATTTATTACAAAATTAGTTTTACATAATCCACAACCGAGGGAAGCTGCGTGTCCCATCTCAACCACCCCATGCCGCCCGGCACAAACGTTGGTGCTCTCATTCCTTAACGCTGCACATCCTGCAATTTACATGTATTTGTTAAAAAAATAGTTTATACCAATAATTTAGAGTCTAAGCGTTGAAAAATCAAAAGTTAGCGTGTTTCGGATTTGAAATTGGTTTGGATTCGATCGGATCAACATCCGACAATTCATACTAGGATTTTTTTCGTATTTCGAACTTACGAGCAAGTTTTAATTAAATATTTTATCAATTTCGCCTCCGATTCACCAATTTAGAGTCTAAGCGTTGAAAAATCATAAGTTAGCGTGTTTCGGATTTGAAATTGGTTAGGATTCGATCGGATCGTCATTGGATCGGCATCCGATAATTCGTACTTGTATTTTTTTCATATTTCGGACTTGCGAGTAAGTTCTAATTAGATATATTAATAATTTACGCTCTGATTCACCAATTTAGAGTCTAAGTATTGAAAAATCATAAGTTAGCGTGTTTCGGATTTGAAATTGGTTTGGATTCAATCGGATCGTCATTGGATCGGCATCCAACAAATTGTACTTGGATTTTTTTTATATTTCGGACTTGCAACCAAGTTCTAATTAGATATTTTGACAATTCACGCTCTGATTGACCAATTTAGAGCATAAGCATTGAAAAATAAAAAGTTAGTTGTTTCGTATTTGAAATTGGTTTGGATTCGATCGGATCGGCATCCGACAATTCGTACTTTGATTTTTTTTTTTATTTCGGACTTATGAGCAAGTTCTAATTAGATATTTTAACAATTTCACCTCCGATTGACCAATTTAGAGTCTAAGAACTGAAAAATCGAAAATTAGCGTGTTTCGAATTTGAAATTGGTTTGGATTCGATCAGGTCATTATCAGATCAGCATCTGACAATTCGTACTTGGATTTTTTGTATATCGGACTTGCGAGCAAGTTCTAATTAGATGTTTTAACAATTTCGCCTCCGATTGACCAATTTAGAATCTAAGCGTTGAAAAATCATAAGTTAGCGTGTTTTAGATTTAAAATTGGTTAGGATTCGATCGGATCATCATCGGATCGGCATCCGATAATTCTTGGATTTTCTTCGTATCTCGGACTTACGAGTAAGTTCTAATTAGATATTTTAACAATTTACGCTCCGATTGACCAATTTAACGTCTAAGCATTGAAAAATCATAAGTTAGCGTCTTACGGATTTGAAATTGGTTTGGGTTCGATCGGATCGGCATTCGATAATTCGTACTTGGATTTTTTTCATATTTCGGACTTGCGAGCAAGTTCTAATTAGATATTTTAACAATTTCACCTCCGATTGACCAATTTAGAGTCTAAGCGTTGAAAAATTAAAAGTTAGCGTGTTTCAGATTTGAAATTGGTTAGAATTCGATCAGATCGGCATCCGACAATTCGTACTTGGATTTTTTTCGTATTTCGGACTTACGAACAAGTTCTAATTAGATATTTTAATAATTTCGCCTTCGATTGACCAATTTAGAGTCTAAGCATTGAAAAATCATAAGTTAGCATGTTTCAGATTTGAAATTGGTTAGGATTCGATCAGATTGTCATCGGATCAGCATCCAACAATTTGTACTTGGATTTTTTTTTATATTTCGGACTTGCGAGCAAGTTCTAATTAGATATTTTAACAATTTACGCTCCGATTGATCAATTTAGAGTCTAAGCGTTGAAAAATCATAAGTTAGCGTGTTTCAGATTTGAAATTGGTTTGGATTTGATCGGATCGTCATCGGATCTGTATTCGATAATTTGTACTTGGACTTTTTTCGTATTTCAGACTTGCGAGCAAGTTTTAATTTAATATTTTACCAATTTCGCCTCCGATTGACCAATTTAGAGTCTAAGCGTTGAAAAATCAAAAGTTAGCGTATTTCGGATTTGAAATTGGTTTGGATTCGATCGGATCGTCATCGGATCGGCATCCGATAATTCATACTTGAATTTTTTTCATATTTCAGACTTACGAGCAAGTTCTAATTAGATATTTTAATAATTTCGCCTCTGATTGACCAATTTAGAGTCTAAGCGTTGAAAAATCATAAGTTAGCGTGTTTCGGATTTGAAATTGGTTAGAATTCGATCAATCGTTATTGGATCGGCATTCGATAATTCGTACTTGGATTTTTTTCGTATTTTGAACTTGTAAGCAAGTTCTAATTAGATATTTTAATAATTTACGCTCCGATTAATCAATTTATAGTCTAAGTGTTGAAAAATCATAAGTTAGCGTGTTTTGGATTTGAAATTGGTTTGGATTCAATCGGATCAGCATCCAACAATTCATACTTGGATTTTTTTCATATTTCAGACTTGCGAGTAAGTTCTAATTAGATATTTTAACAATTTACGCTCCGATTGACCAATTTAGAGTCTAAGCGTTGAAAAATCAAAAGTTAGCATGTTTCAGATTTGAAATTGGTTTGGATTCGATCAGATTGTTATCGGATCGGTATTTGACAAATTGTACTTGGATTTTTTTCATATTTCAGACTTGCGAGCAACTTCTAATTAGATATTTTAACAATTTTACCTCTGATTGACCAATTTAGAGTCGAAGAGTTGAAAAATCAAAACATAGCGTGTTTCGGATTTAAAATTGGTTTGGATTCGATCGGATCATCATCGGATCGGTATCCGACAATTTGTACTTGGATTTTTTTTCATATTTCGGACTTGCGAGCAAGTTCTAATTAGATATATAACAATTTACTCGATAATTGACTAATTTAGAGTCTAAGCGTTGAAAAATCATAAGTTAGCGTGTTTCAGATTCTGAACTTGGTTTGCAAATCATAAGTTTTCACATAAGATGATAATCATGCTAAGCTCAAATAACATGACAATCGTACTTGTATTAATTTTAGTAAGATGCATACTTTATATTAATATTATAAAGATTAGTAAGTACATGATCATGAGCATGAGCCACCGCCAAGCCGGCTCATGAACACATCAAGCCAACGCTCCAATACTCTGCGAGCTTTTCTTTCCTCAACCCACCGCTCGAGGGCCTGCCTCTCCTCGTGCTCCGTCTCAACTCGTGCTCGAGGGCCTACCTCTGCTCGCGCACCATGTCTAATACAGATTGCAACTGAATAATAACCCTGGTCGATCTGGGTGTCCCGTGCCTTCGAGCGCATACCCTCTCGTCCAAAGTTGGAGGAGGGCATGACTCCAAGGCCCGTACAGAGGACGTGGCCGTGCGTGGCAGGTCTGAGCACAGTATCCATCGCCAAATTGATAGATACTGAGCTGAATGAGGAGCCGGCCTCGCCCAACGGGGTCACTATAAGTCTTATTCTCTCTTATATGAAAACAACCAATGATATTCAATGATATTTGATGGCATACGTACGAATATATTAACAGTAATTTAATTACTTACGACTTGTGAGATAACCCTATCGTCCAAAAATACCCCATCGGTACGTCACCTCCTAGAGGCCTCAAAAAGGTCAATCCGATTAGGCTCGTGGCCCAAGGGCTGTGTCTATTTTTTGGCATATAAAATAAATATATGAGTTAACATAAGATTTATAGAGCTTTAAAGAATGAAATATTTATATCATTTACCAACTGATGGGCAAACTGGGGCATGGAGGTCCTTTCCCTCCCTGGAGCAGGTGTCGTTGAGGTATTTCTATTCTGTTTGTCTTTAGCAGAACTCGCCTGTGTCAATCGGTTAAATTTTTAAACATCAATATAAATTTTTAGTATAACATTAAAACAAGTACGAATCAATAAAATAATAATTATACTTGAAACTGAGGGGTGGCCCAGTAAGTGACCAAAAACTGTAGAATGTGTAGCGGAGGCGTGTCTCTCATCTTGATCGTAGCCTGTAACTCCTTAGCCGGCTCGCCAACCAAGTAACCGTAGAGCTGGTAAAGCTCGTGACGGTAATCCCTATACCACTCACTCATTGTCTTACATAAGTCCTCCCGGTGAGTGTCGGTTTTCATGTTCTCCCATTTAAATTTCTCATGTAAAATCAATTTAGAAACAAGTAATTTTATCAATTCAAATTATAAAGAAGTTATATTATTCTAAAATGCTTTAATGAAACTAACGTACCAAAAAGACCTGATACATTCTTTCCTTATAGAATGCATCGATGTTCTTCCACCCCTTTATCCCCACAATAGGGGCATTCCTCTCCTCCCGTACTATTATGCAGACCCATATGGCGGCGTAAGAAGCATTCTCGCCCAAAAAGGACCTGCCGCTCCACTATAGGGAAAGCGGCTTGCGTAAGCTTGACAAGCGTCGGGCCGTCGTCACACCTCGGTCACTTACGTGCCTGGCAATCCTCGACCCTACAAATAAAATCTACATTAGTACTAAAAAAGTATTTACAACATATTTAAAACTTTAGATCTAAATATTACATATGGGCATAGACACAGTAGCCGAGTACTGAGCGCTGCTCGAAGCTCCAGAGATTGCGACTCAGGAGCTAGTGTGGAGAGAGGAACAACACTCGTAGATCTGGAGGGCTCGGCCTCGGACCCTGGGGTGGCAGCCGGAGTGCTCCGAGCTAACCCACCCCTGCCTCTACGAACCCTCGACCGTGATGCCATCTGAAAGCAGTAATATTTTTCCATATAAAATAATATGATATAAATATGAAACAGTTTGAATTACATATAAAACAATATGATTTACATATGAAACAATATGAAACATAATTCTAACTTAAACCCTAAACCTAACTCTAATCCAAATCCTAACATAAACCCTAAACCTAAACACTAAAATCTCATTAGTATTTTAATAAGCTTCTCCAAAGTTTAAAGTTTGACATATGTTAAGGACCTATACCTAATTTGCCATATGGTGAAGTTTGACATAAGTCCTTTTTGAGAGATGACTTTTACTTGCAGGTCATGTTAATTTCAAAATATAGCTCAAGTCCCTCACGATGAATTTATACTCTTTCTGAATACAAATGTATACTCTTTCTTATAGCTTGGTTCGGTTAAAAGTTTGGTTGTTCAAGCTTGGGCTTGGCTTGTTTAGTAATCGAGCCAAATCGAGCTTTGATCTATTTGAGGTTGGCTCGTTTAATAAACAAGCCTACTCGAACGAGCTCTTATCGAGCTTGGCTCGTTTAATAAATATAATTCTAACTTAAAGCCTAAATCCTAATCCTAACCTAAATCGAAACCCTAAACCCTAAACCTAACTCTAACCCTAATCCTAACATAAACCCTAAACCTAAACACTAAAATCTCATTAGTATTTTAATAAGCTTCTCCAAAGTTTGAAGTTTGACATATATTAAGGACCTATACCTAATTTGCCATATGGTGAAGTTTGACACAAGTCCTTTTTGAGAGATGACTTTTACTTGCAAGTCACGTTAATTTCAAAATATAGGTCAAGTCCCTCACGATGAATTTATACTCTTTCTGAATACAAATGTATACTCTTTCTTATAGCTTGGTTCGGTTAAAAGCTTGGTTGTTCAAGCTTGGGCTTGACTTGTTTAGTAATAGAGCCGAACCGAGCTTTGATCTATTCGAGCTTGGCTCGTTTAATAAACGAGCCTACTCAAACGAGCTCTTACCGAGCTTGGCTCATTTAATAAACATAATCCTAACTTAAAGCCTAAACCCTAAACCTAACTCTAATCCTAACCTAAACCGAAACCCTAAACCCTAAACCTAACTCTAACCCTAATATGGGGTTTGTGGCACTTTACCCTTTTATATGGGGTATATGGCACAATGCCACTAGCCAGTCATAGATCCGGTTGCGATAGTCGGTCATCAATTTTTTTCTATGCAATAAGCCTAGTGCCACGTGGCGCGTATAAGACGGCTACTGTTCCAACTGTAGGTCACTAGAACCGTACAAGATTTGAGATATACGGATCAGGCCTGTACTACCTGCGTATATTCTTTGAAAATTGGTCAGCCATCCAGTTTTTCGTAATTGAGCCATGCCACCTGACCATAGCCATTCATTGTCCCCAGCCGCTACCAGTAAGTAGCACTAAAGCTCGCAGGTAGCCAGGGGTGACAATGAACGAAAGCCCGACCCGAAACATTTGGTATGGGTATAGATTTTGTACCCGAAACATTGTTTGGGTAGGGTATAAGTATAGAAACTCTACCCGATTAACTTTTCGGTATGGGATGGATATCTCAATACCCATACCCGAAACCCGATTGTACCTCTAACTTGTGTATACTAAATAACACTGTTGAACTCCAAATTCATGGTCATATACCCAAATTTTAATCAAACCCGGTCATATCCCTATCCAATCTTATACTCTATTAAATCCATGGTAATAAGGAACCAAATGAGCCTCTTAACATTGTATTGTGATATCTTACAAATATGTTCTCTATTATATATCCAAATTTAAAGATCAAATTGCATTAAACCTGAGGACTGGTAAAAAGACACATGCAATTAGTTTTAATCAGATAAAAATGATCAAATAAGAAAATTAAGTACTTGACAAAAGGGGTATTATGCTAATATTTCAAACTTTAGGGTCGGATTTGGAATTGAAAGCAATTAGGGTTACCAGAGAGGGAGGAGAAGGAGGAGCAGTGGCGCCGGTGGAGGGGAGGCCGGAGCAGTGGCGTCGGCGAAGGGGAGACCGGGGTGATGCGCCAGAGGGGAGGCCGGGGTGATTCGCCGGAGGAGAGCCCGGGAGGGGCAGGGGGATGCGCCGGAGGGGAGGCCGGGGGGGCGGGGGGTTGAGCCGGAGGAGGCCAGGGTTCGTCGGAGGGGAGGCCGGGGGCCGTGGGGGTGCGCCGGAGGGGGCCGAGGGAGGGATCGAAATCAGCGGGGGGGGAGGGGGGGAGAATAGATCTAGAGAGCAACAGGGGGATCGAAATCATGTATTAATCACAGGGCTTAGTACTGACGGTAATTAGTATTCTGTCAGTAATAATATTATTACCGACGGTAATAAATATTACCGTCGGTACTAATAATAACTATATCGATGGATAAGTGTCAACCGTCGGTAAAAATATATTACCGACGGATAATAAGTTGCTGTCGGTAATATATATGTAAAATAATTATTAAAATATCAACAAATATTATTGGCGACGGTTTATTTTTAATACCGTCAGTAATAATCAATATTGTCGACGGATCTAATAAATATCATCGGTAATAATATATTATCGATGGATTAAAAAATAATGTCGGTAATAAATATGTCAAATATTAGTAAAATATTAAAGTGATATTACCGACAAACATTTTTATTACCATCGGTAATAATATAAATATTACCGATGGTAATACAAATTTTCGTCGGCAATAAATATTTTCCTTGTAGTGAATAATAGTTTATTAATTAGCTTACCCTGGAAGCAAGGGATATAAACTAACTTACTAGGTATGTGATAATGTGTTAAAGGATAACCACAAGAGTTTTCTATGATCTTTTTCATCATATTTGTCCCAGGATGTCCTAGGCAATAATGCCAGATATTAAAAATCATAGGATTATGTAGCTTCTGGCTCACTATTTATCTTGGATTAGTACTGAGTTGTTGGCTCATGATTGCATGTGACTCAATAACCCCAATGGGGGTGAATTATATCCCTATAGATAGACTGAAGAATTTTTCTAGAGTGAACTTTAGGTTTCCAATACTAGAGGTAACACATAAAAATTCATGGTTTCTTTTACTTAGTGTTTCTACGTGATACCTATTTGTTCTTATATCTCTGAAACTGCGTAGGTTCCTTTTAGAGTTACTAGAGTATAAGGCAATTTATATAAAGATGTGAGTTCTATTAGGTAACCTAGGTGTGCTCTACCGGAGCCTACAATTATCTGAGCGGGGCCAGCTTTGGTGGATGTTTTTTTTGAACCAAGGTTGATACTAGAGAAGTATTTATGGTCCCTAAGTATCGTATGAGTAGTAGCACTGTCTATCAGACAAAGGTTATCTCTATCAATATCTCCCTTGGATTTCATTTCCTAACAGAGAATTAAATATTATCTAATATAAGATTCTGGCAACTTTAGATATATAGAAAATGAAAAACACTTATATTAATAAGAAGGATCGAAAGATATTATATCAAACAAACGAGATATCAACTACTAGAGAGCAAATGACTATTCTGAACGATGTTAGTCTAGCAAATAAAGAAAATATCAACTACTAGAAAAACAAACTATTGTTCTAATAAAGATAAACGATGGCAGTCTGTCACTCAAAATCTCATGTCTCTTCCTTGTTATCCTCGTAGAAATCAGAAGTTGTTAATTAGTATGGTTTTGCCATGCATCTTACTGAGCTCCTCACCAAGGAGGCCATCACTAACAAAGTCAAACAGTGTGTTACCCTTTGCTTTCTGCGTTTCTTGAAAGTTTGCTACTTCTTCCTTGGATGCATGACAGGTGCGAGACCAATGGCCTTCACGCCCACACTTGAAGCAAGTGTCTGTACGCTATTTATTTGAATAATGAAGCTCCTCTTTCACTTGGTCAGCGTTCCAGGACTTGTTTTTCTGTTTCTTGAAATTTGTATTTTGACGTGGGTTGAGTCCACCTCTGCTGGGGTACGTGGCCATGCCTGCCTCTACCTCGGTAGCCTCCTTTGCCGGGGTTGCTATTAAGGGTGTTCATCAGTTCAGGTTGACCCGCCAAACTGAACCGAATTGGTCTATTTGGTTCTATTTGGAGAGTGAGGAGGGGATGAACGCCCTCCTCCTTTATCGCCGTCGTTGCTGGTTGGCCTGCACTAAAGATGGAGCAAAAAAAACTAGTCATCTCTAATAGGATAGATATATATAATCCCAATCTTTAAGTAGGTTTGATGGATAGGAGAGCTGGTAAATGCATCGTGTATCATGCGGGTAGGATCTTGGATCTAAATTGGGTACAGGCGATATATTAAATATTATGACTGAGCATATGGGTGGTGGGTTTCGGGTCTCGTATGTTGGCTGTTCGGTTGCAGTGCCAATTTTTTTAAATTTTATTTATGCACGTATAAGCGGAGGCCGGCTCAGCCCCCGCAAAAAGGGGAGCAAATGCAGCAACATAGCTGCTGTTAAAGCCCATGTATAAGCGACGAATTGATCATTTAAAGCTTTTGCGAAGGGCGCATATGCGGCCACCAATTTTGGCGGCCAAGTTGTCGAAAAAATATTTAACCGACCATATTTAGCTGCCGATAAAGTCCAGATCTATTGTAGTGAACTAATCATGTCGATCTAGACCCTAAACTCTTACCATACCCGTTTAAAAATGGGTAGACCCAATAAGACGGTTGTGGGGTTTTAAATCCTTGCATTCTCCTAACGATATATTCTGCGACGTACGAAAAACGTCGCCATAAAAAATTGAGAATCTGCGCCGTCATAAACAATATTTCAAAAAACAAGGAATTTTGCGATGCATAACTATGTCGCCGATTGCAACTAGCAGCATACTTAGTCTCGTCACCAAAACTTTTTAATTTTTCACGACTAAATTTATTTCATCGCGAAAAGTAAATAATTTAGCGACATCTTATTGTGTCGCCAAATAGCCATTTATTTTGCCAAAAAAGTCCCCTTATAGGCGCAAAATTTTTATTTTACGGAACGATTCTGCGACGCACGTACGTCGCTATAAAAAATTAAGAATCTACGATGTCATAAACAGGAATTTCACGACGCACAACTACGTCACCAATTACAACTAGCAGCGCACTTAGTCCCGTCGCCAAAATTTTTAATTTTCCATGACATAATTTATTTCGTCGCTAAACGTAAATAATTTAGCGACGTCTAACTGCGTCGCCAAATAGCCATTTATCATCGCCAAAAAATTTTATCCTTCTAGGCACGAACTCAACTATGCTAGCAAACCTTTAGCGACACGATTTTGCGACGAATAAGATATTACGTCGCAAAAAGGTAACTTTCGGCGATGGAAAATGATCTGCATAGCAAGCGTCGCTAAAGGTGCAATTTCTTGTAGTGAGCTACCGTTCGCGCAGCCCGCTGACGGCGCTCAAGTAGTCAATTGTCGGCGTTCAGGTAGCCTGTGGCGCTATCGGTGCTCGCATTGCCGACGCTTGCGCAGCCGGACACGTGCACGATCCGACTGGCGCTGGATATGATCACCTCCGACCGAGGGTGGCCTTGTCAAGGTCTGCACCTCCGGCCCAGGACGACACCGGTGGCGGTGGGATCTGGGGTATATGGTTGGGCCAAATCAATCGTACCTTGTATACCGCACTGTTGCTTGTTGTCCCGCTCGTCGCCGTGATGCTAGTCACGCCTCTCTCGTTCGATCGGCCGGAGCTCGAAATCCTCGTGCTGATAACGTGATATGAGAGGGAGAAGAGATGCACAAGCTTTCTCGGGATACGACGCTCACCAAAACGTGAGTTTTTCTTGTATTAACCAATATATATAGAAATAGAGAGATTAGGGTTAGAGGAGATTAGGGTTAGAGGTGTCCCACCGAAGTGGGCAGCCAGATATAATCTATAACATGATTTTTTTTTTATCGTTGATCATAAGTCATCTCTAAGTCGATAAAACCCTTATTCAGATTATTTTCATTCTCCATAAATCTTTTTATCAGCTGTCTTAACAAGAAAATAACCTTCGAACCAGCCTTCCGCAATTCAGTAAGCAGGAGTGTCTAGTTTTTTATCATATTGCATCGGTGCATCAACTCCATGATCAGATTTCCCAAGTCCAAAGAAGAGGACCCACCTTCCTCCACAGCCATGCTAGCCATATACTTCAGCTCCCTCGCCCTCCTCCTCCTATGCTCCTCCTCCTCTCCGCCGTGCATCATGAGCCTTTCCACCGCCCTCTCTATCTCCGACGATTCCACTAGCGGCCGATCTTCCGGCTGCATAACACACTTCTTCACTCCGATCACCACCCCGATCCCTAGCACGTCCACAATCAGCCTCTCATTGTAGAACTGCTCGGCGAAGAGCGGCCATGTGACCATCGGCACCCCCGCGCACACCCCCTCCAAGCTGGAGTTCCACCCGCAGTGGGTCAGGAACCCCCCGACCGCCGGATGGTTCAAGATTAAGATCTGGGGAGCCCACCCTCTTATGAGCAGACCCTTCCCTTCTATCCTCTCCTCGTACCTCTCCGGCAGCCAGTCATCGTCGCCACCGCTTTTCTTGACAACCCAGATGAACGGATGACCGGAGGCCTCAAGGCCGAGAGCAATCTCATGCAGCTGAGCCGCGGTGAAGTCCCCCAAGCTCCCGAAGCACACGTACAGAACCGAGCCCGGTGTCTTGCTGTCGAGCCACTCCAAGCCATCGATCGAAGCATTGTTTCCTCTGCACGACATGTCGACCTCGTCTGTGTTGCACAGAGACACCGGGCCGATGTGCCACGCCCTTCGTCCGACCACCTCCCGGTAGTGTTGGGCGTAGTCCGGCTCGAGCTCGTAGAAGCTGTTCACCACCACGCCGTAGCTCCGCCGCTCCGACTCTTCCATTTGCTTGAAGTGCTCTAACATGGCGGGGTCGGATATCTGGAGTCCCATGATTTGGGACCTCAGCATCTCGATCTGGTGGGGGAGACCAGGGAGAACGAATGACTCGGCATCCGATGGTAGGCTCTTGACGGTCGCCGTGGCGCAGAGGGCGAAGAAGCCGGTGCCGTGGAATACGATCCTCGGCACCCCGTGCGCGGACGCGATGTCAACGGTCCAAGGGAAGAACATGTCGGTGATGAGGCACTGGGGGAGCAGCTCTCCGACGGCCTGATCGAACGGTTGTCGAAGCATCTCCACGGCTTTGAAGAAGTCGGCCTTCGACTCCGGTGAGGTGATGGAGGAGAGGTTCTCGCACCCATCCGGCAGTCCGACGGCGGCTGAGGGGAAGGGTAGGAGGACTAGGTCGATGGGCTGGTGGCGGCCGGAGTCGTTGGCACGATCGATGGTGGGCCTGATGAGCCGGGCATTGGCTGGGGTGGTGATCATGGTGGCCTTCACGCCTTGCGTGGCGAAGAGTCTGGCAATGTCGACCATGGGGATCATGTGGCCTGGTGCCATGAATGGGAAGAAGAGGATGTGCAGATGCTGAGCTTCGGAGGCCATGAGAGCTGAGTGTTAGGATTGTACTACTCTTGTCCGTCTATTGACTCTATTTATAGAACAATACTTGCCGACTACATCCTACCAAAATAAAATTAAGGGTTATTTTGACTTTGCCCCCCAAATTTTGCCTTGAATAAGACTTTACCCCCATCTTTTCATTAATTAGACTTTGGGGGGCAAAGTCAAAATAACCCTAAAATTAAAACATAGTTGCTGGCTACATGCAAGTAAGTTGTAACCAAAACTAATAATAATTGTTAGACCCATCACACGGTGAGGAGGTGTGTAGGTATTCACATGTCGTATGCGTTTGTCTGCCGTCGGTTTACATTATGATACAGGGATGGATCCGGGGGGGCGAGTGTGGAGGCGATCGCCTCCCTAATTTCAAAAGAGAACTCCTTATTATAGTAGTATTAGCTAGGATTATTTTAAAATTATATAAATTAACCCCTATCCTGAATTTTTAACAAAATTTAAGACCCCGCCCCTCCAAAGATTTTTCTAACATTCGCCCCCCCAAAGTTCGATTCCTGGATTTGTCCCTGCTGTGAATCGCACTTATCCATGAGGGTTGCAATGCCATTAGTGCCATGTGGTGTGCATCTGCCGACTATTGTTTCCAACTATAGGTTGCTGAACCGTAGAAGAATCGAACTCATGCAAGTGAAGCCCTTAAAATTTCGAAAACATCCGATCCGAAAAAATCCGAAAAATTCTGATGTTTTATTCCGACCAGATCCGAAGCAATAGGTGTTGTGCCATGTCGGCCCTTGGGCAAAGCTAAAAAAGTCATTGCTTTAGGGCTCCCCCAAGGACAGGGCATCGAATTTTTTTTTAATATACTTAAAACAAGTCCAACTCAACACCAACAAGTAATTGCCCATGATGCACCGCATATAAAACTTAAAAACCCTAAATTGCAGACAAATCCTACTCTCTCGTCTCCATCCTCTGCCAGACCCGACCCGACCCAACCCGAACCCATCCAAAGTAGCAGATGTTGTGCAATTCCAAAAATTCTATTAAAATTGAAAAAAAATTTAAATTTTTAAAATTCAGCCAAACTTGGAGAATTCTGAAATTTTTTTGAAAACTTAACATTCCAAAAAATTCTAAAAATTCTGATAATTCCGAAAATTCCGAATCGGCATTGGATTTTGAAATTTCAGAATCGGAATCGGAATACCATTTGGAATTCCAAAATTTTTTGACAATTTTCCAAACACCCCTATTCCGAACATATCCATCCGAAAATCATCCCTACCCCTTCGGCAGCTCACTGGTTAAGAGACAACCACCTTCAATGATGCAAGCTGGAAGAAGATACCCAAGTCTTGAAGTAGCGGGGAGAGATCGAAATAATTATTAAGTGGGCTTCTCAGGTTAAGAGACCAAAAGGTCGGCCCCACCGCAGAGAGAGGGGGGCGGCGGGAGTTCTTGTACAAGTTCAGGGCAAACAAACACTATAGAACTTAGGCTTCATATTCAAGAGATAAAGATCCAAACACATAAAACACATAGAGGCAAACACATAGCAAAGAATACAAAAGAAAGTTCCAAATTTCTTCATTGATACAATAACCGGGAAATGAGCTGCAGGTCCATATGTCCATTTAATTAATAAAACGGTTAAATATGTTCATTTACGATAGATCCACTAATTCAAAGAATGTTATAATAGGATCTGTGGGTGCAAAATCTGGCTAACGCCCAACGGTGGGACCCATAGCCCTGCTTGGGGCCCACGAGTCCAACGGTGCGACCCGCAGCCCTGCCTGAGGCCCACGAGTCCAACGGTGGGACCCGCAGCCCTGCCTGGGGCCCACTTGCACTATTTGCGGTTTGATAAATCCCCCAGAAAATTTACTAAACCCCAGATACTCTAAGAAATATTCCTAGGATATTCCCTAGATGAACCAAACCACTATAAATAGCCAACCCTGTGAAATAATCCAGATCCGAAATTCCAGACCAAAAACCCACTTTTTGTTTTCCAGAGCTCTCTGAGCTTTCTGGTTTTCTGACTCCTTTTCCATCCTCTGATTACTTGTAAGAAGTACTCCTTGGCCTGTCGAGAGTAGCTCTACTGTTTACTCAGAGATAGTGGATTCAAAGATTGCGTCTTACCGCACGGAGACGTAGGCTTTGGCCGAACTTCGTCACCACATCATGTGTCATCTCTTCCTCTACCTTTCTACTCTACAGTGCTTATGTGACAGCCCAGCAAGTCACAATTCAACGCTAGCTTCGAAGCGAGCCACATCCCAAAGGGTAAAACCTTCACTCGATTGTTGGAGGAGGGTCACGTATGACGGTCGAAATCCTCCCCTACAGTTTCGTGCCGTCTGTGGGATCTCCTATCCTATCAACTTGCAACGTCTAAGTTTCTCAACTCCTCCGGTAGCAGCTACTGGTTGCCTGAGTAATTTGTCTCTCTCTATCGCTATACCTAGATGGCAAAGACACCGATGGACCAGTCGGAGGAAAACATCATGCACCCAGACGCTCAGCATCCGACGACTTGCTCAATGAGTCGTCGGTTCGCTACGAGCCAACACCCGAAACAGCAAATTGTTGTTAATTCAAGGAGTCGCCCGTCGGTTGATCGCACCGCCCAGGCTCAACCTCAACAGTCGCCTCAACTTGCCAACCAAATTTCTCAGCGCTTGGGGAAAGCACACGTCTCTCCCGGTACCAGTGCTCAAGTGTCATACTAAAACAAAGTAGAGGACTATCAACTCCTCACCCTCATGAAGTAGAATGCCACTCTCATAGTGGAAAGAGACTCCCTCCGATAAATTACCGTCAAAGCAGGAACTGACCTCCCATGGTCTGCCGCTGGCATCAAAGACGGAGCAGACGTCTGCCGGTCGATTGACAAATCTCTCGCTCCTTCCAGACGATCCATCGTTGACATCCCTCAACGTTCTCTCAAATCCCTCTCAAGAGGACCCTCGCCTATTCCTCCCAGGACGACTGTCTGGGAGCGTCTCAGTGAGTCTGCACGCCATCCCAAGTCTCTCTGCTCCGAGTCATCCTCCGAGCCCTGCATCGTGAGCGATGTTCGGAATGATAGGCACATCTCTAAAGTTCGGCAACATTACAATGGCGATCGAACCCCAGTTGGGCATCGAACGACGAGATGGACTTCAATGCCCTCTTTGCCTCCTCTTCCTCCGAGATGTCTCTCCAAATAATGAGGTGATCGTCGAAACAATCACGCCTCCGAAGGGCCACTTCATCAGCACATTCTCTGAGCCCAGTTTCCTCGAAGCTGGAAAGCCCCTGCACTCCCCAGGTTCAACTATTTAAAGGGAGATCCGACATTGCACGTCCTCACCTTCAAACAGGCACTGACGCCGCACGACTACAATAACAAGGTTCTATGCCGCACCTTCACTAGCAGCCTAGATGACATGTCACTTGACTCGTATCACAACCTCCCTACGGCCTTCCGTAAGTCAATTCAGGGATCTGGCTGACCTCTTTGTTCAACACTATCGGCTGAACCTCAAGCCGGAGAAGAAGCTGGACTCCCTCTACCGGCTCAGGATGGGATCGGATGAAACCCTCCGAGAGTTCTCTCGGAGGTTTCAGAATGAGCATGCTACGCTCTCCGGACATCACCTCAACGATGAAGCCATCATGCTCGCATTCCAGAATACCCTACGCTTTGACCTCCACATCTACAATGACCTCATCCGCAATCCTCCTGCCTCCCTCGGAGTGCTATTCGATCGAATTCAAAAAGAGATCGAGGTGGAGGACGATTAAGTCGCTTGCAAGAAATGTGACCTCGAGAAGCGCCTTTCTGATAAGTCACCAACGAGACCAACATCTCAAGCTTGCAACGCTCAGGCTGAGGAAAATGAAACCTCTAAGAGGCCGAGGCAGGCAAACGATAGACCCATAGAGCCTCAGAAGACCACGGACACCAAATAGAAGCACTCCGTCAACTGATCAGAGTAAAATACCGTCGACTATCAATAACTCGGAAGGTCCCTCATCTGAAATCCATGATGTAACATCTTCCAAGTTATCAATGAAATGATAGTTGCTTCAAGTGTTGGAATCTAATCCGGGTCAGAGGCTCACAGCGGAAACGATTTGGCGGTCGAAAGACCGTTCATGGTGCACGTTACACGATTTAAACTTTTATTGAAACTAATCTACATATGTGTGCATGTGTATGCACGAGAATCGAAAACCCCTAACGGCAATCTAGCGTAATGATTAACTTAGCATGGATGCAAATCATAATGCCCGCTAGATCTACATGTTAGATTACACATACCTTTCGTACGGATCTTTTAACCGCGGAGAATTGTCTTCTTTGTCGATGGAGACGGAAGATCGTTCGCAAAGATGCCGACGGTACGAATGGAGATGTTGCCTTCTTGTTCACCCGATCTCACACGATGCACGGAACGTCGCTCTCGGATCTCTGAGTGCCTCCGAAGAACGACCCTTCTCCTTCTTCAGAACTCCACGCGAGGAAGACGAAGTAGCAAGCGGGAAACGGAGAGAGATTAGGGAGAGAACTAGAGAGATTAGAGAGAGGAGGGGGTTCGGATTTTTGCATCCTATGGGGCCGGCGCCCCATAGGTCCCTTTATAGGGCCGGCCAAACCCCTTGGATAGGGATCCAAGGGGATAATGACCCCCTCTCATTATCTCTCCATTATCTCCTTTTTATCTCTCCGCGTATTTATCCGTTTTCCCACTTTTTAGGGCTCGATCTTAACCGTTTTATCGCCCTGTCCCTATCTATATGGCCGGCCCTATAGATGAGGGATTCTTATCCCTACATCATAGGGCCGGCCCTAGCAAGGTGTCACACCAGTGAGGTCGGCCAACATTGAGGTCCGACAGAGTGAGGTTTTTACCAAAACGCCCCGACACCTCATTTTGACCATTTCTAGCGTGCGATGCCTAGCGGCCATTACTTAAGTGATCTTTACTAGTTACCTACTATTAACTGAGGCCACCGGAGGGTGCCTCTAGCAAAGTCAACTAGTCAACTCGCAACATACCCCGGTGCATCGCACCTATGCAGCGAAGTTCACTTATGGCTAGGGATTACTACATACGACTCTGCACTAGTCTCGGGCTTAACCCTTAGTACTCGTATGTAGTTACGCATCTACCGTGCTCTAGTGCCATGCACACACGGAGCGTATACTTCTTTCTTCCTCATGCTTATGGTGTTCTGAGGAGACGGTTCAAGAACCGTACATAATGTTGATAAGGTGGAACCATCAGGGACCGGGGTTCATGGCTTCCAACTCAAGCTCGATCGACACACTACCCGAGTGTACCATCGATCCTCTGAGCTTGAGTTAACCTACGTAGCCACCCAGAGTGCGATGCAGGCTGCACTCCAATTCACCCAGACTTACTATGTTCTCCATCATACCCCTGCTCTCCGCTTAGTAGTGGTAAACCCGCTGTCCCTCCACTTGATGCCATGATTCACTTCGAGCGGTGAAGACTACCGTCAGACTCGAATGATCATATGACTTGGTTCCTTCCAGGTTGACCTATACATTGTACCTCTGATTACCCCGTCGAGTAACCGAACCCGGTCAACAGTCAAACTGATGACCACCAGGCCTGGGTTTGGTACAGTGTAAGTCACACCAAGGAACGCACCTCCCATCAGGGGTGTGGATGGCCTGCAGGAGTGACACGCTAATGCAACGCCAGCCGGGTAACCCAGTACACCGTGGTTTTGGATCACTGCATATGGACCCTCACACATTGGTGCGCCAAAGCACCACGCAACTGGTTAGTCCATCAGTCGTGGTTCCTCAGGGTTTAGGACCGTTTTACCCTAAGCAGAAACACGGCTTAGTGTACCAGTGTCTGCTCACTGATCTGTACACCGTGTTAGTTCCG
Organism: Chamaelirium japonicum; assembly: GCA_947650365.1. Taxonomy (NCBI): domain Eukaryota; kingdom Viridiplantae; phylum Streptophyta; class Magnoliopsida; order Liliales; family Melanthiaceae; genus Chamaelirium; species Chamaelirium japonicum. The sequence goes on along the minus strand of OX393551.1, from coordinate 37,380,799 downwards.
TTCAGCCACAGACACTGTGCCTGGTGATGACCATGGTGAAGACATCCCATGAACTGTCATCGCCAACAGCTTACCATGATGAGGCGACCAACCTGATCATAGCTGCGAATATATTTAGGTTATACGGGACCAATCCACTTAGTCTTCAACTCAGTGGACTACCATATAACCATGGCTCTCTGTTCTCTAAAGAACACGTAACTATGTTACGCACCTATATGCATCTCATTTAATAATAACTATCAATCTTTATTAGACCAAAACATAAAGTTTTACAAGCTTAGAACACATCAATCCTAACAATCTCCCACTTGGTCTAGCGAAGCAAAACGGTTTTGACTCCCATCGCGTCCACATGTCGCTCGAATGCCTTGGTAGGTATTGCCTTTGTGAAAGGATCAGCAACATTATCTGTAGATGCAATCTGTGTCACCGCTACTCGCCCTTGCTTTTGAAACTGCCGAATCAAGTGGAACTTGCGCTCGATGTGCTTCCCCTTTTGGTGATGTCTTGGCTCCTTAGCTTGTGCTACCGCCCCACTATTGTCGCAGTAAAGCACAATAGGTAACTGGGCCTCTGGTACGCACCCTAAATCCGTAAGGAATTTCTTGAGCCATACCGCCTCTTTGGCTGCCTCGCACGCTGCAACGTACTCAGCCTCTGTGGTAGAGTCTGCGATGCATTTCTGCTTCACACTCTGCCAACTAACCGCTGCTCCTCCTAACATAAACACAAAACCTGATGTCGACTTCCTGGATTCCAAATCTGACATAAAGTCAGAATCTGTGTATCCAATCGGCGTCAGTTCTTGTCCAGTGTAAACCAACTCATAGTCCCTTGTTCTACGAAGGTACTTGAGTATACACTTCACTGCTGTCCAGTGATCTGGACCCGGATTCGACTGAAACCGACCCATCATGCCTACTGCGAAACAGATATCTGGCCTTGTACAATGTATAGCATACATTAGACTACCCAATGCCGAGGCATAAGGTATCTTCTACATTTCTACTCTCTCCTCAGGTGTCTTAGGACAATATCCTTAGACAGTTTTATGCCATGTCTAAATGGCACAAAACCCTTCTTGGAGTCTTGCATGTCAAACCTAGCCATAACCTTATCTATATACGCGGCCTGTGACAGCGAGAGAATCCTGTTATGGCGATCACGTGTTACCTTGATCCCCAAAACATAACTCGCTTCACCTAGGTCTTTCATATCGAACTGTGTTGACAACCAGACCTTTACCGTTGACAATGTTCCTACATCATTTCCAATGAGTAGAATATCGTCTACGTAAAGTATCAAATATACTACTGTGGTCTTATCAGTCCTCTTGTATACACATGGTTCATCCTCGTTTTGATTAAATCCATACGACTGGATTGCCTGATCAAAACGGATGTTCCAACTTCTAGATGCTTGCTTTAGTCCATAAATAGACTTCTGTAACTTGCAAACTAGATGTTCCTGACCCTCTGACTCAAAGCCTGGTGGCTGAATCATATAAATGTCTTCTTCCAAATTTCCGTTAAGGAATGCTGTCTTGACATCCATTTGCCAGATCTCCCAGTTGTAATGGGCTGCAATAGATAGGAGGATCCGAATAGACTTTATCATAGCTACCAGCGAGAAGGTTTCGTCAAAGTCGATCCCTTCTCTCTGGGTATAACCCTTGGCAACTAATCTAGTTTTATAAGTCTCTATTGTACCATCGGATCCTCTCTTCTTCTTATACACCCACTTACACCCAATAGGTTTAATATTGGATGATGGTGTAACAAGAGTCCAGACTGCGTTATGGGACATTGATTCAATTTCTGCCTCCATAGCCTTTTGCCAGTCAGAACTGTCAGAAGCTCCCACTGCCTCATCGTAGCTCAGTGGGTCATCCTCCTGACCCTCTGGATCAACCAATAAGGTTTCTCTATAGTATCTGTCAGGAGCTCTGATGTTTCTCCCACTGCGACGAGGTGGTGGTGGTGTTACAGGATTAATAGGTTCTACAGTATCTAGTATATTATTATCTGTAATGTCAGCTCCCACTATGCTTTTGGATGCGCTCTCTGATCTAGTACCCAGTAGCTCATCCAGAACTACCTTACTAGCAGGTTTGTGGTCCACAATATAATCCTGTTCTAGGAAATAGGTGTTCGTAGAAACGATCACCTTCTTTTCCTCAGGATCATAAAATAGACCACCTTTGGTCTTCTTGGAATACCCTACAAATAAGCATACTCTGGTTTTAGATTCCATCTTTTCCCTCTTATCCCTTCGCACATGTGCAGGGCATCCCCATATTCTGAAATGCTGTATCAATGGCTTTCGCTTTGACCACAGTTCTCTAGGGGTCTGAGGCACTGACTTAGACGGAACGTGATTCAGAATATAAACTGCTGTTTGTAGGGCATATCCCCAAAAGGTCATTGGTAAACTGGTGTAACTCATCATGCTACGAACCATGTCCAACAAGGTTCGATTCCTTCTCTCGGAAACTCCATTCTGTTGTGGGGTACCTGGAGCTGTTAACTGGGATTTTATCCCATGCTCCACCAAATACCCTAGGAACTCGTCAGATAGGTATTCACCTCCTCGATCAGATCGAAGGGTTTTTATATATTTACCTGTCTGCTTTTCTACTTCAGCCCTGAACTCTTTGAACATGTCAAAGGATTCTGACTTCCGATGCATCAGGTAAATGTAACCATATCTTGAGTAATCATCAATGAATGTGATGAAATACTCATGGCCTCCTATCGCCTTGACGTTCATGGGTCCACAGACATCCGAATGGATTAACTCTAATACCTCAGTGGCTCTTACTCCTTTACCTTTAAAGGACCTCTTGGTCATCTTGCCTTCCAGGCAGGATTCACAGGTGGGAAGGATCTCCGTAGGATCTGTTTCCAGAAGCCCGGCCTTCACCATTCTATGGATCCTATCTAAGGCAATATGCCCAAGTCGAAAGTGCCACAGGTGGGTTAAATTTTCCGAAGGATTCTTACGCTTAGATGAATTAACATTTAAATGCTGAAGTTATTATGTTATCTTTTTCAAATTTAGGACTTACAACATAGAGATGATTCTGAACCATTCCTCTTATTATAAAAGTTTCATTCAGTTTAAACGACACACCAGAAGCATCAAAATAAACTGAATAACCTTCATTAACTAAAGAAGAAACAGAAATTAAATTGCGTCGCAAGGACGGTACATAAAAGACATCTCTAAGTGTCAAAGTCTTATTATTCGAAAAACTAAGATTAACATCTCCAATAGCTTCAGCAGCAGCCACGGCCTCAGTTCCCATGCTCAAGGTCACCTCTCCATCAAGCAATCTTCTGCTTTCCCGAAACCCCTGAAGAGAGTTACAGGCATGGTTAGTGGATCCAGAATCCACAATCCAACTAGCAAAAGTACTATTACTTGAAAGAAATGATTCAACAACTAAGAGTTGTAGATTACCTTCACCAGCATTCTGAGGCTTCTTGCAGTCCTTCTTCCAATGACCCTTCTGGCCACACCGAAAGCACTTCGTGCTCGGTTTCTTTGATTCTCCAGACCCAGAGGCCCCAGCAGAGTCCTGCACAGGCAGTGACTTAGGTTTCTTTTTATGTTTCTTGCCCTGAGGTTTACCAGGCTTCTTGAAGGATCTGCGTTGCACGTGAAGTGCTTCGCCCTTCTGCTTGAAGCCATCCTCAGCTGCCTGGAGAGCTCCCAGAAGCTCTGCATTTGTCATAGCCAACTTGTTCAAATTAAAGTTGGTGACAAAGCCTTCAAAGGCTCCAGACAGTGACGAGAGGAAGATGTCTGTCATCACCTCACCTTCTAGCACAATGTCCATGGTAGCTAGTTCGTTCCGGAACCCAAACATTTTCATCATGTGTTCCCGAACCAGCGTCCCATTGGACATCTTAGTGCCGACGAGTTTCTTGATGGTAAGGTATCGCGTAACGCGATTGTGACCTTCAAACATCTCCTTCAAATACAACATCATGTCAGAAGCGTCGGGCATCTCCTCGACTTGCTTCTGCAGAGTTGTTTGCAAGGATGCTATTATATAGCATTTACATATCTCATTAGATTCCTTCCAGTCAGTGAATGCCTTTAACTGTGCCTCTTTGGCATTGGGTCCTGGCAAATCTGGATCAGGGTCATTAAGGGCTGACATATGTTTACCAATCCTTAGGACCAGGTACAGGTTGCGCTTCCAGTCCTCATAGTTGGGACCGGTAAGTTTGTGGTCATTTAGGATAGCGGACAGGGGGTCTAACTTAGTCATCTGAAAATAAAGATTGAAAAATGAGTATGCATAAAAACTTATTTTATGGATTTTTAAAACAAGCTAATTATATCCATATGTCAACGCTACCCTCAAGCGAAGTCATTACCATGGATTAATTAACCATGTATGTAAGATCTCGGAATCGACTGTACCTGCCCTAGGGGGCATCATACAGCGTCAATCCGCTCACACGGGCCTTTTCCTTGACCCTATCCAAATCTGCCAACTAAGGGCTGTGATGGACCATGGTTATCTTTCGGCCAGTACCACGTGATCACCGTTGTCTTCGCAACGAATACCTCACGTGTACCTAGGATGCTTACCCACGAGCCTAAGCTATTACAACACGGGAGTTCATGCGGCCCCCACTAGGGTGGGATGAAAAGCCCTTCTCTCCTGGCCCCGTAATCGCCATATCCGCAGGGAGGTCATTAAGTAATTTGGCATGGAAACACACAGCTCCCACCCTAGGGGGTGTGAAGTTATGCATCCCCACCCAAACACAAAACGACTGGCCGTGGAGGCCAGAGGATCTTATAAAAGTCCTCTCTTGCATCCCTTATAATTCTGAGGGTTATTTTGCGAGTATGAATTTATGCAAATTCAAAGGTAGCGACCTCCTAAATACTAGACCCTGGTCACACCATGCTCCCACTAGCGTTCAAGCCCTTCGACTAGCATTAATCACTCTCGGAATATCATAGTCCCTGCCTCAAGTGGATTTCTTCATTCAAGGGTCACATTACATATTCCAAGAATATCGATGCTTTGCAAAATTGGTTATCACGCTAATGCTCTGGAGCTAATCCTAGAGTCAGACTCACTGGAAAGGACTCCCACTAGTCATGGCGCCTCGCTTATAGATTTGACAATTGATGTTCAATGGATCTCCATCTCATCTTTGATTTCGATGTTGACCAAATAGGCACACCCGACTAGTCGGGTGCTCTCCTAATGGTGGCATAACCATATGTGATGGGATCCCACTAACATCAAAAGTCAACTAAATAATAGGCGTCATCTAGCGGGATCCTAACCTCAAACAGTCGCTTGGACCGGAGGGGAAAGGCATCCCTCTGAAAACTGATAATCACATTATCTCATCGGGGTTCGATATGAAGCTTAAAGAACTAATTAAAGAAAGCAACCATTAAAACTGAATTAAGTTCAGGGTCCGACCCCTGAACCTAATTAGCACAGCGCAGGCCTCTAGCTTTCTTCGCAAGGTTCCTCGGTCCGGCTCCTCCGTCGCGCTCGCGAACACTTTGCCGGATCGTCTTCATCCTCCAGGGTTCTGCTTCCGATGGTGGATTTCTTTGGCACATCTTTCTTCTCGATCTGTAACCGAAAAAGTCTAGTACACTACGAGCAAGTGCTCGGTCGTACACAATTTCCTAGAAAGAAAAGAAAACACACCTAGAAAAAAGCCATGGGAAACCGAGGATGGTCATCCCCCATCACTCGCCCAATCTAAGGCTCAATTACAAATCCACACACAAAAAACAAATCCAGACAATTGCTAACTCGGGGTCCGACCCCCGGTAGCAAGCACAAAGCATTGATCTAGATTTTTTATAGCGGCGCCCTGCAAGAATGATCAATAGAACAAGCACAATCTATACATATGCATGATCTAAGCGTAAGAACCCCGATGATCTCACGCATTCATCATGCGCACACATGTTTGTTTCATGAAAAAACGTGAAACGCACACCACTAATGCGGCTCTGATACCAATTGTTGGAATCTAATCCGGGTCAGAGGCTCGCAGCGGAAACGATTTGGCGGTCGAAAGACCGTTCATGGTGCACGTTACACGATTTAAACTTTCATTGAAACTAATCTACATATGTGTGCATGTGTATGCACGAGAATCGAAAACCCCTAACGGCAATCTAGCGTAATGATTAACTTAGCATGGATGCAAATCATAATGCCCGCTAGATCTATATGTTAGATTACACATACCTTTCGTACGGATCTTTTAACCGCGGAGAATTGTCTTCTTTGTCGATGGAGACGGAAGATCGTTCGCAAAGATGCCGACGGTACGAATGGAGATGTTGCCTTCTTTTTCACCCGATCTCACACGATGCACGGAACGTCGCTCTCGGATCTCTGAGTGCCTCCGAAGAACGACCCTTCTCCTTCTTCAGAACTCCACGCGAGGAAGACGAAGTAGCAAGCGGGAAACGGAGAGAGATTAGGGAGAGAACTAGAGAGATTAGAGAGAGGAGGGGGTTCGGATTTTTGCATCCTATGGGGCCGGCGCCCCATAGGTCCCTTTATAGGGCCGGCCAAACCCCTTGGATAGGGATCCAAGGGGATAATGACCCCCTCTCATTATCTCTCCATTATCTCCTTTTTATCTCTCCGCGTATTTATCCATTTTCCCACTTTTTAGGGCTCGATCTTAACCGTTTTATCGCCCTGTCCCTATCTATATGGCCGGCCCTATAAATGAGGGATTCTTATCCCTACATCATAGGGTCGGCCCTAGTAAGGTGTCACACCAGTGAGGTCGGCCAACAGTGAGGTCCGGCAGAGTGAGGTTTTTACCAAAACGCCCCGACACCTCATTTTGACCATTTCTAGCGTGCGATGCCTAGCGGCCATTACTTAAGTGATCTTTACTAGTTACCTACTATTAACTGAGGCCACCGGAGGGTGCCTCTAGCAAAGTCAACTAGTCAACTCGCAACATACCCCGGTGCATCGCACCTATGCAGCGAAGTTCACTTATGGCTAGGGATTACTACATACGACTCTGCACTAGTCTCGGGTTTAACCCTTAGTACTCGTATGTAGTTACGCATCTACCGTGCTCTAGTGCCATGCACACACGGAGCGTATACTTCTTTCTTCCTCATGCTTATGGTGTTCTGAGGAGACGGTTCAAGAACCGTACATAATGTTGATAAGGTGGAACCATCAGGGACCGGGGTTCATGGCTTCCAACTCAAGCTCGATCGACACACTACCCGAGTGTACCATCGATCCTCTGAGCTCGAGTTAACCTGCGTAGCCACCCAGAGTGCGACGCAGGCTGCACTCCAATTCACCCAGACTTACTATGTTCTCCATCATACCCCTGCTCTCCGCTTAGTAGTGGTAAACCCGCTGTCCCTCCACTTGATGCCATGATTCACTTCGAGCGGTGAAGACTACCGTCAGACTCGAATGATCATATGACTTGGTTCCTTCCAGGTTGACCTATACATCGTACCTCTGATTACCCCGTCGAGTAACCGAACCCGGTCAACAGTCAAACTGATGACCACCAGGCCTGGGTTTGGTACAGTGTAAGTCACACCAAGGAACGCACCTCCCATCAGGGGTGTGGATGGCCTGCAGGAGTGACACGCTAATGCAACGCCAACCGGGTAACCCAGTACACCGTGGTTTTGGATCACTGCATATGGACCCTCACACATTGGTGCGCCAAAGCACCACGCAACTGGTTAGTCCATCAGTCGTGGTTCCTCAGGGTTTAGGACCGTTTTACCCTAAGCAGAAACACGGCTTAGTGTACCAGTGTCTGCTCATTGATCTGTACACCGTGTTAGTTCCGTTCAGCCACAGACACTGTGCCTGGTGATGACCATGGTGAAGACATCCCATGAACTGTCATCGCCAACAGCTTACCATGATGAGGCGACCAACCTGATCATAGCTGCGAATATATTTAGGTTATACGGGACCAATCCACTTAGTCTTCAACTCAGTGGACTACCATATAACCATGGCTCTCTGTTCTCTAAAGAACACGTAACTATGTTACGCACCTATATGCATCTCATTTAATAATAACTATCAATCTTTATTAGACCAAAACATAAAGTTTTACAAGCTTAGAACACATCAATCCTAACATCAAGTTCTATCGAAGACTATCAAATTCTAGCTCAACTTTTACTCAACGCCACAGTTAGTTCGGTTCGCGTTGTGACACGATGGACTAACCTGCAACGGTACAAAGCTATGTGTCCCGATACATAGGTTCGACTGAAACGACGCTTCATCTAAGTCCAACCAATACAAGGGCTCTACACTGAGTACTCTGAATAATTAGCATCGCACATGCTCCCGTTGTCACGTAAGGACACATGCATTAATGCCTCGTCACAGTTAGTTCGGTTCGCGTTGCGACACGACCGACTAACCTGCAACGGTACAAACTATATGTCCCGATACGTAGGTTTGACTGAAACGGTGTTTCGCCAAAGTCCAACCGATACAAGGCCGCTACGCTAAGTACTCCGAATCATTAGCGTCGCATATGCTTCCGTTGTCACGTAAGGACACATGCACTAGTGCTTCACCACAATTAGTTTGGTTCGCGTTGCGACACGGCCGACTAACCTGCACTGTACAAAGTTATGTGTCCCGATACATAGGTTCGACTGAAACGATGCTTTGCCTAAGTTCAACCGATACAAGGGCGTTACGTTGAGTACTCCGAATCATTGGCATCACATATGCTCTCGTTGTCACATAAGGACACATGCACTAGTGCTTCACCACAGTTAGTTCGGTTCGCATTACGACACGATCGATGTTGAGGATCCATTTGGTGCAAATTATCATTTCTTTTTCATGCACATAGCGTCACTTTGCTATGTAAAACTTTCATAATACACATAAACTGCATGAGTTTATTTGCACCATGATATAGTAGACTCTCATACGAACCCAACGGCATATTGGTTCACTCGCATACATTGCATGTATGAAAAATACGGAGCCCAAAAGTCCAAATCATTCTTTTATCGATAATCGTGTTTAAACCTGACAAGCGTCATTTCATGTGTGTCTTTCAGGGAATTGATCCGGTACTCGACGCAGTCAGCTCAAGGGTATCTAGACTAAGTAGTGGATATTCTCATGGCGCTCCGATGGAGATTGCACAGCTCGGTTGAGGACCTTTTTAAAGAACGATAAAGAAAATGATATTTGGATAATTCGGCCATGAGAAGACTTCAACAAGCAGCTGCATCGCATGACATGAACCAGAAGATGACTACACGCATGCAAATGAGCAATGATGGAGTTGATTCGGATGATGGTAACCAAGTTTCCCATGTGCCCCCAAACCCCCTAGTTCCCTGAGGTCCAGCACTCCCATACAGACCTCATCACAGCCATTCTTTTCCCTCACATCAACCCAACCTGAGTGCACCAAACCATCCCTTATAGCCATGCATAGAAACCCACTTCACACCTCCTCCTCCATTGATCACAGCCGTCCATTCTGTTGGAATTGGGTTCCGCTAATCAGAGTCGCAGCGGAAGCAAAAAGAAAGATCCGAAGATCATACGGTGTATGTTTCATTACAATTCATGATACAAAACAATCTACATGCAAATCTATGATCTTAGCATATGTGCGGACACCCTAGAGGCATACTACGATCTACGGAAGACATGCATGCAGCTACTTAGGTGTTTAGATTCATCATACCTTATGGATCTATGATCCGGAGATTACGGAACGATGAAGAACCGCACTTGAATCGTAAGGGAAACCGTCGGATAGCACCTTGTCCTTTGCGAATTGAAGAATCCTCGAAATCTCATCTCTGAGTGCAAGGATTTCGAGCCGATGGAAGAATCCGTTGCGAAGACGATGGCGAGCCTCGAGATTTTCTCCTCCTCTTTCTCCTTTCTTCCTTCTCCTTCCTTCCTCTTCCTTCTCCCTTCTTCTTCCTCTCTTTTCCTTGGCCGAAACCACAAAGGAAGGGGACTAGGGGTCGGATTTTTGGAGGGGAGGGAGTAGAACCATTAGGGCCGGCCCTCCCCTCCCTATTTCCTTTATAGGGCCGGTCTCCTATGGCTCCAAGGAGCCTAGGGCCGGCCCGTAGGTGGATAGGGATGAGGGGGGGTCGGATTTAGGTCTTCCGGGTGCCTATCGTGAAGTCCGGACAAAAACGCCCTTCACGAAAAGCGGAAAACTGAAAGTGAGACTGAGTGAGGTGCGCTACTCGGAATCGAGTTTCGTCAGCGACTGTGAGCTCCTGGAATTATTCCGCTCAATGTAAGATCCATATTCAATATTTTCTAAGCCATATTTCATTATTTACCAAAATACCCCTACAGCCCGTAACACATGTGAATTAGGTTCTTTGGCTCCGGGCTTGCGCTAGCTCCATCGCGCTACTTCGCATCCAACGTATCCAACTAGGTCGGGGAACAATTTCTATACGCAACGACAGGGTGGAACCTTCAGGGTTCTGGATCTCTAGCTCCAATCGGATCCCTGATTAACTGTTCCGGTGACACACCGAAAGTTCCGTTAATCAGCCCTAATCCGATTAACCCGTGTAGCCACCCAGAGTGCGACACGAGTTGAACTCTAGTGATCCTAAACTTATGTTACTCCCTCGTAACCCTGTTCTCTACTATACTCCGATAATCCTTAGTCCCTCCTATTACTTGTGCCATGATACGACTCGGGCGGTGGGGAGCACCGTCAGATCCCGATCGATCATCTGACTAGGGTTTGATGACTTGTCATCTATAACACCACACACCTTCCGGTGCTATGCCTAGCATCCGGAACATCGTCAGTCATACTGACAACCACCAGGCCTGGGTTAACTGTGTGGACAGATTGACTCATCAAACCGCACCCATCCAACACTGGACGTCGGATAACCTGTAGGGATTATATGTCACTCAAGCGTCAGCCGGGTAACCCAACGTACCGTGGTATTGGACTATGAAAGGCCCGCACACGTTGGCACATCAAAGCACCACACAACTGGTTGGCCCAGTGTACATGGTCCCTCAGGGTTAAGGACAGATTATCTATAGTAGTAAGACGGTTTCTGCACCAGTGTCTGAATCACTGAACTGTGCACTGTCTTAGTTCCTGTTCAACACGATCATCATGCTTGGTTAGGTGAATGGGAATCCCACGTTCCCATGGTGGAGACTTCACCACATCCTCTACCTGCCAACAGCTTGTTCTCGGTAAAGCGACCGGCATTACCTAAGCTGTGAACTAATTCTTGGTCTACACAGAACTGGTCTACTGGGTCTCCCAAGCATGGATCCTCCATGCGCCTCAGTGGCCTACTGTGTTCCCTAGGGTCCTTTTATTATATGAGTATTATCATATACCAGAGTAGTATTCTAATTAAAGCAATAACCAAAGTCATCTTTATTAATGTTAATACAGAAAATCCACGCTAAGGACACACGAGCTACAACAATCTCCCACTTGGCCTAGCAGGGAACAACAGTCTTAACTCCCATGGCATCCACGTGCTTCTCAAAAGCCTTGGTCGGTAACGCCTTTGTGAAAGGGTCCGCCATGTTATCTACAGACGCCACCTGAGTCACTGCAACCTCCCCTCGCTTCTGCAAGTCCCGGATAATGTAGTATTTCCGCTCGATATGCTTGCTCTTCTGGTGATATCTTGGCTCCTTGGATTGTGCTACCGCTCCACTATTGTCACAGTAAAGGACAATAGGATCTTGAGCTCCCGGTACGTATCCTAAGTCCGTAAGGAACTTCTTGAGCCACACCGCCTCTTTAGCTGCTTCGCATGCCGCAACGTACTCAGCCTCTGTCGTCAAATCCGCGATGCATCTCTGCTTTACGCTCCTCCAACTGACAGCTCCTCCTCCTAATGAAAACACAAACCCTGACGTCGATCTTCTGGATTCCGGATCTGACACAAAGTCAGAATCCGTATATTCAATCGGCATCAGTTCCTGTGAAGAGTAAACTAACTCATAATCTCTCGCCCTACGGAGATACTTGAGTATACTTTTCATAGCAGTCCAGTGCCCTGGACCTGGATTTGACTGATACCTGCCCATTATGTCTACTGCATAGCATATATCTGGTCTCGTGCACTGCATGACATACATCAGACTCCCTACTGCTGAAGCATAAGGTATCTTCTGCATCTCTGCCCTCTCCTCAGGAGTCTTAGAATCCTGATCCTTGGACAACTTCATTCCATGTCTGAATGGAACCAATCCCTTCTTGGAGTTGTGCATACTGAATCTGATCAAGATAGTATCTATGTAGGCTGACTGTGACAGCGAGAGAATCTTGTTTTGACGATCTCGAGTTACCTTGATCCCCAGAACATAACTCGCTTCACCCAGGTCTTTCATGTCAAATTGAGAGGATAACCACACCTTTACTGTAGACAACGTTCCAACATCGTTTCCGATGAGCAGGATATCGTCCACGTAAAGCACTAGAAAAACTACTGCAGTCTTATCGCTCCTTTTATAAACACATGGTTCATCCACGTTCTGTTCAAATCCATAAGACTGGATAGCCTGATCAAAACGCATGTTCCAACTTCTGGATGCTTGCTTCGGTCCATAAATGGACCTTTGCAACTTGCACACCAGACCTTCATGACCTTTTGCGACAAAGCCTGGAGGCTGAGACATATAGATGTCTTCTTCCAAATCCCCGTTGAGGAATGCGGTCTTAACGTCCATTTGCCAGATCTCCCAATCATAATAGGCTGCAATGGACAAGAGGAGCATAGCCACTGGCGAAAAGGTTTCGTCATAGTCGATCCCTTCTCGCTGGGTAAAACCCTTAGCGACTAGTCTAGCTTTGTAAGTCTCAACGGTACCATCCGGACCTCTTTTCCTTTTGTACACCCACTTACACCCAATAGGTTTAATATTGTGAGGTGGTGTTACAAGTGTCCAGATCGAATTTTGGGACATCAATGTCAATTCTGCCTCCATGGCTTCCTACCATGCTGAATGGTCAGTGGATATCATCGCTTCATCATAGTTCAGAGGATCATCCTCCTGAAACTCTGGATCTACCATAAAGGCTTCTCCAATGTATCTATCAGGAGCACTTGTGGTCCTCCCACTGCGAAGAACCTGTGGTGGTTCTATAGGAGTCGATTCTACAGTATCGTTTATCTTAGTGGTATCGGCTCCCACTACGTTTTCTGTCTGCGTACTCCCATCAGTACCAAGCAATTCTTCAAGAACTACTTTACTGGTGGGCTTATGGTCTATTAAATAATCCTGCTCCAGGAATATGACGTTCGTCGAGACGATAACCTTTCTATCCTCAGGATCATAAAATAAACCATCCTTTGTCCCTTTTGGATACCCAATGAACAGACATACCTTAGTTTTTGACTCCATCTTATCTCGCTTGTCCTTTCGCACATGTGCTGGATAACCCCAAATTCTAAAGTGTTGTAGGCTTGGCTTTCGCTTCAACCACAGCTCCCAAGGAGTTAGGGGTACTGACTTTGATGGAACAAAGTTCAAAGTATATGCTACCGTCTCTAGGGCATATCCCCAAAAACTAGGTGGCAATGTTGCATAACTCATCATAGTCCGAACCATGTCTAACAAAGTTCGGTTTCTCCTCTCAGATACACCGTTCTGTTGTGGTGTCCCTGGTGCAGTCCACTGGGATACGATCCCATGCTCACGAAGGTACCCAATAAATTCATCCGATATGTATTTTCCTCCTCGATCCGATCAAAGAGACTTGATACTTTTACCCGTCTGCTTTTCTGCTTCAGCTTTGAACTCCTTGAACTTATCAAAGGATTCAGACTTCCGCCGCATTAGGTATATGTATCTAAACCTCGAGTGATCATCCATGAAGGTGATGAAATACTCGAAGCCTCCTATGGCATGGACACTTATAGGCCCACATACATCAGTGTGTACCAACTCCAATACCTCCTTAGATCTGCTACCTTTGGCTCGGAAAGACCTTTTAGTCATTTTGCCTACCAGGCAAGACTCACACGTCGGTAGGCTTTCTAAAACATTTGGACTTAAGAGTCCTACCTTAACCAATATGTGAATCCTGTCTGAGGCTATGTGTCCAAGCCTTAGATGCCAAAGGAGTGTTGGATTATCTGAGAGATTTTTCCTTTTAGATGAATTAATCACACAAGCTTCAGTTATGTTATCCTGCTTATGATTGGAGTTAATTACATAGAGACCATTATTTATCTTTCCTTTATAAACAAAGGAACCATTCAATTTAATTGACACACCAGAAGCATCAAATAAAACTGAAAAACCTTCATTATTCAATAAGGAAACAAAAATTAAATTACGTCTCAAGGACAGTACATAAAGTATGTCTCTAAGTAATAAACTTCTTCCATCAAGGAACTGCAAGATGATATCTCCAACTGCTTCAGTCTCTGCCACGGCCTCAGTTCCCATGCTTAGGATTATCTCCCCATCACCTAGTTTTCTTGTCTCCTTGAACCCCTGTAAATTATTGCAAGCATGGTTAGTGGAACCAGAATCCACAATCCATGAAACTGAAGAACAACTGGATGTTACAAGGGATTCCACTATGTGGATTTGAGATATACCTGTCTCAGCCTTCTTGGGAGCCGCGCGGCAGTCGCCCTTCTAGTGCCCCTTCTTACCGCATCGGAAATATTTTCCTTTGGGCTTCGCCGGACCATTCTGCTTGGGAACCTGCAACTGCACCTGGCCCATCTTCACAAGCTTCTTAGACTTTCTTTTCTGAAACTTGCCCTTGGCTTTCAGAAAAGAATTCCGCTCCACGTTTAGGGATTGGGCTCCTGCCTTCATCCCGTCCTCTGCCGCCTGGAGCGCCGCTAGGAGCTCTGCGTTAGACATCTCCAACCGGTTAAGGTTGAAGTTGGTAACGAAGCCCTCAAACGCTCCTGACAGAGATGCGAGGAAAATGTCGGTCTGGATCTCTGCATCCAAGATGACATCGAAGGAACCAAGCTCGTTCACATAGACAAACAACTTCAGCATATGATCCCGAACTAAAGTCCCCTCTGCCATCTTCGTGGATACCAATTTCTTGATGGTCAGGTAACGAGTTACCCGACTACGACCCTCGAATATTTCCTTCAGTTAGAGCATCATGTCTGAAGCAAAGGCCATGTCTTCGACTTGCTTCTGAAGGACGGTCTGCAAGGATGCCACAATGTAGCACTTGCACATCTCATCAGCATCTAGCCAGTCTTTCCATTCCTTTAACTGGGCCTCAGTTGCACTTGGTCCCGGCATGGCCGGTTGAGGGGTACTTAGGGCAATTGTGTGTTTGCCAACCCTTAGGACGAGCATTAGGTTACACTTCCAGTCCTCATAGTTTGGTCCCGTAAGTTTGTTATCATTAAGTATGGAGGCAAGGGGGTCGAGCTTGGTCATGATTTCTGTAAACAATGGTTTAAAGCAATAGTTAGGGTCTACTACAATCTATTTCATAGAATTTAGAAATAGATAATGTCTACTCCAGCCGCTATGTCTTCACCACCTCAAGTGAAGACATCCAGGAATCTAAATTCCCTGGGCTGGAGCACTGAGACTATCGGCCCTGAATTAGAGACAGCATCTCGGTGAGAGCATGCAATCGCTTCTGCCAACGGGGTTTTTACGATCTAGTTTTTATCAGAATTACCCATGGTAAATTGAAAGACCTCCCAGTCTCCTTTTGGCCAGCTTTATGTGACCCGCGTGCTCAGCAACAGCAGCTTCACACAAGCTTTTGGATGCTTCCCACAAATCTAGGTGGTGTCGGCAGGGGGGTTCATAGGCTCCCGCGATGCAGGATAAAACCGTCACCCACTGCCACCGGCATCCCCCATGTCCCGAAGGAAACCACTAGGCGAACCAGCATGGAAGGAAACACAAGTCTCACCTGGTGGGAATATCGAACTGCGTACCTCCCACCCAGACCCTTAGCCGTTTGATTGTGGAGGCCAGGGGATCCCCTTTGGAGGGAACCTCTTACACATCCCGTCTTTATGAGGTTTTATGCATATCTAGATAGGTCACGACCTCCTAGACATAGACCCTGGTCTACCGTGCTCCTACTAGGATTACAAACCCTCCCGCAAAGCATTAGTATCCTCGGAAAATATCATAGTCCCTACCTTGAATACTTAGCTTTTGCCTTTCTTGCAAGGATCACATTACATAGATTCCAAGGATCGCGATACTTCACAAGTTTGCCCATAATCCTAAGATCTGGAGCCTAGCCTAAGGTCAACGTGGAAAGGACTCTCACTACGATGATGCCTCATTCACAATTTGATGCCTGATGTCATAGTAGACCTCATCTCATTACAGGTTTCGATGCTGGCCAAATAGGGACATCCGACAACCTCCGCCGGACCTCAACCTAATGGTGGCATAACTAAATCATGATGAGTTCATACTACCATCAAACGTCATCTAGAAACGGGTATCACACAGTGAAATCCTAACCTAACTTGGTCGCTAGGACCACGTGGGGAAAGGGCATCCCACTAGGGTTATCATACTTCTTATGGAGACATTAGTTAATTATCACTAAACAAATCTAACACTGCGTCTATCTCGGTGCACAGTACTTGGCTACCTGAACTACCACGAGGGCGGTTACCACCTTTCCTTTTAGCTAGCCACCAGATTCGCACGTGTTAGAAGCATTTAGAGACACTGATGAATCCATAAGCTTAGTACTAACCCTAAGCCTGATCTAGAGACAAACTCACAAGTAAGATAATCATATTATCATCGGGGTTCTCTAAATACGAAAAAAAGAGAAACAACAGAAAAAACATCCAAACTGAATCAAGTCCAGGGTCCGACGCCTGAACCTGAATAGCACAGCCAAGATATCCCGCTCTTCCGTTCTGCACGATCTCTGACGACGATTTCCTTCATCGCCAACATGCACGCTTTCGCTGGGTCTTTGCACGTCATGGTACCGCTTGCCCGAACCATGGATGTAGCATCATCTCCTTCTTCCTGTGACCGAAAAACTAACACGCTCCGAGCAAGTGCTCATTCGTGTACAATTTCGCTAGAAAGAAAAGAAGATAATCCTAGAAACATGGCCAGGGAACCGAGGATGGTCAACCCCCACCCTCACCCATCTAGAGCCTTACAATCCACAATAATAATCAATGCAAAATTAAATCCGGGGTCCGACCCCCGGATGCATGCAATCACATATTACTATTCAGCGCGGCACCTGCAAAAAGACGATACATAGCACAATCCATATGCATGATCTACACCGAACCCCGACGAAAACATATGCCATCATATATTCATATGATGTTTTCACGAATTCATGCATGAAACATACACCAAAGCGTGCTCTGATACCAATTGTTGGAATTGGGTTCCGCTAATAAAAGTCGCAGGGGAAGCAAAAAGAAAGATCCGAAGATCATACGGTGTATGTTTCATTACAATTCGTAATACAAAACAATCTACATGCAAATCTATGATCTTAGCATATGTGCGGACACCCTAGAGGCATACTACGATCTACGGAAGACATGCATGCATCTACTTAGGTGTTTAGATTCATTATACCTTATAGATCTATGATCTGGAGATTACGAAACGATGAAGAACCGCACTTGAATCGCAAGGGAAACTGTCGGATAGCACCTTGTCCTTTGCGAATTGAAGAATCCTCGAAATCCCGTCTCTGAGTGCAAGGATTTCGAGCCGACGGAAGAATCCGTTGCGAAGACGATGGCGAGCCTCGAGATTTTCTCCTCCTCTTTCTCCTTTCTTCCTTCTCCTTCCTTCCTCTTCCTTCTCCCTTCTTCTTCCACTCTTTTCCTTGGCCGAAACCACAAAGGAGGCGGACTAGGGGTCGGATTTTTAGAGGGGAGGGAGTAGAACCATTAGGGCCGGCCCTCCCCTCACTATTTCCTTTATAGGTCCGGTCTCCCATGGCTCCAAGGAGTCTAGGGCCGGCCCCTAGGTGGATAGGGATGAGGGGGGGTTCGATTTAGGTCTTCCAGGTGTCTATCATGAAGTCCGGATGAAAACGCCCTTCACGAAAAGCGGAAAACTGAAAGTGAGACTGAGTGAGGTGCGCTACTCGGAATCGAGTTCTGTCAGCGCCTGTGAGCTCTTCGAATTATTCCGCTCAATCTAAGATCCATATTCAATATCTTATGAGCCATATTTCAGTATTTACCAAAATACCCCTACGGCCCGTAACACATGTGAATTAGGTTCTTTGGCTCCGAGCTTGTGCTCCATCGCGCTACTTTGCATCCAACATATCCAACTAGGTCGGGGAACAATTCCTATACGCAATGACATGGTGGAACCTTCAGGGTTTGGGATCTCTAGCTCCAACCGGATCCCTGATTAACTGTTCCGGTGACACACCGAAAGTTCCGTTAATCAGCCCTAATCCGATTAACCCGCGTAGCCACCCAGAGTGTGATGCGAGTTGAACTCTAGTGATCCTAAACTTATGTTACTCCCTCGTAACCCTGTTCTTTACTATACTCCGATAATCCTTAGTCCCTCCTATTACTGGTGCCATGATACGACTCGGGCGGTGAGGAGCACCGTCAGATCCCGATCGATCATCTGACTAGGGTTTGATGACTTGTCATCTATAACACCACACACCTTCCGGTGCTATGCCTAGCATCCGGAACATTGTCAGTCATACTGACAACCACCAGGCCTGGGTTAACTGTGTGGACAGATTGACTCATCAAACCGCACCCATCCAACACTGGACGTCGGATAACCTGTAGGGATTACATGTCACTCAAGCGCCAGCCGGGTAACCCAACGTACCATGGTATTAGACTATGGAAGGCCCGCACACGTTGGCACATCAAAGCACCACACAACTGGTTGGCCCAGTGTACATGGTCCCTCAGGGTTAAGGACATATTATCTATAGTAGTAAGACGATTTCTACACCAGTGTCTGAATCACTGAACTGTGCACCGTCTTGGTTCCTGTTCAACACGATCATCGTGCTTGGTCAGGTGAATGGGAATCCCACGTTCCCGTGGTGGAGACTTCACCACATCCTCTACCTGCCAACAGCTTGTTCTCGGTGAAGCAACCGGCATTACCTAAGCTGTGAACTAGTTCTAGGTCTACACAGAACTGGTCCACTGGGTCTCCCAAGCATGGATCCTCCATGCGCCTCAGTGGCCTACTGTGTTTCCTAGGGTCCTTTTATTATATGAGTATTATCATATACCAGAGTAGTATTCTAATTAAAGCAATAACCAAAGTCATCTTTATTAATGTTAATACAGAAAATCCACGCTAAGGACACACGAGCTACAACACATTCCACATCCACCAGCCAGATTCTCATAACCGAACGTGATTACCTCCACCCGATAGACCCCTGCGTACCTGACTTTCTCTCCACCTATCCGGGACTCTCTCCTTCTCTTACCGGATCAAACCCGAAACGTTTCTCTCTCCTATATAGGGGGGCTCGGGAAAACAAGTGGGGGGGAGCTTTTGGGACAACCGAACCCATCACCACCGGACCGGAGAACCACTTAGAACCGATCTGTACACCATCCCTCATCTTCCACATCCCATCGAAACTTAGCCATCTAGGACCGGAGCCACCATTTCCATCTCCCCATCACCTTACTTTGCCATCCACCAAACAAGAACCCATCCGAAACCCTATCCCGCTACCGGACCTAGCCTCCACCTTCGAGAATCCTCCGTCAGTCGTCATCCGAGCCGCTATCGTACCATCGCTCGAGCCGTTATCCGTCATCCGTACCATCAAAGCCGTGCCGCAGCCGAGTGGAAGTGAAGGAGCATCGATCGGAGAGGAGGACAACGAAGATCAAAAGAGTATTTCAAGCATGATCTGTATCTTGTTCTTCCCTTCTCTTACTTTTGATGTAGTGCAAACCATGATGAACTAAACATGTTGCTAAGGCTGAGATGAAACCCCGGTTATAAATATTATTTAGGTTTATTTTATATGATCTATGCCAATGCTCCTTAATGTTTATACGATTCAATTCTTAATTAATTGATGATTCAATTTGCTCTCACAATACATGCCATGTATGTTTTATAGTTAGCACTAAAATTGATCATCATGCAATTAGGCCTATTTTAATTGAATAATTAAAACCCAGATCATGCATGCTTAACTCAGACATCGGATGCTCTGCTTATATGTTTTGATCCGTTGTGCTTAACCTAGATGTTTGATGCTTCGTTTTATTATACATGCTTGAATTGAATCCAATATTAGAAAATCATATTTAAAGCCCTAAAGATCACATCCTCGAGTCGAGCACGGGATTTGTATTCCTGCATGCTACTCGTTCGCATAGATCATTTTGAATAAACCTAGTAATACGAATAACCGAGGTGGATTCGAATGCCTTAGTACTTTCTCTACTTGAAACTCGACTTACCGTAACTAGCTTGTTTTCCTTTCCTTAATAGTTTGCTTTTAATCTCAAAACAAATCAACTCCAATTAAAACTATCGTTTAAAGTAATTTAGGTTAAATAGTTAATAACCCTAGATTAGACAGTTTTCTCATTAGCAATCCTTGTGGGATCGACCTCGTAATACGTACTGCTCCTACAAAGCGATTCGTGCACTTGCGAGTTATAATTTAGATCAAATTAACCCCTTAATTTAGGATTAGTTTAGATCGCATCAAGTTTTTGGCGCCGTTGCCGGGGATTGCAACGGAGCTTTCGTATTTAGGTTATTTCTTATTTGCCTTAGTTAGTTTTAGTTTTGTTAGTTTAATTTTATCTTTAGAATACTTTCTCAATTTTTAACCAAAATGACTAACCAAGCAATGACCTTAAAAGAATATATGAACCAAACAAGGACCATCAGACATCAGGATTGTACAAACTTTTCAACTGAAATAGAATATCCTGAAAGAAATTCACCGATTAGGAGTTTCTATGGCCATATACAATATAATTCACCATGCTCTGATACGTATGATTCTAGATGGCAAAATTATCATGATCCTAGATGACAAAATTTTCAAGATCCAAGTAGGCAATATTATCAAAATTCTAGTTGGAAAAATCATCAAGGCTATAGTTGGAAAAATGAATCATCTGCAAATAATTTTCAAGATTTTCAAGAGCCTTATGATTATATACCACCAAATGAGGAGACTCTTGAAGAGACACTACAAATGTCTATACTCAATCAGCTTATGCAGAACTATCAAACCAATATGCAAGAGCAAATGAACGCTTTCGATATAATTGAATCACATTTTAATGTTATTAAGGAAGCTATACTTCGAGATTAACTTCAACCTGAGTCTAACTCCGATGAAGATTATAAGGATTATGAGAACATAATTAACATCTCAATAGATAATGGAGCTTATGAGGAGACCAAGATGGACATCCCTATAGAAGATGAACTTGTCAAATCTGATTTTCTCAATCCTTTAGAAGATTACCCGAGCAATATGGATGACATTAATATGGATATAATTTTTGGGGATACTAAAGATCTCCCATCCAACATTGACATCATCAATGATGACACTATAGATAGTAAAATTGATGAAGAAGCCTATGCTCCCCCTATGACGATGATGAAAGTAATGTTCTCCCATCTAGTTTAAATGTTACTAATGATAATAAAATCTATGAGATGAATATGATCGATAATCTTATTGAGAACAAGATTTTTCAATCATCTTTTAATGATCCATTGGAGGCATGCTTAAAAAATTTTGATGACCAGAACGATGATCTGACCGATATTATATTGGATGTCACTCATGATCTTCCTTATGACATTGATGATGATATGTTTGCTAAAAAAACCAAGCCTCTATCAATGAATCTTGAGATTAATGATATCATGATTGATCATCCATCCATTATCGAAAAATCATACATTGACCTACAAATTCTGCCATCTAATTTTCAACAGACACATTTGGGTGAAAAATATAAATTTTCTGATTTAATTTTTCCTCTATTCATCGAAAATCAGAAAATTCAATTATATGAACTTTTCAAAGATAATATAGATGGTACATGGTGGAATATGGAGTATAATAATGAATATTATATTGTTCCATTTGAAAAGAAAATTCATGAAGAACAATATAGGATGAATCCTAATAGAATAATGAAGAGTCACGCAGAAACATGCCCGAAGTATACTATAGAATCTAATTTCTCAATTGATGACTACTCTCTTTTCTTTTTAAAAATTCCGTCTGCTGAAAACATATTTGTATTATAGCAGTCATTTTTTTAAGTATCTGCTCATCTTTATTAGTCTATTTAGTCGCTTTGTTCTTTTCTTTGTAGTACTAATATTTTACAGGTAACGAGTCTACAAAGAACTTATGAGGTACTATCCATCCTTAAAACTTCGTGCGTTTATTTTATATATATGTCATTAAAAGAAATGCTGTCATATATTGCTACCATCTTATTCATGTACATGTCTAATTCATACATTGAGGACAATGTCTAATTTAAGTTTGGGGGTGTGGTATAGTGTTAGCAAAATAAAATCATGTTTGCATCTGGTTTCTAAAATAAAATAAAAATAAACAAAAAAAAAATTTATTAGTTTTCGTTATTTTCAAGTTTTTATTTTTTTTAAAAAAAAAATATTTAAAAATTAAATAAAAAAATTAAAAATATATATATTTTTTTATTTGAAATATTAGTAATAATAATGCATCAACTTACGCTGTAGTGGGACAGCTCGGCATATACGTCTTGGCGTATGTGTGTCTCGTCTGTAGTCCCCTACCAAAACTACAGCGTTCATATAGAAATCTATAGGAATTTGCATTTGCATATTTTTTATTTTCTTTTTCATATTTTAGTTTCTTATCGTATTACTTTTGCCTTCCGTTTCGTTCTTTTCAAAGAAAAAAAAAATCTATATATTTCACCTTCATTTCAGGTTTTGTAATATAATTTTATCGTACTCGAATAGGACTATAAGGCACCTTATAATCAAGGTATAAAGGCCAAGGATTAGCTAGAAAAGTATGTCTAATATGGTTCTGACCCTTAGTAACCTTTTAGAGATTGTCAAAACAAACTAGACTCGACTTTTCACTTCACATCTGGCTTACGCATCTAGGGTCTAGATTCAAAGCTTTCATATCACCTAATAGTCACTTGGAGTCCTGATGAACCATGAGGATCAGATTCACTTGGTTTGAAAAAATTTCATTAGAAAAGCGACCAGTGAGTTCTAAGGTATAGCGGAAAGGGCTACCTATTAGCATGGTCTAGGAGCTAATTATATAAAAGTCTTAACCTGTATGCCCTAGTATGAGTGAAGCCTGGTCGATAGGGTTATGAGAATGATCCTATGGATGCAGAGTGAATCAAATATAAAGGCAACATGAAGATGGCTACCTAACTCATGAGAGCATTGGCAGCGTGTCATGGGCATAGAGTGCAGCTGGTATGGTACAAGTTAGGAAGTGATATATAATTAGATCCAGAAAACAAAATAA
The DNA here is from genome assembly GCA_947650365.1 of Chamaelirium japonicum. NCBI lineage: Eukaryota > Viridiplantae > Streptophyta > Magnoliopsida > Liliales > Melanthiaceae > Chamaelirium > Chamaelirium japonicum. The sequence continues at coordinate 37,357,259 of OX393551.1, read as the reverse complement.
GATGAAAAAAAAAAAATAGTGTGAAAGCCGTTGTCATAAACAATGTGGGGAAACTGGAATATCACATATAAAGCCGAAAGGTATTAAGGTGAATATCCACAACTCTCACTAGCCTGTCTAGATTAGCTGGTTTTGACTCAGGTTCTAAGGTCGACTTTGACCGTTCTAGGAGACTGTTAGAATGTTATGAACGTAGAGAACCAAAACCCCAGTTGTGTTTTGCCCAGACAGCACCGTGCACTCGAGCATAGTTGACCTTGATCTTTTCTAACGAGAAACTAATAGTTAGAACCTAAAGTGCTTACTTCGAAAGCCGAAGCTTGGGCCGGATACCTCGTGAGTCTTGTGCCTTAGAAATTCTATTTTTGAGTACTTTTTAATTATTCTACGAAACCGACTTTTCTTATTTCTTATTTATTTATAAAAAAAAAATTCTTAAATTTTATGGGTAGAGTCACTGCAAACCCTCACGAGACAAAACTCGTCCACTAGGGTAACCTAGGGGTTTAACGGCTTGTTGCACGTGCTAAGTGCAATCGCGATTCCTGCGAAAGTGAGTTAAATTATTTTTTTATTTTTTTATTATTTTTTTAGTTTATTTTGTTTGTTTTCTCGAGGACAAGAAAGATTCAAGTTTGGGGGTGTGTTGAGCGTCCATTTGGTGCGAATTATCCTTTCTTTTTCATACACATAGCGTCACTTTGCTACGTAAAACTTTCATAATACACGTAAACTGCATGAGTTTCTTTGCACCACAATTTAGTAGACTCTCATACGAACCCAACGACATATTGGTTCACTCGCATACATTGCATGCATGAAAAATACGGAGCCCAAAAGTCCAAATCATTCTTTTATCGATAATCGTGTTTAAACCTGACAAGCGTCATTTCATGTGTGTCTTTTGGGAAATTGATCTGGTACTCGACGCAGTCAGCTCAAGGTAATCAAGACTAAGCAGTGGATATTCTCATGGCGCTCCGATGGAGGTTGCACAGCTCGGTTGAGGACCTTTTTAAAGAACGATAAAGAAAATGATATTTGCTATTATTCGGCCAAGAGAAGACTTCAACAAGCAGCTGCACCGCACGACTTGAACCAGAAGATGACTACATGCATGCAAATGAGCAATGATGGAGTTGATTCGGATGATGGTAACCAAGTTTCCCACGTGCCCCCAAACCCCCTAGTTCCCTGAGGTCCATCACTCCCATACAGACCTCATCGCAGCTATTCTTTTCCCTCACATCAACCCAACCTGAGTACACCAAACCATCCCTTATAGCCATGCATAGAAACCCACTTCACACCTCCTTCCCCATTGATCACAGCCGTCCATTCCACATCCACCGGCCAGATTCTTATAACCAAACGTGATCACCTCCACCCGATCGACCCCTGCGTACCCGACTTTCTCTCCACCTATCCGGGACTCTCTCCTTCTCTTATCGGATCAAACCCGAAACATTTCTCTCTCCTATATAGGGGGGCTCGGGAAAACAAGTGGGGGGGGAGCTTTTGGGACGACTGAACCCATCACCACCGGACCGGAGAACCACCTAGAACCGATCCGTACACCATCCCTCATCTTCCACATCCCACCAAAACTTAGCCATCTAGGACCGGAGCCACCATCTCCATCTCCCCATCACCTTACTTTGCCATCCACCAAACAAGAACCCATCCGAAACCCTATCCCGCTACCGGACCTAGCCTCCACCTCCAAGAATCCTCCGTCAGTCGTCATCCGAGCCGCCATCGTACCATCACTCGAGCCATCATCCGTCATCCGTACCATCGAAGCCGTGCCGCAGCCGAGTGGAAGTAAAGGAGCATCGATCGGAGAGGAGGACAACGAAGATCAAAAGTGTATTTCGAGCATGATCTGTATCTTGTTCTTCCCTTCTCTTACTTTTGATGTAGTGCAAACCATGATGAACTAAACATGTTGCTAAGGCTGAGATGAAACCCCGGTTATAAATATTATTTAGGTTTATTTTATATGATCTATGCCAATGCTCCTTAATGTTTATGCGATTCAATTCTTAATTAATTGATGATTCAATTTGCTCTCACAATCCATGCCATGTATGTTTTGTAGTTAGCACTAAAATTGATCATCATGCAATTAGGCTTATTTTAATCGAATAATTAAAACCCAGATCATGCATGCTTAACTCAGACATCGGATGCTCTGCTTATATGTTTTGATCTGTTGTGCTTAACCTAGATGTTTGATGCTTCGTTTTATTATACATGCTTGAATTGAATCCAATATTAGAAAATCAAATTTAAAGCCCTAAAGATCACATCCTCGAGTCGAGCACGGGATTTGTATTCCCCCATGCTACTCGTTCGCATAGATCATTTTTAATAAACCTAGTAATACGAATAACCGAGGTGGATTCGAATGCCTTAGTACTTTCTCCACTTGAAACTCGACTTACCGTAACTAGCTTGCTTTCCTTTCCTTAATAGTTTGCTTTTAATCTCAAAACAAATCAACTCCAATTAAAACTATCGCTTAAAGTAATTTAGGTTAAATAGTTAATAACTCTAGATTAGACAGTTTCCTCATTAGCAATCCCTGTGGGATCGACCTCGTAATACGTACCGCTCCTACAAAGTGATTCGTGCACTTGTGAGTTATAATTTAGATCAAATTAACCCCTTAATTTAGGATTAGTTTAGATCACATCAAGTTTTTGACGCCGTTGCCGGGGATTGCAACGGAGCTTTTGTATTTAGGTTATTTCTTATTTGCCTTAGTTAGTTTTAGTTTTGTTAGTTTAAGTTTATCTTTAGATTAGTTTCTTAATTTTTAACCAAAATGACTAACCAAGCAATGACCCTAAAAGAATATATGAACCAAACAAAGACCACCAGATATCAGGATTGTACAAACTTTTCAACTGAAATAGAATATCCTGAAAGAAACTCACCGATTAGGAGTTTATATGGCCATATACAATATAATTCACCATGCTCTGATACGCATGATTCTAGATGGCAAAATTATCATGATCCTAGATGGCAAAATTTTCAAGATCCAAGTAGGCAATATTATTAAAATTCTAGTTGGAAAAATCATCAAAGCTATAGTTGGAAAAATGAATCATCTGCAAATAATTTTCAAGATTTTCAAGAGCCTTATGATTATATACCACCAAATGAGGAGACTCTTGAAGAGACACTACAAATGTCTATGCTCAATCAGCTTATGCAGAACTATCAAACCAATATGCAAGAGCAAATGAACACTTTCGATAGAATTGAATCATATTTTAATGTTATTAAGGAAGCAATACTTCGAGATCAACTTCAACCTGAGTCTAACTCCGATGAAGATTATGAGGATTATGAGAACATAATTAACGTCTCAATAGATAATGGAGCTTATGAGGAGACCAAGATGGACATCCCTATAGAAGATGAACTTATCAAATCTGATTTTCTCAATCCTTTAGAAGATTACCCGAGCAATATGGATGACATTAATATGGATATAATTTTTGAGGATACTAAAGATCTCCCATCCAACATTGACATCATCAATGATGACACTATAGATAGTAAAATTGATGAATAAGCCTATGCTCCCCTCTATGACGATGATGAAAGTAATGTTCTCCCATCTAGTTTAAATGTTACTAATGATAATAAAATCTATGAGATGAATATGATCGACAATCTTATAGAGAACAAGATTCTTCAATCATCTTTTAATAATCCATTGGAGGCATGCTTAAAAAATTTTGATGACCAGAATGATGATCTGGCCGATATTATATTGGATGTCACTCATTATCTTCCTTAAGACATTGATGATGATATGTTTGCTAAACAAACCAAGCCTCTTTCAATGAATCTTGAGATTAATGATATCATGATTGATCATCCATCCATTATTGAAAAATCATACATTGACCTATAAATTCTGCTATCTAATTTTCAACAGACACATTTAGGTGAAGAATATATATTTTATGATTTAATTTTTTCTCCATTCATCGAAAATCAGAAAATTCAATTATGTGAACTTTTCAAAGATAATATAGATGGTGCATGGTGGAATATGGAGTATAATAATGAATATTATATTGTTCTATTTGAAAAGAAAATTCATAGAGAACAATATAGGATGAATCCTAATAGAATAATGAAGAGTCACGCAGAAACATGCCCGAAGTATACTAAAGAATATAATTTCTCAATTGATGACTACTCTCTTTTCTGTTTAAAAATTATGTCTGCTGAAAAACATATTTGTATTATAGCAGTCATTTTTTTTAGTATATGCTCGTCTTTATTAGTCTATTTAGTCGCTTTATTCTTTTCTTTGTAGTACAAATATTTTACAGGTAACGAGGCTACAAAGAACTTATGAGATACTATCCATCCTTAAAACTTCGTGCGTTTATTTTATATACATGTCATTAAAAAAAATGATGTCATATATTGCTACCATTTAATTCATGTGTATGTCTAATTCATACATTGAGGACAATGTCTAATTTAAGTTTGGGGGTGTGGTATAGTGTTAGCAAAATAAAATCATGTTTGCATTTGGTTTCTAAAATAAAATAAAAAAAACAAAAAAAAATTTATTAGTTTTCGTTATTTTCTAGTTTTTATTTTTTTAAAAAAAAATATTTAAAAATTAAATAAAAAAATTAAAAATATATATATATTTTTTTTATTTAAAATATTAGTAATAATAATGCATCAACTTACGCTGTAGTGGGACAGCTCGGTATATACGTCTTGGCGTATGTGTGTCTCGTTTGTAGTCCCCTACCAAAACTACAGCGTTCGTATAGAAATCTATAGGAATTTGCATTTGCATATTTTTTATTTTCTTTTTCATATTTTAGTTTCTTATCGTATTACTTTTGCCTTCCGTTTCGTTCTTTTCAAAGAAAAAAAAAATCTATATATTTCACCTTCATTTTAGGTTTTGTAATATAATTCTATCGTACTCGAATAGGACTATAAGGCACCTGATAATCAAGGTATAAAGGCCAAGGATTAGCTAGAAAAGTATGTCTAATATGGTTGACCCTTAGTAACCTTTTAGAGATTGTCAAAACAAACTAGACTCGACTTTTCACTTCACATCCGGCTTACGCATCTTGGGTCTAGATTCAAAGCTTTCATATCACCTAATAGTCACTTGGAGTCCTGATGAACCATGAGGATCAGATTCACTTGGTTTGAAAAAAATATCATTAGAAAAGCGACCAGTGAGTTCTAAGGTATAGCGGAAAGGGCTACCTATTAGCATGGTCTAGGAGCTAATTATATAAAAGTCTTAACCTGTATGCCCTAGTATGAGTGAAGCCTGGTCGATAGGGTTATGAGAATGATCCTATGGATGCAGAGTGAATCAAATATAAAGGCAACATCAAGATGGCTACCTAACTTATAAGAGCGTTGGCAGCGTGTCATGGGCATAGAGTGCAGCTGGCATGGTACAAGTTAGGAAGTGATATATAATTAGATCCAGAAAAAAAATAAGATGAAAAAAAAAAAAAAATAGTGTGAAAGCCGTCGTTATAAACAATGTGGGGAAACTGGAATATCACATATAAAGCCGAAAGGTATTAAGGTGAATATCCACAACTCTTACTAGCCTGTCTAGATTAGCTGGTTTTGACTCAGGTTCTAAGGTCGACTTTGACCGTTCTAGGAGACTGTTAGAATGTTATGAACGTAAAAAACCAAAACCCCAGTTGTGTTTTGCCCAGACAGAACCGTGCACTCGAGCATAGTTGACCTTGATCTTTTCTAACGGGAAACTAAAAGTTAGAACCTAAAGTGCTTACTTCGAAAGCCGAAGCTTGGGCCGGATACTTCGTGAGTCTTGTGTCTTAGAAATTCTATTTTTGAGTACTTTTTAATTATTCTGCGAAACCGACTTTTCTTATTTCTTATTTATTTATAAAAAAAAAAATCTTGAATTTAGTGGGTAGATTCACTGCAAACCCTCACGAGACAAAACTCGTCCACTAGGGTAACCTAGGGGTTTAACGGCTTGTTGCACGTGCTAAGTGCAATCGTGATTCCTGCAAAAGTGAGTTAAATTATTTTTTTATAATTTTCTTAGTTTATTGTGTTTGTTTTCTCGATGACAAGAAAGATTCAAGTTTGGGGGTGTGTTGAGCGTCCATTTGGTGGGAATTATCCATTCTTTTTCATGCACATAGCGTCACTTTGCTACGTAAAACTTTCATAATACACGTAAACTGCATGAGTTTCTTTTCACCATGATATAGTAGACTCTCATACGAATCCAACGGCATATTGGTTCACTCGCATACATTGCATGCATGAAAAATACGGAGCCCAAAAGTCCAAATCATTCTTTTATCGATAATCGTGTTTAAACCTGACAAGCATCATTTCATGTGTATCTTTCAGGAAATTGATCCGGTACTCGACGCAGTCAGCTCAAGGGTATCAAGACTAAGCAGTGGATATTCTCATGGCGCTCCGATGGAGGTTGCACAGCTCGGTTGAGGACCTTTTTAAAGAACGATAAAGAAAATGATATTTGCAATAATTCGGGCAAGAGAAGACTTCAACAAGCAGCTGCACCGCACGACTTGAACCAGAAGATGACTACACGCATGCAAATGAGCAATGATGAAGTTGATTCGGATGATGGTAACCTTGTTTTCCACGTGCCCCCAAACCCCCTAGTTCCCTAGGGTCCAGCACTCCCATACAGACCTCATCGCAGCCATTCTTTTCCCTTACATTAACCCAACCTGAGTGCACCAAACCATCCCTTTTAGCCATGCATAGAAACCCACTTCACACCTCCTCCCCCATTGATCACAGCCGTCCATTCCACATCCACCGGCCAGATTCTCATAACCGAACGTGATTACCTCCACCCGATCGACCCCTGCGTACCCGACTTTCTCTCCACCTATCCGGGACTCTCTCCTTCTCTCATCGGATCAAACCCGAAACGTTTCTCTCTCATATATAGGGGGGCTCGGAAAAACAAATGGGGGGGAGCTTTTGGGACGACCGAACCCATCACCACCGGACCGGAGAACCACTTAGAACCGATCCGTACACCATCCCTCATCTTCCACATCCCACCAAAACTTAGCCATCTAGGACCGGAGCCACCATCTCCATCTCCCTATCACCTTACTTTGCCATCCACCAAACAAGAACCCATCCGAAACCCTATCCCGCTACCGGACCTAGCCTTCACTTCCGAGAATCCTCCGTCAGTCGTCATCCGAGCCGCCATCGTAGCATCGCTCGAGCCGTCATCCGTCATCCGTACCATCGAAGCCGTGTCGCAGCCGAGTGGAAGTGAAGGAGCATCGATCGGAGAGGAGGACAACAAATATTAAAAGAGTATTTCGAGCATGATCTGTATCTTGTTCTTCCCTTCTCTTACTTTTGATGTAGTGAAAACCATGATGAACTAAACATGTTGCTAAGGCTGAGATGAAACCCCGGTTATAAATATTATTTAGGTTTATTTTATATGATCTATACCAATGCTCTTTAATGTTTATGCGATTCAATTCTTAATTAATTGATGATTCAATTTGCTCTCACAATCCATGCCATGTATGTTTTGTAGTTAGCACTAAAATTGATCATCATACAATTAGGCCTATTTTAATCGAATAATTAAAACCCAGATCATGCATGCTTAACTCAGACATCGGATGCTCTGCTTATATGTTTTGATCCGTTGTGCTTAACCTAGATGTTTGATGCTTCGTTTTATTATAATGCTTGAATTGAATCCAATATTAGAAAATCATATTTAAAACCCTAAAGATCACATCCTCGAGTCGAGCACGGGATTTGTATTCCCGCATGCTACTCGTTCGCATAGATTATTTTGAATAAACCTAGTAATACGAATAACCGAGGTGGATTCGAATGCCTTAGTACTTTCTCCACTTGAAACTCGACTTACCGTAACTAGCTTGTTTTCCTTTCCTTAATAGTTTGCTTTTAATCTCAAAACAAATCAACTCCAATTAAAACTATCGTTTAAAGTAATTTAGGTTAAATAGTTAATAACCCTAGATTAGACAGTTTCCTCATTAGCAATCCTTGTGGGATCGACCTCGTAATATGTACCGCTCCTACAAAGTGATTCGTGCACTTACGAGTTATAATTTAGATCAAATTAACCCCTTAATTTAGGATTAGTTTAGATCGCATCAGTCGACTAACCTGCAACGGTACAAAGCTATGTATCCCGATACGTAGGTTCGATTGAAATGACGCTTCGCCTAAGTCCAACCGATACAAAGGCACTACACTAAGTACTTCATATCATTGGCATCGCACATGCTCTCGTTGTCACGTAAGGACACATGCACTAGTTCCTCGCCAAAGTTAGTACGGTTCGCGTTGCAACACGGCTGACTAACCTGCAATGGTATAAAGCTACATGTCCTGATACGTAGGTTCAACTGAAATGGCACTTCGCCAAAGTCCAACCGATACAAAGGAACCACGCTGAGTACTCCGAATTCTTACCCCCCGTCAATCAGTAAATCCAAGGTCCCACCCTTGGCATTTGAAGACAAAGCCCGAGACGGCGATATCGTCTCGGCCCAAGGAGACAGCCTTGGAATTCAAAAGCAAAATCCGAAGCAGGTTTCGTCGCCACGGTACCTGACGAAGCCCGAGGCGTCGGCACCATCTCGGCCCAAGGCGACCTTTGCCTCAGCATTCTAAGATAGCTTCCGAGGTAGACTTTGCTGCCTCGGTACCTGACAAAGCCCGAGACGTTGGTACCATCTCAGCCCGAGGCGACCTTCACCTTGGAATTCGAAGATAAAATCCGAGGCACGCTTTGTCGCCACGGTACCTGACGAATCCCGAGGCGTTGGCACCATCTCGGCCCGAGGAGACCTTCGCCTCTGCATTAAAAAACAAACTCCAAGACAGGCTTCACTGCCTTGGCACCTGACGAAGCCCGAGACATCAGCACCGTCTCGGCCCGAGGCAACCCTCGACTCGATATTCGAAGACAAAGTCCGAGGCAGGCTTCACCGCCTCGGCACTTGACGAAGCCCGAGACATCAGCAACGTCTCGGCCCGAGGCGACCTTTACCTCGGTATTTGAAGCCAAAGTCTGAGGCAGGCTTCGCCGCCTCGGCACCTAACGAAGCTCGAGACTTCGGCACCGTCTCGACCCGAGGCGACCTTCACCTCGGCATTCGAAAACAAAGTCCAAGGTAGGCTTCACCACCTTAGCACCTGACGAAGCCCGAGACATCGACACCGTCTCGGCCAGAGGCGACCTTCGCCTCAATATTTAAAGACAAAGTCCAAGACAGGCTTCACCGCCTCGGCACCTGACGAAGCCCGATACGTCGGCAACGTCTCGGCTCGAGGCGACCTTCACCTCGGCATTCGAAGACAAAGACAACGTCTCAGCCTGAGGCGACCTTCACCTCGGCATTTGAAGACAAAGTCCGAGGCATGCTTCACCGCCTCAGCACCTGACGAAGCCCGAGACGTCAGCACCATCTCGGCCCGAGATGACCTTTGCCTCGACATTCGAAAACAAAGTCCGAGGTAGGTTATACTGTCTCGGCACCTGACGAAGCTTGAGACGTCAACACCGTCTCAGCCCGAGGCAACCTTCGCCTCGGCATTTAAGACAAAGTCCGAGGTCGGCTTCATCGCCTCGGCACCTGATGAAGCCCGAGACATTGGTACCGTCTCGGCCAGAGGCGACCTTCGCCTCGATATTCGAAGACAAAGTTCGAGGTAGGCTTCACTGCCTCGGCACCTAACGAAGCCCGAGACGTCAGCAACGTCTCGGCCCGAGGCGACCTTCACCTCGGTATTTGAAGACAAAGTCTGAGGTAGGCTTCACTGCCTCAGCACCGTCTCAGCCCGAGATGACCTTCGGCTCGGCATTCGAAAACAAAGTCCAAGATAGGCTTCACTGCCTAGGTACCTGACGAAGCCCGAGACATCGGCACCGTCTCGGCCAGAGGCAACCTTCGCCTCGATATTCGAAGACAAAGTCCGAGGCAGGCTTTACCACCTCGGCACCTGATGAAGCCCGAGACGTCGGCAACGTCTCGGCCCGAGGCGACCTTCGCCTCGGTATTCGAAGACAAAGATGTCAGCAACATCTCGGCTCTAGGTGACCTTCGCCTCAGTATTCGAAGACAAATTCCAAGACAGGCTTCACCGCCTCGGTACCAGACGAAGCCCGAGAAGTTGGCACCGTCTCGGCTCGAGATGACCTTTGCCTCAGCATTCAAAAACAAAGTCCGAGGTAGGTTTCGCTGCCTCAGCACCTAACGAAGCTCGAGACGTCGGCACCATCTCGGCCCGAGGCAACCTTCGCCTCGGTATTCAAAGACAAAGTCCAAGGCCGGCTTCACTACCTCGGCACCTGACGAAGCCCGAGAGATCGGCACCATCTCAGCCCGAGGTAACCTTCGCCTCGGCATTCGAAAACAAAGCCCGAGGCAACCTCCGCCGCCTCGGCACCTGACGAAGCCCGAGACGTTGGCACTGCCTCGGCCCGAGGCAACCTTCGCCTTGGCATTCGAAGATGAAGTCCAAGGCAGACTTTGCCGCCTCGACACCTGATGAAGCCCAAGACGTCGTTACCGTCTCGAACCGAGGCAACCTTCGCCTCGGTATTCGAAGACGAAGTCCGAGGCAAGCTTCGCCGCCTCGGCACCTTACGAAACCTGAGGCATTAGCACCGTCTCGGACCGAGTTGACCTCCATCTCGGCATTCAAATACAAAGTCCGACTTGTTGTGATGTTTTAATTGTACTCGCAAGTGCACGAATCGTTGATTGTAATGCAACGAAGCGAGGTCGATCCCACAGGGACTTGGATAGGAAACTTAATAAATCTAAGGTTGATTGAAACCTAATCTAGCTAACAATGGTTGAGACTCTAATTAGATTAACTAAGAAATTAACAAGAACTAAGTATTTAATAAAGACTAAGCAATTTAATTATGGAAAAATACTTGGATTAGGGGAAAACTTAGGCTTCACGGTTCATCCTAGCATCCTATGATAGATTAAGGTTGATCATTATATTGTACTCAATTAGATCGTCGTAAGGACAGATTCTAATCGGATGATTTAGCATTGAAAACAAGCATGATGCAAACATATATAGAATACTTATAAAAAGATAAGCATTAGGCATACTATTACATGTAACATTGATTCTTAGCATTAACCATCATATGATCATAATGAATCTAAGATAAACATTCACTATATCTAATGCATGGAAAATCTAGAGAATTTATCAACATGCGTTAGCGGAATATTCTACTTTTAAACATTGAAACACAGTTAATAATCAACCCCAAAACATCATAGTACACTAGTATTCCCCTTTGGCCTAAGCTATGGAATTTAGCTACACATCATCTCATATGATATCATTGTTGTTTATAATAAACAAATAACAAAAAGGACAGAGGAACCAGATGATGACGATCTTCTTGGCTTCGCCCCCGTCTTTGCTTCTCGTAATCCGAATCGATGATGGTGTTCGGTCCTCGCGATCGGTCCTCGCGATCGGGTGAGAACAGATGGCTATGATTAATCATGGAATTAAGATGGGATTCAAGCGCGATGGGTTCGTGAATGTTGATTGATAGAGTTGGGTACGCTTGGGTCCAAGAGCGAGTCACATGCGATGCTCCATAGCTATGAGGTTGGGTGAGATGGGGGTTTTTAGTGTCATCCGATTTTGTTCGGAAAGAATAAAAAACAAAAGAAGATAATATGAGAGAGAAAAGGTGGCAGGAAGATAAAGGTGGTCATCTAGGGTGCACCATTTGAACCATCTGAGCCCCTCAACCCACGTCATTCGACTTGCATGTTTGTAGTCCTCGATCTTCCATTCAAACGACGTTAGTAGCATTTTTTCTCCGTCTCGTCGTTTGCTCATCTATTGTTCGTCGGTTCTCTTGTCATCCATACATGCACGACGTCCGTCTGTTCCAAAGCCAATTGAGATGATCTTGACTCCGTAGTCTTGCATCACTGTAGTCGTGCGTGTCGAGATCCAGACAATTTTCCTGAAAACACACATGAAATTACGCTTATCAGGTTCGAATGCGATTATCGATAAAAGGATAATTTGGACTAACGGGCTCTGTATCTTTCATGCATGCAATGTATGAGAGCGAACCAATATGTCGTTGGGTTCGTATAAAAGTCTATTATATCATGGTGCTAAGAAACTCATGCAGTTTACGTGTATTATAAAAGTTTTACATAGCAATGTGACACTATATGCATGACAAAGAAGAGATAATTCGCACAAAATGGACACTCAACACACCCCCAAACTTAAATCTTTCTAGTCCTTGAGAAAGCAAACAAAATAAACAACGAAGATAATGGAAGAATAAAAATAACTTAACTCACTTTCGCAGGAATCGCGATTGCACTTAGCACATGCAACAAGCCGTTAAACCCCTAGGTCACCCTAGTTGACGAGTTTTGTCTCGTGAGGGTTTGCAGTGAATCTACCCACAAAATTCAAAACTTTTTTTTTTAAATAAAAATAAGAAATAAGAAAAGTCGGTTCCGCAGAATAATTAAAAGTACTCAAAAATAGAATTTCTAAGGCACAAGACTCGCAAGGTATCTAGCCCAAGCTTCGGCTTTTGAAGTAGGCATTTTAGGTTCTAACTATTAGTTTCCTGTTAGAAAAAATCAAGGTCAACTATGCTCGAGTGCACGGTGTTGTCTAGGCTAAACACAACTGGGGGTTTGGTTCTCTACATTCATATCATTCTAACAGACTTCTAGAATGGTCAAATTCGACCTTAGAACCTGAGTCAAAACCAGCTAATCTATACAGGCTAGTGAGAGTTGTGGATATTCACCTTAATACCTTTCGGCTTTATATGTGATATTCCAGTTTCCCTACATTATTTATAGCGACGGCTTTCACACTATTTTCTTTTTTCTTTTTTTTTTCTCTTTTTTTTTTTCTTTTCCGGTCCCATTTTTTTTTCTGGATGTAATTATATATCCCTTCCTAACTTGTACCTTGTCAGCTGCACTCTATGCCCATGACACGCTGCCAACGCTCTCATGAGTTAGGTAGCCATCTTCATGTTGCCTTTATATTCGATTCACTCTGCATCCATAGGATCATTCTCATAACCCTATCGACCAGGCTTCACTCATACTAGGGCATACAAGTTAAGACTTTTATATAATTAGGTCCTAGACCATGCTAATAGGTAGCCCTTTCCGCTATACCTTAGAATTCACTAGTGATCTATAGTAGTATTTTTTTTTTTTACCAAGTGAATCAGATCCGCATGGTTCATCAGGACTCTAGTTGACTATTAGGCCGATATGAAAGCTTTGAATCTAGACCCTAGAGGTGAAAGCCAGATGTGAAGTGAAAAGTCAAGTCTAGTTTGTTTTGACAATCTTTAAAAGGTTACTAAGGGTCAGAACCATATTATACTTACTTTTTTTAGCTAATCCTTAGGCTTTTTACCTTGATTATCAAGTGTCTTATAGTCCTATTCGAGTACAATAGAATTAGACTACAAAACCTGAAATAAAGATAAAATTATTTTTTTTTTTTAAAGAAAGAAAAGACAATAAAAATGCCACGAAAAGTCACTAACAGAAAAAAGAAAAACATGCATATACAAATTCCTAAAAATTTCTATACGAACGCTGCAGTTTTGGTAGGGGACTACAGACTGGACACACATACGCCAAGACGTATGTGCCGAGCTGTCCCACTACAGCGTAAGTTGATGCAATTATATAAATTATTATTATTATTATTTAATTAAAATTGAAACTGACACTTTGCAGAAACTAGATGCAAACATGATTTTTTTTTTTCAAAAATACACCACACAAAAGTACACCACACACCCCCAAACTTAGATTAAACATTGTCCTCAATGTATGAAATAAACATGCTCATGAATGAGATAATAACAATATATGATATCGATTTTGAGTGACAATTATGTTTGAAATATAAGTACGAAGTTAGAAGGGTGGATAGTACCTCAAATAGTTTGCATCATTATTTCCTGTAAAAAGTTAGTGACACCAAGACATCAAACAAAACAAGGACATAGAAACTAATTAAGATAAGTAGATGACAAAAAATAAAAAATAAAACTAATCTAACTATTATAGTACAGGAGAGGATATTGGTTTTTACTAGATTAATTTATTAAATCCTAATAGACATGATCGATCTTTTGGAATTTTTAGAAAGAAAAGAGAGTAGTTGTCCATTGAAAAATTATATCCCAAAGTATACCTTGAGCTCGTTTCTTTCATAACTACATATTTTGAATTAGGGTTCAATATACATTGTTTCTCATTTGATGATTTATATTTTCTTCAAATTGAATTGTGTAAGTTCTACTAATATCATCTAAATTCCATTCTAGAAATCCTTTTGATTTATGCATCAATATAGTATCATGATCCATATTGAAGTCAGTAAAAATTATCATGGAAAATCTTTCTTTGTGGCCCAAATATGTATGCTCTAACTCAGATGACAGAATTTGTAAGGCAGAATTTAATTTTTTAATATTAGTTGGGAGGATAATCATATCATTATTAACTTCATGACTTAATAGATGAGAATTGATTTCTTTAATAACCATATCATTATTAATACCAACATTGAATGAGAGAGTATTAATTTCTTCAAAAATCACATCCTCGATAATATCATCAGTATTTGTTAGACATGCTTCCAAAGAATAAAAAGATTCAGATTTAGTAAGCTCGTCTTCTATGGGGATGTCAGTTATGTTTTCCCTATAAACTTCATCATCATTCATGGGATTAAATTCAATTTGTGATATAAAGGCATCATTCTCTCTATCATTAAGATATGATTGAATTCTAGTCAGACGTTGTTTAGTATTTTGTTGCATATAAGTCACTTCTTTTAAATTTTGCAACATATTTTGATTGGTTTGTATGCATTTTTCAAGAGTTTCCTCAAAAGTCTCTTTATATAGTATCTCATAAGAATCGTAAGTAGTAGAGACTTGAAAATCATTAATAATAGGTCCATTCTCCCAATAGTAATTTTGCCAACTAGGATTATACATGTCATAGTATGGTGAGCCATATTGCCAGCTTGGATTATATGTTCCATGATATGGATCTTGAATACTTTTTGGATATTCATGCCTAGTTGATATATGTGTATAACCCTGATTCCACATTGACTGAGAAATAGAATAATCAAAGAAAAAAAAATAGAGGATTAACTTTGTTTCTAAATATATATTTTTAATTGATTTAATAAAATCTAACTAAAGCTAGTAGGACATAATCGAATCAGATTCAAGTGTTTTCCTAAAACAAAGTCCCCGGCAACGGCGCCAAAAACTTGTTGTGATGTTTTAATTGTACTCGCAAGTGCACGAATCGTTGATTGTAATGCAGCGGAGCGAGGTCATTCCCACAGGGACTTGGATAGGAAACTTAATAAATCTAAGGTTGATTGAAACCTAATTTAGCTAACAATGGTTGAGACTCTGATTAGATTAACTAAGCAATTAACAAGAACTAAGTATTTAATAAAGACTAAGCAATTTAATTATGGAAAAGTACTTGGATTAGGGGAAAACTTAGGCTTCAGGGTTCATCCTAGCATCCTATGATAGATTAAGGTTGATCATTATATTGTACTCAATTAGATTGTCGTAAGGACAGATTCTAATCGGATAATTTAGCATTGAAAACAAGCATGATGCAAACATATATAGAATACTTATAAAAAGATAAGCATTAGGCATACTATTACATGTAACATTGATTCTTATCATTAACCATCATATGATCATAATGAATCTAAGATAAGTATTCACTATATCTAATTCATGAAAAATCTAGAGAATTTATCAATATGCGTTAGCGGAATATTCTACTTTTAAACATTGAAACACAGTTAATAATCAACCCCAAAACATCATGGTACACTAGTATTCCCCTTTGGCCTAAGCTATGGAATTTAGCTACATATCATCTCATATGATATCATTGTTGTTTATGATAAACAAATAACAAAAAGGACAGAGGAACCAGATGATGACGATCTTCTTGGCTTCGCCCCCGTCTTTGCTTCTTTGCTTCTCGTAATCCGGATCGATGATGGTATGGCTTTGACGATGGCGAGGACGAGCGGCTGATGGACGAATGATGATGGCCGATGGTGACGGGATGTGGAGGTTTTAGTCATAGGTGGTGGCCGGTGGATGTGGAAGATGGTGGATGGTGTTCGGTCCTCGCGATCGGGTGAGAACAGATGGCTATGATTAATCATAGAATTAAGATGGGATTCAAGCACGATGGGTTCGTGAATGTTGATTGATAGAGTTGGGTACGCTTGGGTCCGAGAGCGAGTCGCATGCGATGCTCCGTAGCTACGAGGTTGGGTGAGATGGGGGTTTTTAGTGTCATCCGATTTTGTTCGGAAAGAATAGAAAACAAAAGAAGATAATATGAGAGAGAGAAAAGGTGGCAGGAAGATAAAGGTGGTCATCTAGGGTGCACCATTCGAACCATCTGAGCCCCTCAACCCACGTCATTCGACTTGCATGTTTGTAGTCCTCGATCTTCCATTCAAACGACGTTAGTAGTATTTTTTCTCCGTCTCGTCGTTTGCTCATCTATTGTTCGTCGGTTATCTTGTCATCCATATATGCACGACCTCCGTTTGTTCCAAAGCCAATTGAGATGATCTTGACTCCGTAGTCTTGCATCACTGTTGTCACGCCCCAGAAATCTGAAGACCGATCCCTGGGGTATGAAATGAGAAAAAGATGGGATTTTGGGTCTGGTCAATTGATTACACCAATTTGGGTTCTCACAGGGCTTCTTCTACGCTCTCTAATATGAAAAACAAGGAGGAGGGAGAAACAAGAGGGGAATCTTTTAAATTTGATTTCTCAAAAATATTTTTATTAAAAAGCAAAGAAAAAGAATTGTCAATAGAGAGAAGACATTATCTAGTCCGACTCGACCTTCAAAAGTCATATCCACTCAGTATGTATGACCTGTCGGTGCCACTACATACTGACAGGAGTCTATCTGAGGGAGCACGAGGCTCAAGCCTCCGACGGCTAGCCAAGTAGTCTCAACCACTCACTAACACTCAGGTGCACCAGTCTAGAGTTCCTATCTACAGGATTAATCAATTTAGTCATTTATATGCACTTATATTTTCATCATGATCTATCCTAGGCTTGGGGCCTTGAGGAGAGGCCTACCCAAAAGAATTCAGCTGGAACCATTGCAACTACAACCATAGAATACTAACTAACTAATGAAAACTCTTATTCCAATGCAATTACAATGTCTGAAGAGAAAAGACTACAAGATTAATGTACTAAGCAGAAAGGTAACACTGCGCCTCTGGACTCCTACTGCTACTCCTGAGCCTCCGGACCTACAACTGAGCCTACTCGTGGGAAAGAGTAGCCCCCAATAGGAAATTGGGAGATTAGCCAAATTAATGGCTAGTGACATCCTAATAGTCTATAATAATATGAGACGACCAATTGTAATAAATTAAGATATAATCTAGCAGTTCTAGTATGATCAATGTTTCTAGAATGATACCTAAACCTATCAATAGTCTATATTCACATGCAATTCCTATTGTCACTAGGTTATCTAACATAAAGTCCATTCAATGTTCTACAGCATTAAAGAACAAATTAAATAAGACGTTCAGATAAAGTCACGAAGTCATCATGTAAACAGTCACTCAATTCTAAATTCATATATAGATAAAACACACACTATCAAAATGTGAACCCCGGATATTTTGTTCATCCTGCCCCCGGTCGGACATTACTATAGGGCCTTTTATTTCGATGTAGAGGGCCAACTCTCTCGCCGTGCATCCACCAACACCATGCACTAGTCACCCAGATGATCATAAGGGGTTTCCCGTCTTTCACGGTGGAGCTCTACCGCCCAACTTGCTTTACTATGGGGACTTCAACTCCCCGGGACAGGATTGCTAGGCCAATCCCTACTCGAGGGCACCATCTATTGGCTTTACCACAACCCTTGCCCGTGACCCCTAACCTACTTAACTTCGGCTGTACGCGCAGGGTGGTTCACGGCCCTTGCGCGCACGGGGTCCCTACCTTCTAACCAGGTAGATTCTCATATAACATCTTTCAACATATATACTGAAGCTACAAAAGGTATATTTAATGCTTAACAATTTCCAATAATTTATCCCTGATCTTGTACTGCTCTCGCAACCCATGCGACATAATAAATAAATAAAGTAAGACACTCATCCCGATGACCCGTGTGCTAGGGTTGCCATACTCCTCTCAGAAGGGTGGACCCCGATAATTATTAGTTATTCAATTTATTGTTTAATTTAAGAGAATCCTAATTACGGTATCCATACAATCAAAAGCAATCATTATTATTATTATTATTTTATTAATATTTTAAGCATGCGTCGTCGAACTCGCGACTCTGCATGCAAGGCAGGGTCCACTTGACCACATACGACGATGCCCGGCGGGACCCGCATGCAGTGTCATGGACAACTACCCTTAGTCATTCTCATTTCCCACTATTAAAGACCACGCAAGGGTAGTAGATGTCACCTGGTTGTCGATCGCACACATCTCCGGTTTGCTAGTTGCTTTTGATCCATCTCCGCTGGATCACCACGATCAAGGTCTGATAATAACCACAGCTCTGTATCACAACTCTATCAATTAAAATAAAAGAATCTACGATGAGGGTTCTATGCCAAGGATAATCGGGCACCCTCGATAGGGGACCAAAATTGAGTCGACAGTACACAAATCCGTGCAACTGAAGAACTCGAACCTAAACAATACTAGGTCAATCAAGTAATCAGAAGCTAAACCTACTCGTTGAATCGGGCTCGAGGAACCCTTTCTGATGGTTCAAGTTTTGCTGGAATCCGACTTCGGTCGGATAGTTTCGGGTCAAACCATGTAGAACCGATAAAATCGATCACATGGCTGGATTGCTAGGGTAGAAGGGGTTCTAGGGTTATATTCTAGGTTTAAAAGGTAGGACTCAATATTCTGAGCACAATGCCACTGGTTTCGTCCGAATCCGAGTTCGGACGATGAAACGGCGGTCAAACCACGGTACTGCGATAAGATTCGGTCCAAAGGATAAAACAGGATATTAAACAGTATAATTACTATTCTAGACTATGACCAACAAGTAGGAATTTCCGAGCCGGTCGAAATGGCGCTGGTTTCGTCCAATTCCGAGTTCGGACGGAGAAATGGCAGTCGAACCAAAATTCCCTGGTTCACGGGTCTGGTTCAGGTGAACCAGACCGGTTCACTGTGTGGCTCGGGTCAAGTCTGCTGGGTCGGGTCGGGTCTGCAGTGGAATGTCGGGTCGGGTCTGGGGTTAAATAGATCGGGTCTGGGGTTAAATAATAACCTGGAAATTACTGTTTTACCCCCCCCCCCAATGTACATCTTCTCCACGAGAACAGTGGCAGGGGGGCTGGTTCGCGCGCGACGGCGGCCGACGGGAGGGGCGGCCTGGAGTGCCGACGAGCGCTCGGCCGGCCTCTCCCGCACCACCCCCATAAAGGAGGCACGGTGGGAGGCGGTCGGAGCGACCGTCGGAGCCCGAGAGCTCGGCCGGAGGGGGGTTTCGCATGGGGTTGGTCGGAGGTCGGTGGTCGCCGGGGAGGGGCTCGGAGCGGCGGCGGTGTCCGCCCGTGCGGGCCGCGGCAAGGGAGAAGGAAGGGCCGGGGTCGCAGGGTTGGGTCGCGGAGGGGATAAGAGGATGAGAGGGGGCTGACCTGGGGGTGCCGGCACGCTCGCCGATGCTCCGGCGAGGGGCGGGTCGGCTGCTCCAATCTCCCTCGATCTCTTCTCCTTCCCTAACTCTGTCTCCCGTTCTCTCTCTTCTTCTCCCGTTCTCTCTCTCTCTCTCTCTCTCTCTCTCTCTCTCTCTCTCTCTCTCTCTCTATTTCTCTCCCATTCTCTCTCTCTCTCTCTCTCTCTCTCTCTCTCTCTCTCTCTCTCTATTTCTCTCCCTCTCTCTCGGTCGGTTCAATAAAAAGGGTGATGAGGGCACACGGTTAAGATAAGTAGGGCTGGGGAGATAGGGTCGGTTAAGGCAAAGGGATAAAGGAATGAAAGATATGGATATATCATCCCAAAATCTTACCCGATCATTCTCATCCGAATTTCGGATTTTAAACCACTGGGGAGGGAGGTCAAGAGAGCTTAAACTATGCTAGGAGACTGGGAGGCAGGCTCCAGGGCTGGTCGGGCTCGGTCCCGAGCCCTGAACCGGGCTCGGTTGGAATCCGGGTGCGATTCGTCCATCAATCAGGTTGAAAAGAATAATAAGTCGTAAATATCAAATCGGAAGTCAGAATAGGACCTGAGAGGATTCATTGGAAATGTCTCATCGAGGCGAACGCGTCAGCGCTTGGTACATAATTTTCTGATTTTTAGATCTCCCGAAAAGAAGGAAAGACTCCAAAACTTAAAATAGCAATAACTATTCACCCGGGTGTCGGATCGATCCTAACTCAGGTTCATTGGAAGGTTCTCTCAGAGCCTCATCTAACGTATCCTGCTTCGTTACGATCCGATCACCCGCTCTCTTGCAAGAAATAAAACAGCTACAACTATCGACCAATTATCGTTTTTCTAGGGTTTACCTGTCGGGCTGTCGAAACTGGCTGCGCATACACATGATCGTTGCACGGAATGCACCATCGTGACATGCTCGAAGTTACGGAGAATGTGAACGTAAAACATTCCATAGGTTTATGATCTATTTATTGGGAAAAAGCCCAAAGAAAAAGTCTGGCTGTAAAAAGACGAAACTAGCCATTGAGGATTTCTATTATTCTCAAATCTAACACCACAGGTGTTACAACCAGGATGCACGGCGAGAGAGTTGGCCCTCTACATCAAAATAAAACGCCATATAGTAATGCCCGACCGGGGTCAGGATGAATAAAATATCCGGGGTTCACATTTTGATAGTGTGTATTTTATCTATATATGAATTTAGAATTGAGTGACTGTTTACATGATGACTTCGTGACTTTATCTGAACGTCTTATTTAATTTGTTCTTTAATGCTCTAGAACATTGAATGGATTTTATGTTAGATAACCTAGTGACAGTAGGAATTGCATGTGAATATAGACTATTGATAGGTTTAGGTATCATTCTACAAACATTGATCATACTAGAACTGCTAGATTATATCTTAATTTATTACAATTGGTCGTCTCATATTATTATAGACTATTAGGATGTCACTATCCATTAATTTGGCTAATCTCCCAATTTCCTATTGGGGGCTACTCTTTCCTACGAGTAGGCTCAGTTGCAGGTCCGGAGGCTCAGGAGTAGCAGTAGGAGTCCAGAGGCGGAGTTAGAGTTGCAGTGTTACCTTTCTGCTTAGTACGTTAATCTTATAGTCTTTTCTCTTCAGACATTGTAATTGTATTGGAATAAGAGTTTTCATTAGTTAGTTAGTATTCTATGGTTGTAGTTGCAATGGTTCTAGCTAAATTCGTTTGGGTAGGCCTCTCCTCAAGGCCCCAAGCCTAGGATAGATCATGATGAAAATATAAGTGCATATAAATGACTAAATTGATTAACCCTGTAGATAGGAACTCTAGACTGGTGCACCTGAGTGTTAGGGAGTGGTTGAGACTACTTGGCTAGCCGTCGGAGGCTTGAGCCTCGTGCTCCCTCAGATAGACTCCTGTCAGTATGTAGTGGCACCGACAGGTCACACATACTGAGAGGATATGACTTTTGAAGGTCGAGTCGGACTAGATAATGTCTTCTCTCTATTGACAATTCTTTTTCTTTGCTTTTTAATAAAAATATTTTTGAGAAATCAAATTTAAAAGATTCCCCTCTTGTTTCTCCCTCCTCCTTGTTTTTTATATTAGAGAGCGTAGAAGAAGCCCTGCGAGAACCCAAATTGGTGTAATCAATTGACCAGACCCAAAATCCCATCTTTTTCTCATTTCACACCCCAGGGATCAGTCTTCAGATTTCTGGGGCGTGACAGCTGGTATCAGAGCTTAGGGATATGTTCCTAGGGGTTTTGTTAGGATTTGGTTCGTGTCTTGCGATTCTTTCTTCGGAAAGTTTAGACTCTAGTGGTGTTAGAATGTTTTCTAGAGATTGTATAGATAGTGAGTCGATAGAATTCTCGTAGTAGCTAGTGGTGGTATAGTGATTATTTCTAAGGATAAGGACCTAGGGTTAATCATACTTGGAGAACTGGTTTTGTTTGAGGAATTGATCTGAAACTAAGAACTATCTATGATTGAGTTTTTGATTGATCGTGAATCAATCTATATGTTGTATGAGTATGATTGTATTTGAACTCTGATGTGCTATAATGTTTAGGTTTGAAATTAGTCGTTGTAACTCGGGTGATAGTTCTTAGGAAGAAGCCACGTAGAAAATCTTAACCAAGGGTAGTGTTTCTTGATCTCTAGGCAGAAGCATAGTGTTTGAGTCTATCGGAGTATAGGTTGGGAGTCTCCTAGTATGGATTCTCTTGAACTTTCTAGTGGTAAGGAGCTGACCAAGGACTAGAGGTTCAACTCCAGTTAGTGATTTGGTTGATTGGTTTTGGGATGGATGTCTTTGAATATATCTGGGAGGATGTATATCCTTGATGGTTTATCTGGCATGGTTGTGAGGTTACTCTTTTTGTTGGTTTTGTTATTTTCTGTTGACCCTTAGTATTAGAGACCTAGTCGGTGTTTAGGATCCCTTGATCTTCGTTGACCCTTAGTACTAGAGACTTAGTTGGTGTTTTAGGATTCCTTGATTCTTGTTGACCATTGGTATTAGAGACCTAGTTGGTGTTTTTAGGATTGTCCATTATCTCGATATAGATGTAATAATTATATTAGTTTTCTTGTTAGATCTCTCTGGTGTATCGTGGGTTATAATTAGTTTGGTGTAGAGCTTGTGTGTTTCTTTTTTTTTAGATCCTATGAGTACTGATGATGACTCTTGGGGATAGTGGTTTCAATGAGTACACCAGGAGATAGAAATCTTAGGTGGTCGTTTGAATTTCCCATGGTTAGTAGATTACGGGATACCTTGATAGTGACTCTTATGAAAGAGTACGCATTGTTCCTAGGGAACTTTGGCGGTGGATGATGATTATCCGGTAGAGGACATACTGTGGCTACGCACTGACTTTTCGGAGGCTTTGGCGATTGGTTTCGCAGTTCTTATTGGAACTCGCGGGAGAGAGCGCACTGGCAAGATGACAGTGACGTTAAGATAGAATTGAGATAATTGAGTACTAAAAAGATGTTAGCGACGATGTCAAGAGGACTGCCTATGTTTATAAAATTTGGGAATACCTTATCAGTTGGACTCTTAAGAATAATCATTATTCTGCTGATTCACCCCGCTTTGTTTCTAATTATTATTCGATTCAAGTAACTTCTGTTTGCTTCAATTTCTTTTGAGTGATTGCCTTTAGTTCTCAAAATATTAAGATTGTGCTAGTTCCCTCAGTTGTCCTTTTTCTAAGTTGTCTCTATTTGTCTAGGGTCCTTTATTCTTATTTTTGTATAGTTGCGAGGTTTCCGTCTAACTATCTCGATGATTAGTTTAGGATAGAATTTAGTACTTGGTATCGATCTGCTCAGTCGATATTAGTTGGCCATTAGTTTTCTAGTAGGTAGTTTCTTCAGCCAACTCATAATAGTTCTGGTTTAGAATCGGTCCCCTCGTCTTGGAGTGAGCCAATGAGATGACTATCTATTGTCAGAGGGTAGCTATCTAGTTTGGACCCACTTAAGAAATAGATTTTTCGAGCATTTGTTCTTTAGTTCTTTGAGCAGTATTGGTAGTTCGGTTAGTTTAGGTGTTGATCTCATATGAATCTTATAGGATTTTATTTTAGTATTAGATACACGTTAGGCGTACTAGTTGAGACATCTCTTTTGTCAAATCATTCTGGAATTTGTACTTAAGCATATGTGTATGGGCGCATATGTGTAGTATACATTGCTATAATTGTAGAGTCGATACCAAAAGTATAAATTATATATAGGGGTATGGGCGCTCATATATATTGATATACCTTTTATATCGGCACTGACAATTGAGTGTATTTTAAGTTTCTGAATTTATGAGTTTTGGTAGTTACCCTACCGAGGGGGACACCCCTCGGTAGTACTAATAAGGGGGATGCCCCTTATCTAGGCAGGGTTAATGATCAAAACTTATGATTATGGTATAATCCGTAATGCTTAGAATGGGAAATGGAAACCAAAACTCGTATTCACGATCGATGCGAGAATTTGGAGGTTCATTTCTATCCTAATAATTATGAGAGTCGATTCGTATAATGTTTAGGTTAGTAGAGAGAGTAGAATTGTGAGTAGTAGAGGGTCAGGGTTTTCTTTTAGTAAGATTTGGTACTGTGACTTGGCTTTCTTGTTGGCAGTGTTAGTGAGGATCTTCGTACTCGTTATAGTTAACTTTTCATTGCTATAATGTTCTTGTTTTGGTAGTAGAGATGAGTGGACTCGTATATATGATTTTTGTAGTTGAATTTTCGGGACGAAATTTTTTTTAAGGTGTGTAGGTTGTAACACCTGTGGTGTTAGATTTGAGAATAATAGAAATCCTCAATGGCAAGTTTCGTCTTTTTACTGCCAGATTTTTTCTTTGGGCTTTTTCCCAATAAATAGATCGTAAACCTATAGAATGTTTTATGTTCACATTCTCCGTAACTTCGAGCATGTCACGATGGTGCGTTCCGTGCAACGATCATGTGTATGCGCAGCCAGTTTCGGTAGCCCGGCAGGTAAACCCTAGAAAAACGATAATTGGTCGATAGTTGTAGCTGTTTTGTTTATTGCAAGAGATCGGGTGATCGGATCGTAACGAAACAGGATATGTTAAATGAGGCTCTGAGAGAACCTTCCAATGAACCTGAGTTAGCGTCGATCCGACACGGGGGTGAATAGTTATTGCTATTTTAAGTTTTGGAGTCTTTCCTTCTTTTCGGGAGATCTAAAAATTAGAAAATTATGTACCAAGCGCTGAAGCGTTTGCCTCGATGAGACCTTTCCAACGAATCCTCTCGGGTCCTATTCTGACTTCCGGTTTGATAGTTATGACTTATTATTCTTTTCAACCTGGTTGATGGACGAATCGCACCCGGATTCCAACCGAGCCCGGTTCAGGGCTCGGGACCGAGCCCGACCAGCCCTGGAGCCTGCCTCCCGGTCTCCTATCATAGTTTAAGCTCTCTTGACCTCCCTCCCCAGTGGTTTAAAATCCGAAATTCGGATGATAATGATCGGATAAGATTTTGGGATGATATATCCATATCTTTCATTCCATTATCCATTCGCCTTAACCGACCCTATCTCCCCAGCCCTACTTATCTTAATCGTGTGCCCTCATCACCCTTTTTATTGAACCGACTGAGAGAGAGGGAGAGAAATAGAGAGAGAGAGAGAGAACGAGAGAGAAATAGAGAGAGAGAGAGAGAGAGAGAGAGAGCGAGAGAGAGAGAGAGAGAGAGAACGGAAGAAGAAGAGAGAGAACGGGAGACAGAGTTAGGGAAGGAGAAGAGATCGAGGAAGATTGGAGCAGCCGACCCGTCCCTCGCCGGAGCATCGGTGAGCGTGCCGGCACCCCCAAGTCAGCCCCCTCTCATCCTCTCATCCCCTCCGCGACCCAACCCCGCGACCCCGGCCCTTCCTTCTCCCTTGCCGCGGCCCGCACGGGCGGACACCGCCGCTGCTTCGAGCCCCTCCCCAGCGACCACCGACCTCCGACCAACCCCATGCGAAACCCCCCTCCGGCCGAGCTCTCGGGCTCCGACGGTCGCTCCGGCCGCCTCCCACCATGCCTCCTCTATGGGGGTGGTGCAGGAGAGGCCGGCCTAGCGCTCGTCGGCGCTCCAGGCCGCCCCTCCCGTCGGCCGCCGTCGCGCGCGAACCAGCCCCCCTGCCACTGTTCTCGTGGAGAAGATGTACATGGGGGGGGGAAACAGTAATTTCCAGGTTATTATTTAACCCCAGACCCGATCTATTTAACCCCAGACCTGACCCGACATTCCACTGCAGACCCGACCCGACCCAGCAGACTTGACCCCAGCCACACAGTGAACCGGTCTGGTTCACCTGAACCAGACCCGTGAACCAGGGAATTTTGGTTCGACTGCCATTTCTCCGTCCGAACTCAGAATTGGACAAAACCAGCGCTATTTCGATCGGCTCGGAAATTCCTACTTGTTGGTCATAGTTTAGAATAGTAATTATATTGTTTAATATCCTGTTTTATCCTTTGGACTGAATCTTATCGCAGTACCGTGGTTTGACCGTCGTTTCATCGTCCGAACTCGGATTCGGACGAAACCAGTGGCATTGTGCTCAAAATATTGAGTCCTACCTTTTAAACCTAGAATATAACCCTAGAACCCCTTCTACCCTAGAAATCCAGCCATGCGATCGATTTTATCGGTTCTACGTGGTTTAACCCGAAACCATCCGACCGAAGTCGGATTCTAGCAAAACTGGAACCATCGGAAAGGGTTCCTCGAGACCGATTCGATGAGTAGGTTTAGCTTCTGATTACTTGATTGACCTAGTATTATTTAGGTTCGAGTTCTTCAGTCATACAAATTTGCGTACTGTCGACTCAATATTGGTCCACTATCGAGGGTGCCCGATTATCCTTGGTATAGAACCCTCATCGTAGATTCTTTTGTTTTAATTGATAGAGTTGTGATACAGAGCTGTGGTTATTATCAGACCTTGATCGTGGTGATCCAGCGGAGACGGATCAGAAGCAACTAGCAAACCGGAGACATGTGCGATCGACAACCAGGTGACATCTACTACCCTTGCGTGGTCTTTAATAGTGGGAAATGAGAATGACAAAGGGAAGGTGTCCATGACACTGCATGCGGGTCCCGCCGGGCATCATCGCATGTGGTCAAGTGGACCCCACCTTGCATATGGAGTCACGAGTCCGACGACGCATGCTTAAAATATTAATAAAATAATAATAATAATAATTATTGCTTTTGATTGTATGGACACCGTAATTAGGATTCTCTTAAATTAAACAATAAATTGAATAACTAATAATTATCGGGGCCTACCCTCCTGAGAGGAGTATGGCAACCCTAGCACACGGGTCATCGGGATGAGTGTCTTACTTTATTTATTTATTATGTCGCATGGGTTGCGAGAGCAGTACGAGATCAGGGGTAAATTGTTGGAAATTGTTAAGCATTAAATATACCTTTTGTAGCTTCAGTATATATATTGAAAAATGTTATATAAGAATCTACCTGGTTAGAAGGTAGGGACCCCGTGCGCGCAAGGGCCGTGAACAACATTGCGCGTACAGCCGAAGTTAAGTAGGTTAGGGGTCACGAGCAAGTGTTGTGGTAAAGCCAATAGGTGGTGCCCTCGAGTAGGGATTGGCCTAGCAACCCTATCCCGGGGAGTTGAAGTCCCCATAGTAAAGCAAGTTGGGCGGTAGAGCTCCACCGTGAAAGACGGGAAACCCCTTATGATCATCTGGGTGACTAGTGCATGGTGTTGGTGGATGCACGGCGAGAGAGTTGGCCCTCTACATCGAAATAAAAGACCCTATAGTAATGCCCGACCGGGGGCAGGATGAACAAAATATCCAGGGTTCACATTTTGATAGTGTATGTTTTATCTATATATGAATTTAGAATTGAGTGACTGTTTACATGATGACTTCGTGACTTTATCTGAACGTCTTATTTAATTTGTTCTTTAATGCTGTAGAACATTGAATGGACTTTATGTTAGATAACCTAGTGACAGTAGGAATTGCATGTGAATATAGACTATTGATAGGTTTAGGTATCATTCTACAAACATTGATCATACTAGAACTGCTAGATTATATCTTAATTTATTACAATTGGTCGTCTCATATTATTATAGACTATTAGGATATCACTAGCCATTAATTTGGCTAATCTCCCAATTTTCTATTGGGGGCTACTCTTTCCCACGAGTAGGCTCAGTTGTAGGTCCGGAAGCTCAAGAGTAGCAGTAGGAGTCCAGAGGCGGAGTTAGAGTTGCAGTGTTACCTTTCTGCTTAGTACGTTAATCTTGTAGTCTTTTTTCTTCAGACATTGTAATTGTATTGGAATAAGAGTTTTCATTAGTTAGTTAGTATTCTATGGTTGTAGTTGCAATGGTTCCAGCTAAATTCTTTTGGGTAGGCCTCTCCTCAAGGCCCCAAGCCTAGGATAGATCATGATGAAAATATAAGTGCATATAAATGACTAAATTGATTAACCCTGTAGATAGAAACTCTAGACTGGTGCACCTGAGTGTTAGGAAGTGGTTGAGACTACTTGGCTAGCCGTCGGAGGCTTGAGCCTCGTGCTCCCTCAGATAGACTCCTGTCAGTATGTAGTGGCACCGACAGGTCACACATACTGAGAGGATATGACTTTTGAAGGTCGAGTCGGACTAGATAATGTCTTCTCTCTATTGACAATTCTCTTTTTTTGCTTTTTAATAAAAATATTTTTGAGAAATAAAATTTAAAAGATTCCCCTCTTGTTTCTCCCTCCTCCTTGTTTTTCATATTAGAGAGCGTAGAAGAAGCCCTGTGAGAACCCAAATTGGTGTAATCAATTGACTAGACCCAAAATCCCATCTTTTTCTCATTTCACACCCCAGGGATCGGTCTTCAGATTTCTGGGGCGTGACAGCTGGTATCAGAGCTTAGGGATATGTTCCTAGGGGTTTTGTTAGGATTTGGTTCGTGTCTTGCAATTCTTTCTTCAGAAAGTTTAGACTCTAGTGGTGTTAGAATGTTTTCTAGAGATTGTATAGATAGTGAGTCGATAGAATTCTCGTAGTAGCTAGTGGTGGTATAGTGATTATTTCTAAGGATAAGGACCTAGGGTTAATCATACTTGGAGAACTGGTTTTGTTTGAGGAATTGATCTGTAACTAAGAACTGTCTATGATTGAGTTTTTGATTGATCGAGAATCGTGAATCAATCTATATATCGTATGAGTATGATTGTATTTGAACTCTGATGTGCTATAATATTTAGGTTTGAAATTAGTCGTTGTAACTCGAGTAATAGTTCTTAGGAAGAAGCCACGTAGAAAATCTTAACCAAGGGTAGTGTTTCTTGATCTCTAGGCAGAAGCATAGTGTTTGAGTCTATCGGAGTATAGGTTGGGAGTCTCCTAATATGGATTCTCTTGAACTTTCTAGTGGTAAGGAGCTGACCAAGGACTAAAGGTTCAACTCCAGTTAGTGATTTGGTTGATTGGTTTTGGGATGGATGTCTTTGAATATATCTGGGAGGATGTATATCCTTGATGGTTTATCTGGCATGGTTGTGAGGTTACTCTTTTTGTTGGTTTTGTTATTTTTTGTTGACCCTTAGTATTAGAGACCTAGTCGGTGTTTAGGATCCCTTGATCTTCGTTGACCCTTAGTACTAGAGACTTAGTTGGTGTTTTAGGACTCCTTGATTCTTGTTGACCATTGGTATTAGAGACCTAGTTGGTATTTTTAGGATTGTCCATTATCTCGATATAGATGTAATAATTATATTAGTTTTCTTGTTAGATCTCTCTGGTGTATCGTGGGTTATAATTAGTTTGGTGTAGAGCTTGTGTGTTTCTTTTTTTTTAGATCCTATGAGTATTGATGATGACTCTTGGGGATAGTGGTTTCAATGAGTACACCAGGAGATAGAAATCTTAGGTGGTCGTTTGAATTTTCCATGGTTAGTAGATTACGGGATACCTTGATAGTGACTCTTACGAAAGAGTACGCACTGTTCCTAGGGAACTTTGGCGGTGGATGATGATTATCCGGTAGAGGACATACTGTGGCTACGCACTGACTCTTCGAAGGCTATGGCGGTTGGTTTCGCAGTTCTTATTAGAACTCGCGGGAGAGAGCGCACTGGCTAGATGACAGTGACGTTAAGATAGAATTGAGATAATTCAGTACTAGAAAGATGTTAGCGACGATGTCAAGAGGACTGCCTATGTTTATAAAATTTGGGAATACCTTATACGTTGGACTCTTAAGAATAATCATTATTCTGCTGATTCACCCCGCTTTGTTTCTAATTATTATTCGATTCTAGTAACTTCTGTTTGCTTCAATTTCTTTTGAGTGATTACCTTTAGTTCTCAGAATGTTAAGATTGTGCTAGTTCCCTCAGTTGTCCTTTTTCTAAGTTATCTCTATTTGTCTAGGGTCCTTTATTCTTATTTTTTTATGGTTGCGAGGTTTCCGTCTAACTATCTCGATGATTAGTTTAGGATAGAATTTAATACTTGGTATCGATCTGCTCAGTCGATATTAATTGGCCATTAGTTTTCTAGTAGGTAGTTTCTTCAGCCAACTCATAATAGTTCTGGTTTAAAATCGGTCGCCTCATCTTGGAGTGAGCCAATGAGATGACTATCTATTGTCAGAGGGTAGCAATCTAGTTTGGACCCACTTAAGAAATAGATTTTTTGGGCATTTGTTCTTTAGTTCTTTGAGCAGTATTGGTAGTTCGGTTAGTGTAGGTGTTGGTCTCATATGAATCTTATAGGATTTTAGTTTAGTATTAGATACACGTTAGGCGTACTAGTTGAGACATCTCTTTTGTCAAATCATTCTGGAATTTGTACTTAAGCATATGTGTATGGGCGCATATGTGTAGTATACATTGCTCTGATTGTAGAGTCGATACCAAAAGTATAAATTATATATGGGGATATGGGCGCTCATATATATTGATATACCTTTTATATCGGCACTGACAATTGAGTGCATTTTAAGTTTCTAAATTTATGAGTTTTGGTAGTTACCCTACCGAAGGGGACACCCCTCGGTAGTACTAATAAGGGGGATGTCCCTTATCTAGGCAGGGTTAATGATCAAAACTTATGATTATGGTATAATCCGTAATGCTTAGAATGGGAAATGGAAACCAAAACTCGTATTCGCGATCGATGCGAGAATTTGGAGGTTCATTTCTATCCTAATAATTATGAGAGTCGATTCGTATAATGTTTAGATTAGTAGAGAGAGTAGAATTGTGAGTAGTAGAGGGTCAGGGTTTTCTTTTAGTAAGATTTGGTGCAGTGACTTGACTTTCTTGTTGGCAGTGTTAGTGAGGATCTTCGTACTCGTTATAGTTAACTTTTCATTGCTATAATGTTCTTGTTTTGGTAGTAGAGATGAGTGGACTCGTATATATGGTTTTTGTAGTTGAATTTTCGGGACGAAATTTATTTTAAGGTGTGTAGGTTGTAACACCTGTGGTGTTAGATTTGAGAATAATAGAAATCCTCAATGGCTAGTTTCGTCTTTTTACAGGCAGATTTTTTCTTTAGGCTTTTTCCCAATAAATAGATAGTAAACCTATGGAATGTTTTACGTTCACATTCTCCGTAACTTCGAGCATATCATGATGGCGCGTTCCGTGCAACGATCATGTGTATGCGCAGCCAGTTTCGGCAGCCCGGCAGGTAAACCCTAGAAAAACGATAATTGGTCGATAGTTGTTGCTGTTTTGTTTCTTGCAAGAGATCGGGTGATCGGATCGTAACGAAACAGGATACGTTAGATGAGGCTCTGAGAGAACCTTCCAATGAGCCTGAGTTAGGGTCGATCCGACACACAGGTGAATAGTTATTGCTATTTTAAGTTTTGGAGTCTTTCTTTCTTTTCGAGAGATCTAAAAATCAGAAAATTATGTACCAAGCGCTGACGCGTTCGACTCGATGAGACCTTTCCAACGAATCCTCTCGGGTCCTATTCTGACTTTCGGATTGATACTTACGACTTATTATTCTTTTCAACCTGGTTGATGAACGAATCGCACCCGGATTCCAACCGAGCCCGGTTCAGGGCTCGGGACCGAGCCCGACCAGCCCTGGAGCCTGCCTCCCAGTCTCCTAGCATAGTTTAAGCTCTCTTGACCTCCCTCCCCAGTGGTTTAAAATCCGAAATTCGGATGAGAATGATCGGGTAAGATTTTGGATGATATATCCATATCTTTCATTCCTTTATCCCTTCGCCTTAACCGACCCTATCTCCCCAGCCCTACTTATCTTAACCGTGTGCCCTCATCACCCTTTTTATTGAACCGACCGAGAGAGATGGAGAGAAATAGAGAGAGAGAGAGAGAACGGGAGAGAAATAGAGAGAGAGAGAGAGAGAACGGGAGACAGAGTTAGGGAAGGAGAAGAGATCGAGGGAGATTGGAGCAGCCGACCCGCCCCTCGCCGGAGCATCGGCGAGCGTGCCGGCACCCCCAGGTTAGCCCCCTCTAATCCTCTCATCCCCTCCGCGACCCAACCCCGCGACCCCGGCCCTTCCTTCTCCCTTGCCGCGGCCCGCACGGGCGGACACCGCCGCCGCTCCGAGCCCCTCCCCGGCGACCACCGACCTCCGACCAACCCCATACGAAAACCCCTCCGGCCGAGCTCTCGGGCTCCGACGGTCGCTCTGGCCGCCTCCCACCGCGCCTCCTCTATGGGGGTGGTGCGGGAGAGGCCGGCCGAGCGCTCGCCGGCGCTCCAGGCCGCCCCTCCCGTCGGCCACCGTCGCGCGCGAACCAGCCGCCCTGCCACTGTTCTCGTGGAGAAGATGTACATGGGGGGGTAAAATAGTAATTTCTAGGTTATTATTTAACCCCAGACATGATCTATTTAACCCCAGACCCGACCCGACATTCCACTGCAGACCCGACCCGACCCAGCAGACTTGACCCGAGCCACACAGTGAACCGGTCTGGTTCACCTGAACCAGACCCGTGAACCAGGGAATTTTGGTTCGACTGCCATTTCTCTGTCCAAACTCGGAATTGGACGAAACCAGTGCCATTTCGACCGGCTCGGAAATTCCTACCTGTTGGTCATAGTCTAGAATAGTAATTATACTGTTCAATATCCTGTTTTATCCTTTGGACCGAATCTTATCGCAGTACCGTGGTTTGACCGCCGTTTCATCATCCGAACTCGGATTCGGACGACACCAGCGGCATTGTGCTCAGAATATTGAGTCCTACCTTTTAAACCTAGAATATAACCCTAGAACCCCTTCTACCCTAGCAATCCAGCCATGCGATCGATTTTATCGGTTCTATGTGGTTTGACCCGAAACCATCCGACCGAAGTCGGATTCCAGCAAAACTGGAACCATCGGAAAGGGTTCCTCGAGCTCGATTCGACGAGTAGGTTTAGCTTCTGATTACTTGATTGACCTAGTATTGTTTAGGTTCGAGTTCTTTAGTCGTACGGATTTGCGTGCTGTCAACTCAATGTTGGTCCCCTATTGAGGGTGCCCGATTATCCTTGGCATAGAACCCTCATCGTAGATTTTTTTGTTTTAATTGGTAGAGTTGTGATACAAAGCTGTGGTTATTATCAGACCTTGATCGTAGTGATCCAGCGGAGATGGATCGGAAGCAACTAGCAAACCGGAGACGTGTGCGATCGACAACCAGGTGACATCTACTACCCTTGCGTGGTCTTTAATAGTGGGAAATGAGAATGTCTAAGGGTAGGTGTCCATGACACTGCATGCGGGTCCCGCCAGGCATCGTCGCATGTGGTCAAGTGGACCCCACCTTGCATGCGGAGTCGCGAGTCCGGCGACGCATGCTTAAAATATTAATAAAATAATAATAATAATAATGATTGCTTTTGATTGTATGGACACCGTAATTAGGATTCTCTTAAATTAAACAATAAATTGAATAACTAATAATTATCGGGGCCCACCCTCCTGAGAGGAGTATGGCAACCCTAGCACACGGGTCATCGGGATGAGTGTCTTACTTTATTTATTTATTATGTCGCATGGGTTGCGAGAGCAGTACGAGATCAGGGGTAAATTGTTGGAAATTGTTAAGCATTAAATATACCTTTTGTAGCTTCAGTATATATATTGAAAAATGTTATATAAGAATCTACCTGGTTAGAAGGTAGGGACCCCGTGCGCGCAAGGGCCGTGAACCACCCTGCGCGTACAGCCGAAGTTAAGTAGGTTAGGGGTCACGGGCAAGGGTTGTGGTAAAGCCAATAGGTGGTGCCCTCGAGTAGGGATTGGCCTAGCAACCCTATCCCGGGGAGTTAAAGTCCCCATAGTAAAGCAAGTTGGGCGGTAGAGCTCCACCGTGAAAGACGGTAAACCCCTTATGATCATCTGGGTGACTAGTGCATGGTGTTGGTGGATGCACGGCGAGAGAGTTGGCCCTCTACATCGAAATAAAAGGCCCTATAGTAATGCCCGACCGGGGGCAGGATGAACAAAATATCCGGGGTTCACATTTTGATAGTGTATGTTTTATCTATATATGAATTTAGAATTGAGTGACTGTTTACATGATGACTTCGTGACTTTATCTGAACGTCTTATCTAATTTGTTCTTTAATGCTGTAGAACATTGAATGGACTTTATGTTAGATAACCTAGTGACAGTAGGAATTGCATGTGAATATAGACTATTGATAGGTTTAGGTATCATTCTAGAAACATTGATCATACTAGAACTGCTAGATTATATCTTAATTTATTACAATTGGTCGTCTCATATTATTATAGACTATTAGGATGTCACTAGTCATTAATTTGGCTAATCTTCCAATTTCCTATTGGGGGCTACTCTTTCCCACGAGTAGGCTCAGTTGCAGGTCCGGAGGCTCAACAGTAGCAGTAGGAGTCCAGAGGCGGAGTTAGAGTTGCAGTGTTACCTTTCTGCTTAGTACGTTAATCTTGTAGTCTTTTCTCTTCAGATATTGTAATTGTATTGGAATAAGAGTTTTCATTAGTTAGTTAGTATTTTATGGTTGTAGTTGCAATGGTTCCAGCTGAATTCTTTTGGGTAGGCCTCTCCTCAAGGCCCCAAGCCTAGGATAGATCATGATGAAAATATAAGTGCATATAAATGACTAAATTGATTAACCCTGTAGATAGGAACTCTAGAATGGTGCACCTGAGTGTTAGGGAGTGGTTGAGACTACTTGGCTAGCCGTCGGAGGCTTGAGCCTCGTGCTCCCTCATATAGACTCCTGTCAGTATATAATGGCACCGACAGGTCACACATACTGAGAGGATATGACTTTTGAAGGTCGAGTCGGACTAGATAATGTCTTCTCTCTATTGACAATTCTCTTTCTTTGCTTTTTAATAAAAATATTTTTGATTAATCAAATTTAAAAGATTCCCCTCTTGTTTCTCCCTCCTCCTTGTTTTTCATATTAGAGAGCGTAGAAGAAGCCCTGCGAGAACCCAAATTGGTGTAATCAATTGACCAGACCCAAAATCCCATCTTTTTCTCATTTCACACCCCAGGGATCGGTCTTCAGATTTCTGGGGCGTGACAACTGTAGTCGTGCGTGTCGAGATCCGGACAATTTTCCTGAAAACACACATGAAATTACGCTTATCAGGTTGGAATGCGATTATCGATAAAAGGATAATTTGGACTAACGGGCTCTGTATCTTTCATGCATGCAATGTATGAGAGCGAACCAATATATCGTTGGGTTCGTATGAAATTCTATTATATCATGGTGCTAAGGAACTCATGTAGTTTACGTGTATTATGAATGTTTTATGTAACAATGTGACACTATATGCATGACAAAGAAGAGATAATTCGCACAAAATGGACACTCAACAGCTGCCGTCACCGCCTCGGTGCTCGACAAAGAATGCACCGGACAATGTGCGACGGTCGATGCCGGACAACGCATCAACAGACGTGATGTCCATCATCGGACAACACGTCGATTGATGCATCCCCGGTCGGCCCTTGGCAAGGGGTCGATGGGCGCGACCACCGACACCGGTTAATGCAACGAAGGGCTTGATGGCCGACGCTAGACAATGCGGCGGTAGCCGTATTGCCCGTCGTCAGATAACACATCGGTGAGCCCGACCGTCGAGTCCGAACAACGTGCGTCGACAAGCTCGTTTTAGTTTTTTGGGTTACAAGGCAAGCTCAAGCAGGTCAAAGCTAGGCTTGGCTTGGCTCGTATCGATCCACTTCGGTCTCAACTGTGCAGCCCCTTCTCTTGGATTTTTGAGTGGGTATGAGAGAGAGTTTGAGTATGAAAGGGTGGCAAAAAAAAAATGATGAAGTGTGACCCTTGGGTTCAATGCATGCACAATGCAGCGGCCCGTTGTTCTTCCATCGTTGAGAGCATGAGGTAGTGTCGCTCTATGATGTTAGAATTGGTGAGTTCTATAGCTCGTAAAAACTTAGAGTTTAGCTATGTATGGTTGATAGTATAAGATTGCATCTTGGTACGTACCTTAGTACGTGTTCTGATTACATAACAGAGAGCCATGGCTACATGGTAATCCACTTGAGTGGGAGACTCAAGGGACTGGTCCCATGTAACCTAAATACGTTCGCAGCTCTGATTAGGGTTGGTCTCCTTATCAGGATAAGCTGTTGGGATGACAGAGCGTGGGTGTCTCTACCGCGGTCATTACCAGGCACAGTGTCTGTGGCCGAACAGAACCAACACGGTACACAGATCGGTGAGCAGACAACGGTGCACTAAACCGTGTTTCTACTTAG
This sequence comes from Chamaelirium japonicum, assembly GCA_947650365.1. Classification (NCBI taxonomy): domain Eukaryota; kingdom Viridiplantae; phylum Streptophyta; class Magnoliopsida; order Liliales; family Melanthiaceae; genus Chamaelirium; species Chamaelirium japonicum. The sequence goes on along the minus strand of OX393551.1, from coordinate 37,320,603 downwards.
GTAAAACGGTCCTAAACCCTGAGGAACCACGTCTGATGGACTAACCAGTTGAGTGGTGCTTTGGCGCACCAATGTGTGAGGATCCGGATGCAGTGATCCAAAACCACGGTGTACTGAGTTACCCGGCTAGCATTGCATCAGCGTGTCACTCCTGCAAGCCATCCACACCCTGGACGGGAGGTGCGTTCCTTGGTCTGACCTATGTCGTATTAAACCCTGGCCAGGTGGTCATCAGTTGGACTGGTGACGGATCCGATTACTCGGCAGAGTAATCGGAGGTACGATATACATGGTCAACCTGGAAGGAACCGAGTCATATGAGCGCTCGAGTCTGATGGTATTCTCCACCGCTCGAGTTGCATCATGGCACCAGATAGAAGGACAGTGAGTTTACCATACTAAGCGGAGAGCAGGGGTATAAGAGAGAACATAGTAAGTCCGGAGGAATTGGAGTGCAGCTTGCGTCGCACTCTGGGTGGCCACGTAGGTTAACTCGGACTCAGAGGATCGATGGTACACTCGGGTAGTGTGTCGATCAAGTCTAAGTTGGAAGCCATGAACCATGGTCCCTGAAGGTTCTACCTTATCCACATTATGCACGGTCCTTGTACTATCTCCTCAAAACATATAACACAGTTAGAGGAAGCGAGAATTCCAAGCCTAAGCTCCATGAGTGCTTCGCACTAGTACACGGTAGAGCGTAGCTACGTGTGTGCACTAAGAAAAAACCCTATGTTAGTGCAGAGACGCATGTAGCAATTCCTTGCCATAAGTAGACTTTGCCACATAGGTGCGATGCACCAGGACATGTTGCAAGTTGACTAGTTCACTTCACTAGGGGCACCCTACGAGAACCTCAGAGAATAGTGAAATCACTGGTGCACTTCACTTATGTGTGCCTTGCAAAGTATCGTACACGAGGAACAACCAACTAGTGACATAAGGGCGTTTTGGTCATACCATACGCCACTATGCACTAGGGGGGTTGGCCCTAAGTGTTGGGAGTTTGGTCAAGGCCGGTCCCATTGGTTTCAGGAGGTTGTTACCTCCAAAGAAGGGGCCGGTCATGAGACATAGAAAATGGGCCGATTTTGACCATTTTCAAAATCAATGAAGAGATAGAGATGAATGAGAGATATATAAGGAGAGGTTTGAATTGATTGAACCTTATCCGTACTAACCTTATTCATAAGGATAGGCCGGCCCTATATAAGGGAAAAGGAGAGAGGGGGGTCGGCCATGGATGATACCATAGGGAAACCCTAGCCACCCCCTCTCCTCTCTTCTCTTCTCCTCTCTCGTGTCTCTCTCCCTCACTTGCGCCATTGGATAGCGACTCATCTTCCTAGTGTTGGGTTTCGTAGAAGAAGAAGGCTCATCGGATGGAGGCACTCAGAGATCCATCGACAAGATATCGTGCATCGTGCGAGATCGGGTGAACTAGAAGGCATCTCCCGCAAGCTTTTGCTATCTAGAATCTGCACAGAAAATCAGCGATGTTTCTGTGATTTCGAGAGCTACAGAAGTCCAAATGAGGTGAAACTTGTTGCAAAAGTTGCGACTCGAAGTTCTCTACCTGCAGTCCAAAATTCAACCCAATTGTAGTTTGTATAAGAAAGTTATGGCCGTTGTACCGAAGGTATATCAAGCAGATCCGAGCCCGTCTCCATCGACAAAGAAGAAACTTGTCGCGGTGAAAGAATCCGCACGCAGGTATGATCTCTAACATGTAGATCTAACATAGATAGAACATACATACATGCTAGATTGTTCTCTCGCGTTAGATCAATGTTAGGGGTTCACGTAGTTGCCATGCTAGATTCATACACGCATATGTAGATCATTTCAATGAAAATTTTGATATGTAACTTACACCGCTCATGGTCTTCGGACCTTCACTTTGCTTCCGCTGCGGGCCTCTACCATGGATTTATATCCAACATATGAAGCAAGCCTCTTACAAGAGCCCCCCCCCCCCCTCCCCTCTTGCAAGACCCCCCCTCTTGTAAGAACCCCCCCCCCCCCTCTTAAAACCCCTCCCCTCTTGCAAGACCCCCCCTTGCAAGATACCCCCTCAACACATACACGAAAATAGACTCCCCCCCTCTGGTGACTCCCGCCGCCCGACACCACCTCCCACCGCCTCACCACCATCACCAACCACCTCCACCATCACCACCACCATCCATAACCACCTCCACCATCACCATTATCCACCATCAACACCACCATCACCAACCACCTCCACCACCACCATCACCAACCACCACCACTACCCAACCACCATCACCACCCCCTACCCACCCGGTCACCTCCCACCACAACCCGAACCCGCCCGGCCTCCTTTCCCCTGCGTCACAGCAGCCCGGCCACCCCCCCTACGCCGCAGCCGCCCGGACACACTCTCCCCTGCGCCGTAGCCGCCCGGTCACCCCCTCCCCTGTGCCACCGCCCGGCCTTCTCTCCCTTGCGCAGTCGCCCGGCCTCCTCTCCCCTGCACCGCCTCCGCTACCTCCGAACCCCGCCTCTGCCACCCGAGCCACCGGCTACCCCCCCCCCCCCCGTTCTTGCCCGATTTTCTTTTCTGCAAAAAAAACCCCCAAACCCTATAATTTTAGCCAAAACCCCCCTTACCTGGTTTTTTACCCAAAACCCCCTGCCTCCTTGTTTATTACCCAACCCCCCCCCCCCCCCGCCCTAGTCTCTTTTACCAAAAACCCCCGCACCCCGAGTTCTTTTGCCCAAATCCCCTCGCCCCCGGGTTTTTGGCCCAAAACCCCCACCCCCAGGGTCCCCCTGCTCGACCCCCTCTTGTGCAATCGCCCATCGGTACCGACCGCCGACCTTGCCCTATGGATTCCCAATTAACCAGGTTCCTACCTGCCTAACTGGGAGGGGGTAACAAGCACCCGGTTGGCCGCTGTCAAAGGGTCGACGGACACAACGGTCGACCCCCGATAGGGGGTCGGCAGACAGACGACGGTCGGCCTCGCGCAATAGGTCGGTAGACAGATAGCAGTCGGCCCCCGACAGGGGGTCGGTAGACAGACGACAGTCAGCCCCGCGCAACGAGTCGGCAGACAGATAGCAGTCAGCCCCGAACAGGGGGTCGGCAAACAGACGATGGTTGGCCCTACACAACGGGTCGGCAGACGCACACCCGGTCGGCCCTCGCAGGGGGTCGGTGGGCCTAGCAGTCATCCCCGGACAGGGGGTCGGCAGACAGACAATAGTCGGTCTCGCACAACGGATCGACAGACGCATACCCGATCGGCACCCGGACAGGGGGTCGGCGGGCCCAACGGTCGGCCTCACGTAGCGCGTCGGTAGACAAACAACGGCCAACCCCGGATAGAAGGTTAGCAGAAGAGCGACCGACTTTGCACCAGGAAATCCCAACCAGCTAAGTTAATACCTATCTAGCTGGGAGGGGGTAACTGTGGGTGCAAAATTTGGCTAACGCCCAACGGTGGGACCCACAACCCTACATGGGGCTCACGAGTCCAATGGTGGGACCCGCAGCCCTACTTGAGGCCCACGAGTCCAACGATGAGACCCGTAGCCCTGCCAGGACCGACAAGTCCAATAGTGAGACCCACAGCCCTGCTTGGGGCCTACTTGCACTATCTGGGGTTTGGTAAATCCCTCCAAAAATTTACTAAACACCGGATACTCTAAGGAATATTCCTGGAATATTCCCTAGATGAACCAAATCACTATAAATAGCCAATCCTGTGAAATAATCCAGATCCGAAATTCCAGACCAGAACCCACTTTCTGTTTTCCAAAGCTCTCTGAGCTTTCTGGTTTTCAGACTCCTTTTCCATCCTCTGATTAATTGTAAGAAGCACTCCTCGGCCTGTCGAGAGTATCTCTACTGTTTACTCAGAGATAGTGGATTCAAATGTTGCGTCTTACCGCACGGAGACGTAGGCTTCGGCCGAACTTCGTCACCATATCCTGTGTCTTCTCTTCCTCTACCTTTGTACTCTACAGTGCTTGTGTAACAGCCCAGCAAGTCACAACTCAGCACTTTGAAGCGCGCCACATCCCGAAGGGTAAAACATTCACTTGACTATTGGAGGAGAGTCACATATGACGGCCGAAATCCTCCCCCATAGGATCCTCTATGCGTTTTCTGCTTAGACGCTCTAGGTCTGATCGTGATGTTATTTATTCCCCGTGATTCTTAAAATGGCCAAAATACCACTCTGATGCTCTCCCACGTCTTTTGCAATGTAAGAGGATATTTTTAAACCATTTTGGATGACGTGTTTTTTTAAATACCAAAAATATCTATAAGATCCTCCCACATTAGTTCACAATAAATGCTATTGTGCCAAGGGTTGCTACAATGATCAATTAATCGTAAATGCTATAGTGCCATAGGTTGCTACAGTGATTTCACTATAGCAACTGAAGTTATTTCACCATGGTTGCTATAATAATTTCATCGTTGCTACAATGAAATCATTGTAGCTCTGCCTACTATTTTGTATAGGTTGCTATAGTGAAATCGTTGTAGCAGCTACGATGAAATCTCTGTAGCAACCACGATAATTATCATAGCTACTACAGTGATTTCACTATTGCTGCTACTGTGATTTTAGATGGTACGCAAATATACAAAATGGTACTCAGGAAATTGAATATCATTTTGTATATCTGAGTACCATTTGAAATCATTGTTATTAAGCATGATCCAGGAAATCACTATAGCAGTTATAGTGAAATCACTTTAGCATGATACAAAATGGTAAGCATGATCCAGGGAGTTAAGTATTATTTCATATATCTGAGTATCATTTTAAATCACCGTATCATTTACAGTGAAATCACTTTAACAGCTACATTGAAATTATCGTACATAGTTGCTACAGTGATTTCATTTAAAATGATACTCAGGAATTGTGGTACGTAGCTGCTACAATACTCAATGCTATAATTATCGATTTCATTTAAATGATACTCAAATATACAAAATGGTACTCAGGGAATTGAGTATCATGCATTTTGTATATCTGATCAGTACCATTTAAAATCATTATAGGGAATTAAGTATCATTTTCTATATCTTAGTATCATTTTAAGTCACTATAGCAGCTACAGTGAAATCACTTTAGTAGCTTCATTGAAATTATCATACATGCTACAGTAATTTCATTTAAAATGGTACTCAGTGCTACAATACTCAATGATATAATAATTTTATTTTAAATGATGCTCAAATATATAAAATAGTACTCAGGGAATTGATCCAGGAGTTTGCCCACCACAAACCTATTTGATCTCGTGTTCTTATTGGCATACTTCTTCACTATAGTCTGGCATAGTTCCTTAGCGGACTTACAGGTGAAGTAGACATCATACAACTATGGAATAAGACAGTTCATGATATAATTTTTGCACATGTAATCATGTTGCTTCTCCTAGGTGTCAATATTGGATTGGTTCGAGAAACAATTCGAGATTTTGGTCAAATTAGATTTTTCAGAGGTGATTAAGTCCATGATCTTAAGCATGATCAGATTAGAGAGGAGCTTCATTGACCACCTCTTGAAATTCTTTCTATCGAAGGGCTCTGATTTCTCATTATACATTCTATGTTTCATCTCTATCTTAGTAGTCATCTAGAAAGAATTACCAATTAAATTTTTAAAAATTTACTGGCCAAATCAGCTCCAGGGATGAGGTGGAGCACTAGCCTCGCTTAAGTACGTACCAACCTTCCTAGGGTAATTTGATGCCTGGTTTGACAAGTTTTTCTAGGCATCGTCAAATAGAAGAAAATCCAGAGAAAATCTAACAAGCAACAAGAGACTAGATTTAATCACTTATACCCAAAGAATAGATCTAATCAGAATAGAATAGAACTAAATAACACAACTTAGAACTAAGTCTAACAGATTAGAACAATGACTAAGCTCTAGCTATTAGATTTTATCCAAATTCATTAGATAAAAGCTATCAAGAAAAAGATTAAAGCTTTCAGATTGTTGGGGATTTTCTACAGTTTGATACCAAACAACCGAGTTAAAAGATAATAGGATCCTATAGGTATGTCTACAAGAACATACAAATCGGGGAAGAGTGAGAAGGAGAAGAGAACTCTTGACTTATCGATTAAAGATGATAACGTCAAGGCTGGCGCAAATCACGATTCCTTGGAAGCTTTAATTATTGCCGACAGAGGTGTACTTCGACCTCTGACAATAGCTCCCCGGGGTTCAACGATGGTTGGCCCCCACTCACCAGTACTTTGGATTGGGACTGATGGGACTCTTGACAGTACTCCGGGCGACATCAGTAGAACGGAAGAAGAAATAGTGGTAGAGAACTGAGAGCTCTGGCTTTGGCTTGTTGGTGGTATATCTTTGACTTTCTTGTACCCTCTCTTATATAGTGGTCATCAGCCAAATGTTCCCCCATTCACATCCCAACACTAAATCCCTGCATGTAGTAATAGCCTGCACTGAAGGGCATTCACAACTCTATCGAGTAACGGTTGCATGCGTCCGGATAAGTGACCAGTTTCAATAAACCTAGCATGATAACGTGTAACGGAAGAGATAACTCTTCATAAATATTAAAACTTAAAAAATCAATTTGAAATATGACCCGGATCCCAAAACAATCCCACGGCCTGAAACCCATTCGCGTCCACATGGGGCTTGTGAGCCGCAACCCAGCCCAATCCCGTGCTCGGCTCGCGGCTAGCCCAGCCTGGTGTGCGCGCACGTATGTGGTGGGCTAGGTCTTGAATCTTTGGAATACAAGGCTCTAAGGGGGGAGTTCTAATAAATATGCAACTATTGTTCACCCCTACCCCCCCCCCCCCCCCCCCCCCCCCCCCTCGACAATATGGGACAAAAACAAAAAAAAAGGATGACGTACCACATGGAAGCATATCCTAAGAAGACATAACTAGGGGTGGCAATGGACACCGAAAACCGAAAAGCAAAAATCAAAACCCGAACCCGAACCGAAACATTGGGTATGGGAACAAACTTTGTACCCAAAACAAGGTTTGGGTAGTGTATGGTTACAGGAACTCTACCCGATTACTTTTGGATATGGGTATGGATATCTCAATACCCATACTCGAAATTTGAAACCTGATTGCCCCTATATATTTTGTATATTAGATTATATAATTCGACTCCAAACTCATTTTCATATATCCAAATACTAACTAAAGTCATATCCCTACCCAAACTTATACTCAATTAAACCAATGTAATAAGAAATCAAAACAAGGGAGCCTAAGAGCCTCTCTCGGTGTGCCTCTCTCCCCCTTGCCCTTTTCCCTGTTCTAGGGTTTCGGCGATCACCCCCCCCCCCCCCCCCCCCGGCCTCCTCGGACGCTACCGCCGGCTGCAAGGAGGCCTGGCATTCGGTCAACTGGTCTTGGGGAAGGATTTGCTTCCCCCTTCCTCCCTCTTATAGATAGGGGATCCCAGCAGCTGGAAGTTTGTGCTTGTCTCTCCAGGGAGGCATGGACCCCACCCCCCTTGCTCGATTTGCCGGCCAACGCTTGCTTCGGGGTAGCTGCTTCCAGTCGGATACGGCGGGAGTGACAGATCTGGATCCCAGCTTGCCGGAGGCGGATGTTCCAAAGATGGATCTCATGATCCCCTCCTCTGCGCGGTGAAGTGGATCTCGGTGGCGAGTGGCGGCAAAGGCTGGATCAATGCAGATCAAGGTTTTGTCGGTGACACCTCAACCTTTTGTAGCCAATTGTTGATTGTGGTGTATTCTCAAAGCTGGGGGGTGGTTTTTTTTTTTTTCGGGGGGGTGGGGGGGTGGGGCGGTGTTGTGGTTTTTTGTTTTCCCCCCCTTTTTTTTCCTTCTCCGCAGGTGTGCGGTGGTGTTGTCTGTCTGCAGGTGTGTGTCGCCGACGTGCGGTGGTGTTGTGTTCATGCCGATGTGGCGGTAGTTGTTGTAGTGGCATAGTGCCCTTCTCTCCACCTAGTGGTGTTGGTTGTGTCCCGTCGTGTGGCGGTCTTGTTGCTTGCGCCAGACTATGGCGCCTCCCGGTGGTCTCTTGACCCCCCATTTCTATGAACTAAAAAAAAACCAAAAGTACTTTTTAACATTGTAATGTGATACCTTGATTTTTTTTTTCCCTTAAGGAATTGCATATATGATGGAGAAAAAGAGAGAAAATTATGCCCAATTCATACCAGAAACCGAATGGGTATAGGTGGAGTGACTCAGGTGTGGATCATCTTCTACCTGATTAGGTATGGGTCAGGTATGAACCTTGCTACACCCGAATGGGTATAGGTAGGGGTAGGGTCCGACCAGAACCCAACCAATTATCGCCCCTAGACGTAACATTGCCTCATTCTCAAAACAGAAACAATATCTGCCCGAAGGTTTTCCTGATTTGGCCAGCCCGATTGACGTGGCCGCGTGCAACTGATGTTATTAAAGATTTTAAAATCGATAGTGGGTTTTAGCCACCAGTTGTACGCTGCCACGTCAATCGGGCCGGCAAAATTACGACAAACCTTCGGACTGAATAGCATTTCTCGCCTTGATAGTGTCGCCAGTTCACAAGATTCGAGGCACATATCACCAGAATGGGACACGTGTGGATTAACTGACCAATGAAATGGCATTGTCCCTACAACATCTTCTCACCCAGCTGGGATACGTATGTTGGCTGGCCGGGAGGGGGGGAAATTTTCAGCACATCCTGCGTACCATACAACCACGGACCCACTGCGATTCAAGAGACATGGGGCAGCGGGTCCCAGCACATTGGTATAGTAGTAGGGGTGGCAATCCTTGACCCGACCCGCCAACCCGACCCGAACCCGACCCGAAGTTAGTCGGTTTGGGTTTGGCCTAATCGGGTTCGGGTATTAAACAGGTCGGCCCAATTGACCCGTTTATTTAATGGGTTAGGTTCGGATTTGTACTGATAACCTGATTGACCCTACTTGACCCGTTTACTAAATGGGCCGTGTCAACCCGACCCGAGCCAACCCGAACCGACCTGACCCAACCTGAACCCACCCGACCCAACCCGGCCCAATCCAACCCGTCTGACCAAACCCGATAGGTTTACATGGGTTCTGTTGACCCAACCCGAGCCAACCCAACCCGACACGACCCGACTTGTTTAGTAAACGGGTTAAACGGGTTGGGTCGGGTCAACCCGTTTATTAGACGGGTCGGGTTTGGGTTTAAGGTTTTGACCCGTTTATTAAACGGGTCAGTTCGGGTTGGGTGTTTTGCCCTTATTCCTATGTTTCAACCCGACCTGAACCCAACCCGATTTTGTTCCAACCTCCTTAAAAGAGGTGCTCTCTCTCATTGGTCCATTTCAAGAGTATGGTGAAATGACCAAAAGCCCTCAAGATGGACCCAAAATCGTTGCGATCGAACGAGCGTGTATCGGCCCTTGGCCTCGAATCGTGCCTGTGGCATGATACCAAACAGCCCCTTAGGAGCCAACCCCCGGCATAACTCAAGGGGGTAATGGAGCAAAAGAGAGAGAGAGAGAGAGAGAGAGAGAGAGAGAGAGAGAGAGAGTACATGTAGTCACTGGAGATGGTGCTAAAGGACTCAGGTCTCGATGGCTAGACAGTAAGGGGGCAGGTCTCAATGGTTTGTGAAGGATGTGAATCTCAGTGATGAGACGGGTATGGGATTTTACAGGGTTGCGAGCCTCTTAGGGGTGTTTAGTATGTGGAACAGTTGTTCTTAATTTTCTTTGAGAAGTGGTTATTATCATCCATTACTATTTTCAAATGCAATTTGATGGTCTAGTGTTCCAGTTGGCAAAGAAACAACTGAAGTGATAGTTTTTAGTGTAAGCCTAGGGACTTCCAGATGTGGCCCACGTGCCTACATCCACAGTCCATATAAAACTAAAACCCAATAAGGATGAGCCTGAGTGATTGTTGATTGGGCTTTCCATAAGTATATATGCTCTGGACTACTGGGCCTAATTTTGAGATCAATCACATCCGTTGGATCTGTTGATTTCTCTGATGGGGAGAAATCATAAAGGGTTATAAATAACGGTACTTGGTCCCCCTCCCGGGTAATGATATCTCTACGTGAGTTTTCTGGATACCCCCTCTGTCCACACCAGAGAGAGATCCCTCCTGCCACAGGGAGTAAAAACCAAGTTCGGGGAACACGCATCGGAGATCGTGATTCGCACAAGTTCTTCATCCATGGATTCTTCCGTTTTTAGTAACGATCCTATACTCTTAGAAGTAAGATATCTCTTGGATGATCAGGAGTAAAATCAACTTACAATTGATATCAGAGCCATGGTTCCGGCATAGACGGATTGGTTGAATGGCCGATTCACAACATTTAATTTCTGCAATTCGTTTTCTTTGATTTTTTCTGACAAAAAAAAATCGTTGTCTTCGACCAATTTCGATCGGATGAAATGGGAAGATGTTTTCTCATGGATGTACTGCAAGAACCCCCAAATCCGGTTTTTATTTTGATCGATTCGGAGGCTCGTCAGACAACCACAAGTCCTCATCGTACCCACCGTCGAGCTACCATCGCATCTGAGATCCCCAAAAAAAAAATTATTCTCCATTTCTTCAAAAAAAAAAAAAGGAAAAGGGAAGAGAGCCGTCGTCTGGCGGTGCTGCGGGCCAGGGTTGGAGACGATCTCGATACTCGTCGGCGGCCTCGTGTTGGACGACCCGCACGTGGGTGGCTGTACATCCACCGATCGGCTCCGGCGACGGTTCAGGGCTAAGTGACGGATGGTTGCGGGAGATTGTCGCGAGTGGGGCGGCGGTTACACGGTGATGCCGCAAGAACCGCAAGACTTCGCGACCCTTCGCGATCCTATGAGATCGTGAACATGGGTTATTCTATTGGGCTTTGAGTTTGGTCTCTCTATTGGGCTTTGAGTTGGGTCTTAGTTGGGTTTTATTTTTTAAAACCGACCCAAAACTGAGTACAGAGCACTGGTTGTTGACTGTTTGCACATTCTGTGCTTCGTGGGAACCAACTTGATGGGCCCACTGTTAAAGTTATCTCAACCAAACCCATATGGAAAAAATTGAGGTAACATGCAACCAGTGAAATGTATTAAAATCTCATTCAATCCCAATTGATTTGTTCCAACCCACCTACCCCAAAAAATCATCCGATCCAAATTTTTTCGAATCGAACCAATCCGGGTATGAACCTATTTGGCTTGGACTGAATCGAGTCATTCCACTCAATGAACCATCTGTCAATTGATTAAATAAGGGATTTTCTGCAAAATATTTTTGGGTCGGCCAGGAACCTATATGCAATTTATTCTCTGTGAATGTTTCTACAATGCTGTGAATGTTTCTGCAATGCTGTGAATGTTTATGTTATGCACATTGCTGGACCTATATTCGATCCCGAAGGCTATGGGATTATTCAGTAACAGGTCATGTGAAGGAAAATGCAGAAAGTTCTTTTATGTAATTTTATAAATGACAGGGGCTTGTTTGTGAACAGTGCTTCCAAGTTGTTTTATTCATCAATTTTGGTCTGTATAATTGGACTTTAGACTATCTATTATTTTTTGATGATGTATGGATGTGTCAAATCCCTGGCCGAGCCCTAAAGCCCTGTTTTATATCAATTGGCAGAAAAGACCCTAAAATTTTAGAAATCACTAAATTGTGCCATTGACGCATCATGTTGGATGCAACTTTTCTGGATGGTGTTGGTTTGTGCCTACACCAATTGAGTGCTAGCCAACACAGCCTCAAGTTGGAGTGAGTACTTTCTTCACCATATAAAGCTCTTGAGTTAGCACTATTTAATGTTCACTACTCGTGGTAGTGTTTTGAGTGCAACACTTATAGGTGGTACTTGCTCGCTTTTTCGACTATCTGGGTGCAAGCTAAAGCGGCCTCGGGTAGAAGAATTTGAGAGTTTACCACATAAAGCTTGATTTCACACAGTCTTGCACCTGAGTACTAGTGTACCCAATCTGCTCCCAAAAGAGGACTGAACATAAAAGTAGGCTCAGGATGGAGTAGAATGGGATTCTGTTGAGACCTATTTTGAAGAGATTTTGACTGCCCAAAGGTGTCATACTCTTTAAACTGAAAACTTAAGAATCACCAGTCTTACAAACAGTTGCAAACTGTCAAGTTGAGTGAACCTAGAGCAATCATAGCTCTGCTCCCAAAGGAGGGGTTGTGATGTTACATTTGGTTGTTTACCAAACCATCTTAGTCTGATGCTCAGATAATGACTTGGGATAGTTAAAGTGTGGAATTCTGTGATGTAGCTTCGAATTAATTTTCCTGCTTATTCTGTCTTACAGCTATTAATCCAACTACGTTACTACCCATGAATAATTCACTCCCTGTCCTTAACGGATCCAACTATGCGGAGTGGAACGAGAGAATATTGATACTGTTAGGATGCATGGACCTAGATCTGGCGTTAAGGGCTGATAAGCCAGCCTCTCCTATAGAGGGGTCTACCCCAGATCAAAGGGCCTTCTTTGATAAGTGGGAGAGCTTTAATCGGCTCAATTTGATGCTAATGAAAGTGCATGTCAAAAGAAACATAAAGGGATCTATCCCCGATTATGAGACATCACGCGAATTCATCGAGGTCGTGGAGCAATAGTTTGCTAGCTCCAATAAGGCAATGGCCAGCACCTTAATGAGTAAGCTCTCTTCCATGAGGTACTCCGAATCAGGCTTTATTCAGGAGCACATAATGGAGATGCAGGATATTGCATCACAGATGAATGCTATTGAGATTACCATCTCAGACTCTTTTCTGGAGTAGTTCATACTAAACTCTCTGCCATCTGAATTCAGACCCTTCAAGATCTCCTACAACATACAGAAGGAAAAATGGTCAATGAATGAACTACTGACCATGTGTGTTCAGGAGGAGAGCAGGCCGTTGAGACAGGAGAGCTCTCATAGCATCAATATGATCTCTCATAAGGGTCAACAGCGCACTAGAGTAGAAAGTAGCAGGCATGTGAATTGTGACTTGGGAAAGAAGAAGACTAAAAGGGCACCAGCTACTCAGGAAAATCAAGCTGGCATTCAAGGCCCTAGGTGTTTCTTCTGCAAGAAAAGAGGTCACTTGAAGAAGGATTGCCCTCGCTATGCTAAATGGCTCAGAAGAAAGGTAACTCCTTAGTTTCGTTATGCCTGGAATTGCATTCAGTTTCTGTTCCATCTGATACTTGGTGGATTGACACTAGTGCCACTGTGCATGTGGCAAATTCCATGCAGGGATACTTATCCAGCAGGCTACCAAGACCGGATGAGCGTAGCGTGATTACTAGGAATGGCGTACGCTCGAAAGTTCAATCCATTGTCACTTTTAGGCTTTTTCTAGATTTTGGCTTTGTACTTGATCTAGAAAATACATTTTATATTCCTGCATTTTCTAGAAATTTGATATCTGTATCAAGACTTGACTCATTGGGATTTGCTTTTAGCTTTATTAATTTACAGTTCCAATTGTGCTATCAATCCCAATGTGTTGGTTCAGGTATTCTGATTGATGGGTTATATAGGATTCTACTTAATACTTCCCAAAATCAATCTTTAGTAACTATGCATGGAAATGAAGAAACCAGTAGTCACTTGTCGTTATTATGGCATAGGAGATTAGGACATATCTCCAAGGAGAGAATCCAAAGGTTAATTAGAGAAGGATTATTGAACATCACCTTCTCTGACTTTGGAGTCTGTGTAGACTGCATAAAGGGAAAGCAGACCAAGCAGACCAAGACCACCTCTAAAGGTGCTATAAGAAGTGATGGAACACTAGACTTGGTCCATACTGACATTTGTGAACTGTTCCCGTAGTGCATTACAGGCCAACGGTATTTCATTATATTTACTGATGACCATTCAAGATTTGGTTATATCTACTTGCTTAAGGAGAAATCCGAAGCACTCGATGCCTTTAAAGCTTTCAAGGCTGAGGTAGAAAACCAACTTAATAAAAGAATTAAGGTAGTCAGATCAGATCGAGGTGGTGAATACTTTGGTAAACATACCTCAATAGGCCAGGCTCTTGGACCTTTTGTAAAGTTTCTTGAACAATGTGTTATAGTTCCTCAATACACCACTCGTGGTATGCCAAGCCAGAATGGTGTAGCAGAGCAAAGGAACCGCACATTGATTGATATGGTTAGGAGTATGATCAGTAACTCTACCCTTTCTTTATTTTTATGGGCTGAAGCCTTTAAAGACTGCCACGTATATCTTAAACAGGGTTCCTTCGAAGGCTGTTCCAAAGACACCCTATGAAATATGGACAGAAAAGAAACCAATTTTAGGACATTTGCACACGTGGGGTTGTCAATCTGAGGCTAGGGTGTACAACCCATATATTAAGAAATTGGACTTAAGAACCGTATCAGGTTATTTCATCGGTTATCTGGAAAGGTCCAAAGGGTATAAATTCTATTGTCCATCTTTTCCTATAAAGATTGTAGAAACAAGGACTGTAAGGTTCATAGAGGATGACTCAATTAGTAGGAGTTTGCAACCTCGAACATAGTGTACGAGGATCATATAGAGCAGGATACTCCTTTACAGGAAACTCCTGCACCTGTTCCATATAGGTTTATTCCATTTTCAGTTGGACAGCCTCGTGCTGTGGAAATACAATCCATAATTCAAGAACCACAAAATGTGGAATAGGAACCACTCCATCAATATACTGAACCAGTTGTTATCCCATAGCAAGCACCACCAGTGGGAGCATAATTGGACTTAAGAAGATCCTCTAGACAGAAAAGATTCCATATCGAATGATTATCTTGTCTACCTTCATAAAGATGGCCATTGTGTGGATGATCCCCTCAGTTTTTCTAAAGCCATGAACAATTTTAATTCTGAAGAGTGGTTCAATACCATAAATGATGAGCTTGAATCTATGGCTAAAAACCAAGTCTGGGACCTTGTAGTATTACCTGAAGGATCGAAGCCCATTAGTTGTAAATGGGTTTTCAAGACCAAACGAGACTCAAGAGGTAATATAGAAAGGTACAAGGCCCGATTGGTAGCCAAAGGATTCACACAGAAAGAAGGCATTGACTATATTGAGACCTTCTCCCCAGTATCCAGGAAGGACTCCTTCAGAATTATCATGGCTCTGGTGGCTCAGTTTGATATTGAGTTGCATCAGATGTATGTCAAAACTGCTTTTCTGAATAAGGATTTATGTGAGGAAGTTTACATGAAACAACATGAAGAATTCTCACACAAAGGACAAGAGCATATGGTATGAAGACTAAAGAAATCAATATATGGACTAAAACAATCCTCCCGACAGTGGTACCTCAAATTCAACGAGGTAATACTGACCTTTGGTTTTAAGAAAAACATTGTTGATCAATGTATTTACCTAAAGGTCAGTGGAAGCAAATTTATAATTCTAGTCCTATATATTGATGATATTCTGCATGCCAGCAATGATCTTGGACTGTCGCGTGATACGAAAGTTTTCCTATACCAGAATTTTAAAATGAAAGATATGGGTGAGGCTTCCTATGTCCTTGGCATAGAAATTCGGAGAAACAGACCAAAGGGTATTTTAGGTTTGTCTCAGAAAACCTACATGGAGAAAATTCTAGAAATATTCAACTTTCATAAAGGCAGATCCGGGATAGCTCCTGTACATAAAGGGGATATACTTAGTAAATCCCATAGCCCAAGAAATCAATTGGAGTGGGATGGCATGGCAGAAATACCTTATGTATCTGCAGTTAACAGCCTTATATATGCACAAACGTGCACACGTCCAGACATTGCCTTTGCAGTTGGATTACTTGGCAGATTTCAAAGTGATCCAGACAAAGCGCATTGGGATACTACCAAGAAGGTATTCAGGTATCTGCGAGGGACTATGGATTTCATGCTAACATATAGGAAATCAGATGAGCTGGACGTTATAGGATTCACGGACTCTGACTTTGCCGACTGCCTAGATACTAGGAAGCCCACTTCTGAATATATCTTATTATTAGCTGGAGGATCAGTTTCATGGAAGAGTCAAAAATAAACAATTACAGCACCTTCCACGATGGTCGTAGAGTACATTGCATGTTATGAGGCTACATCACAGGCAATTTGACTGAGAAACTTCATCACAGACCTTCGGATTGTGGACTCCATTTCTTGTCCACTCAGTCTTTTCTGTGATAACTCAGCGACGGTTGCATTTTCCAACAACAAGTTCTCCAGTGGATCTAGGCATCTAGACACCAATTTTCTTGTTGTTAAGGAAAAGATTAACAGTCATCAGATTTCAATTGAGCACATCAGTACAGACCATATGCTTGTAGATCCGATGACCAAGAGGCTAGCACTTGGCATATATACTGAGTATGTAAAGTCCATGGGTCTGAGTGAGTCATTTGATGTGTAAGACATTCAGTTTTTTAAATGTATTATTTCTGATTCACTATAAAGATATTGTGTTCTAATCCATTGGGATTATTAAGAAAATTATATTCTAATCCATTAGGATTATAAAGTAGGACCAAGTATAGACATAAAGATATGTCTATTCTAGGAGTGGACATCTTGATCAAGTTCACTCATACAGCTTCCTAGATAAAGTCACTTGGTGGGTTTGTCTTAGTGGTACTCGTGGTTATGGAAGAAAATGTACGGCTCTAAAAGGGATAGCACAGGACCGCCTGGCCCTTACCATGGAGCTTTCTCATTAAAGTTAAGGGGTCTAGAGCATTATGGAACAGCCATAAAGGTTGTTTTTTAATTCTTTGGTTGGCATTTAAAGTTTTTTTTAATATCCAATCACCTGACCACATAAAGTTTGTTTTAAATTTATTTTACATATACAAACGAATATTATATATTTTTAAATTGTGTTCATTGTGGTCCAAGTGGGAGATTGTAAGCCTATGGGCTTCCAGATGTAGCCCACGTGCCCACATGTGAGGTCCACAGTCCATATAAGGCTAAAACCCAATAAAGATGGGTATGGGTGATTGTTGATTGGGCTTTCCATAAGTATATATGCTACTAGGCCTGGTTAAAAATAACAGTACTTGGTCCCCCTCTCGGGTAACTGTTGGATGTAAATCCATGGTAGAGGCCCACAGCGAAAGCAAAGAGAAGGTCTGAAGACCGGGAGCGGTAGTGTGCGTTACATATCAAAATTTTCATCGAAACGACCTACATATGTGTGTATGAATCTAGCATGGCAACTACGCGAACCCCTAACGACGATCTAATGCGAAAGAATAATCTAGCATGTATGCATGTTCTATATATGCTAGATCTACATGTTAGAGATCATACATGCGTGCGGATTCTTTCACCGCGATAAGTTTCTTCTTTGTCGATGAAGACGGGCTCGGATCTACTCGACATAGCTTCGGTGCGATGGCCATAACTTTCTACTTCGAATTCCGATTGGGCTGAAATTTTGACTGCAGGTAGCCAACTTTGAGACACAACTTCTGAAACAAGTGTCACCTCGTTTGGACTTATGTACCTCCCGAAATCGTAGAAACAACACTGATTTTCTGTGCAGATTCTGGACAGCAAAAGGTTGCGGGAGATGCCTTCTAGTTCACCCAATCTCACACGATGCACGGCACCTCATCGATGGATCTCTGAGTGCCTCCATCCGACGAGCCATCTCCTTCTATAAAACACCACGCAAGGAAGACGAGTCGCCATCTAATGGCGCAAGCGAGGGAGAGAGAGACAAGAGAGAAGAGAAGAGAGGAGAGGGGGCGGCTAGGGTTTCCCCATGCCATGGCCGGCCCCTAGGGCTTGCATAGCCGGCCCTTCTCTCTCCTATTTCCTTATATAGGGTCGGCCTATCCATATGGATAAGGCTAGTACGGATAGGGTTGACTGATTCAAACCTTCTCCCTAAATATCTCTTCTTCTCTATCTTTTCCTTGGTTTTGAAAACGGTCAAAACTAGCCCATTTTCTGTGCCTCATGACCGGCCCTTTCATCGGAGGCAACAACCTCCTGAAACCAATGGGGCCAACCTTGACCAGTCTCTCAACACTTAGGGCTGACCCCCTTAGTACATATTGACGCATGGTATGACCAAAACGCCCTTATGTCACTAGTTGGCCGTTCTCGTGTACGAGACTTTGCAAGGCACACATAAGTGAAGTGCACCAGTGATTTCACTATTCTCTGAGGTTCCAGTAGGGTGCCCCTAGTGAAGTTAACTAGTCAACTCGCAATATGTCCCGGTGCATCGCACCCATATGGTAAGTCCATTTATGGCAAGGAATTGCTACATGCGTCTCTGCACTAACCTAGGGTTTCCCCTTAGTGCACACACGTTGCTACGCATCTACCGTGCAGTACTGCAAAGTACTCACGGAGCGTATGCTTGGACTTCTTGCTTCCTCTAACTACGTTTTATGTTTCGAGGAGATGGTATAAGAACCGTACATAATGTCGATAAGGTGGAACCTTCAGGGACCAGGGTTCATGGCTTCCAACTTAGACTCGATCGACACACTACCCGAGTATACCATCGATCCTCTGAGTCCAAGTTAACCTGCGTGGCCACCCAGAGTGCGATACAGGCTACACTCCAATTCCCCCAGACTTACTATATTCTCCCTCATACCCCTGCTCTCCGCTTAGTATGGTAAACTGTTATCCCTCCATTTGGTGCCATGATGCAACTCGAGCGGTAGAGAATACCATCAGACTCGAGTGCTCATATGACTCGGTTCCTTCCAGGTTGATCATATACATCGTACCTCCGATTACTCTGACGAGCAACCGGATCCATTATCAGTCCAACTGATGACCACCTTGTGGGTGCAAAAATTGTACCGGACCAGATCAGAGCAGCATGGGCCCGCGCAACGGCCCAAATGGGTAAGCCCGCCTCGGCTCACATGGACCCACTCTACGAGGCTCGCAGATCAAGCCCTACGCCTTATTGGGCCCGAACAACGGCCCAATAAGGGCCCAGCAAGGAGGCCCAGAACCAGTGCCACGTCATCAGCGCCACATCATCACTGCCATATCGGGCACGCGCCTACGCTATAAAAGGACCCCCAAGGCATCCAGGAAAGAGGTTGGTCATTCGATCAGAGGAAGAGAGGATCCAGAGCCAGAGCCAGAGCCAGAGCCCTCTATTCTCCCCACCTTGTTCTCTTCTAGTTGCTCTGTGCAACCCCCCTGTACGAAGCTTCTCTCGGCCTGTCGAGAGAACGCTCAACCCTTTATATTCAAATTATAGTGAAGATCAGGTGGCACCTCTCGCCCGGAGACATAGGTCGTAAGACCGAACTCCGTCACCAATCCTTGTGTCATCGCTCTTTATTCTCTCTATCTATTCTCCCATCTCTCTAACTCTATAAATAATCCAATTCAATCAAGGCTGTAGGGGCGGGATTCTCGATCAAAGCGGATCAGAAATTTCCCCCCACAATCTTTGGCGCCGTCTGTGGGATCGGCGGAAGAAGGCTCTGCTAATACGAACCGCGGCACCGACAACCCTCGCCAACCGTGCCAGGATCCTAAAGCATTTGCACCTTGGAATCCCAGCCGACCTAGGGGGTCTTGACCCGACTGGGAGGGGGTAACTGTGGGTGCAAAAATTGTACCGGACAAGATCAGAGCAGCATGGGCCCGCGCAACGGCCCAAATGGGTAAGCCCGCCTCGGCTCACATGGGCCCACACTACGAGGCTCGCAGATCAAGCCCTACCCCTTATTGGGCCCGAACAACGGCCCAATAAGGGCCCAGCAAGGAGGCCCAGAACCAGTGCCACGTCATCAGCGCCACGTCATCACTGCCATATCGGGCACGCGCCTACGCTATAAAAGGACCCCCAAGGCATCCAGGAAAGAGGTTGGTCATTCGATCAGAGGAAGAGAGGATCCAGAGCCAGAGCCAGAGCCCTCTATTCTCCCCACCTTGTTCTCTTCTAGTTGCTCCGTGCAACCCCCCTGTACGAAGCTTCTCTCGGCCTGTCGAGAGAACGCTCAACCCTTTATATTCAAATTATAGTGAAGATCAGGTGGCACCTCTCACCCGGAGACGTAGGTCGTAAGACCGAACTCCGTCACCAATCCTTGTGTCATCGCTCTTTATTCTCTCTATCTATTCTCCCATCTCTCTAACTCTATAAACAATCCAATTCAATCAAGGCTGTGGGGGCGGGATTCTCGATCAAGGCGGCTCGGAAATTTCCCCCCATACACCTTGCCAGGGTTTAATACGACGTAGGTCAGACCAAGGAACGCACCTCCCGTTAGGGGTATGGATAGCCTACAGGAGTGACACGCTAATGCAACGCCAGCTGGGTAACCCAGTACACCGTGGTTTTGGATCACTGCATCCGGATCCTCACACATTGGTCCGCCAAAGCACCACACAACTGGTTAATCCACCAAACATGGTTCCTCAAGGTTTATGACCGTTTTACCCTAAGTAGAAACACAATTTAGTGCACCGGTGTCTGCTCACCGATCTATGCACCGTGTTAGTTTTGTTCGGCCAAAGACACTGTGCCTAGTAATGACCGTGGTGGAGACACCCACGCGCTATCATCCCAACAGCTTATCCTGATAGGGCGACCAACCCTAATCAGAGCTGCGAACGTATTTAGATTACATGGGACCAGTCCCTTGAGTCTCCCACTCAAGTGGATTACCATGTAGCCATGGATCTCTATTCGGTAATCAGAACACGTACTAAGGTACGTACCAATATGTAATCCTATACTATCAACCATACATAGCTAAACTATAGGTTTTTACGAGCTATAGATCTCACCAATTCTAACAATCTCCCACTAGGTCTAACGAGGAATAACGGTGTTGAGCTCTGTAGCTTCTACATGCTGCCCAAAAGCCTTTGCAGGAATTTCCTAAAGGAATTGGCAATATTATCTGTAGATTCCACCTCAGTACCGCTACTTGCATTTCCTTCTATAACTGTCAGATCAAGTGGAGTTTGTACTTGATGGGTTTCCCCTCATTGTGGTGCTTAGTCTCCTTGGACCTTGCTTACCGCTCTTCTGTTGCAACAACAGATAACTAAGCCTCTGGTACGCGTCCCAAGTTCTTTAAGAACTTTCTAAGCTATACCACCTAGTAAACTACCTCGCACGCAACAACGTGCTCAGTCTTTGTGGTGGAGTCTGTGATGCACTTGCTTCACACTCTACCAACTATCGCTTCTAATCTCAAGATGAACACAATTCTTGAAATCGATTCTCTAGAATGCACATCTGACACCAAAGTCAGACCCTGTATGTCCAATCGATATAAGGACCTGTGAAGTACAAGCTAACTCATAATCCTCACTGGATGAGGACTTCTGAGTATACCCTTCACTTTAGTCCAGTAATCTGGACCCGGGTTCGACTGAAACTGACCCATGAATCCTGCTACGCAATATATATCTAGCCTCATAAACCGAATCTGGCTAGAATCTTATCTTCATGCGTAGCCTGTGATAGCAAGAGAATCTTGCTCTGGTAATCTTGAGTTACCTTGATTCCCAGAACATAACTCGCCTCACTAGGGTCTTTCACATCGAATTGTGATGACTACAAACCTTTACCATAAATAATATTCTTACATCATTTTTTCAATCAATAGGATATCGTTAACGTAAAGTACTACGTACACCCTTGTATCTCTTTCACCTTTCTTGTACCCACTTGGTTTATCCTCATTCTGATCAAATCTGTGTGAGCGAATTTCCTTGATCAAAATAGATATTCCAACTTGGATGCTTGCATCAGTCCATAAATGAACCTTTGTAACTTGCATCACATATCTTCCTAACCTACTGACACAAAGCCTGGGGCTGCTTCATCCAATGTCCTTTTCAAATTCTGTTAGGGAACAATTGTCTTGACATCCATTAACCAGATCTTCCAACTATAATGGGCTGCGATGGATTTAAGAAGATCCGAAATAGACTTCGGCATAGCTACCAGTGAGATGGTTTTGACATAGTCAATCCCTTCTCCTTTGGTAACTAATCTAGCTACTTAAGTCTTAGTCGGGTGCTCTTCTTATACACCTCCTACACCCTGAAGGGTGATAGTGCTATAAGTGTCAAGACTGTTCAAAGGGACATTGATGCAAATTTGCCTCCATGGTCTTTTGTCAGTCAGAGCTGTCGGAAGCTCCCACTACTTCTTTGTAGCTCTAGGGATCATCCACCTGAAACTCTGGATTAACTATCGAAGTTTCTCCATAGTCTCTTTCAGGAGCTCTAATGGTCCCACAACGACAAGGTGGTGGTGGTACAAAGTGAATCGTTTCTACAGTGTCTAGTATACTAGTTTCTTGTATCATCTACTCCCACTACATTTTCAGATGCGCACTCTCTACCAGTACCCAGTAGTTCACCCAGAACTACCTTACTGATAAACTTATGGTCTATAAGGTCCTGTTTGGATACGCTCTGCTCTTGGGATTCTGGGATTCTAGGAGCCCAGAATCCAAAATAAAAAGAAGAGCTTGTTTGGCAAATGCAAAGAGCCCAAAAATTGATCCAACGGAGAGCCAAAAAAAAGATTCTGGGAGTGCTTTTTTCGGAGCCCAAAAAAGAAGCTTCCAGATTTGGAGTCAATTTTTGGGATTCCACAGAGAGCCAAAATATTTAAACAGATCTGTCGTTGAGATCGCAAATCACGATTTTCTCCCATCCCTGCACGGCTGCACAACAGAAGAGCTCGCCCTCGACCTCACCCTCGCCATCATATCTCTCTCCAATCCTCGAAGCTCGACAAAACCGGATACAAATCTCTCGTCGGAACCCTCTTCCAGGTTATTCCCCCCCCTCCCCTCTCTCTCCCTCCCCCACAGCCAGTCTCTCTGATCGTTGCTTGCCGGAATCATGCCCGACCCGCCGCGAGGTTTTGTCTCCGGGTCTGGCGAGATCGAAGCGGAGGGAGAGCCGGATCGGGCCTCCCCCTAGAACTGCCGGAGGGCGCCGGATCGGGGCTTCCTGATGTCGCTGCGAGAAGGCCGGGGGGCGTCAGATCGGGCCTCCCCTCTCTCGCTCCGCCGCTGGAGACGCTTGATCGGGCCTCTCCTCTTTTGCTCGCCGCCTCTCTTGCTCTCGCCTGGCACTGTTGCCGCCTGGTTTGTTGGCACCACTGCAGCTCAAACAGATAAGAGAGCTTTTAGAGAGAGAGAGAGAGAGAGAGAGAGATCAAACCATTGTTCACACACACACACACACACAGAGAGAGAGAGATATCAAACCTTTGTTCTTTTTTATCTGAGTGATAATTTCTCTCTCAAAAGCTTTCACTGAGAACCCCCATTTCTATTCTGTTGCTATTGAACATTGAGAGGCCAACACATGGGCTCATATAAAGCCAATCTTTGAAGTCGTAGTCAACTAAAGGCGTTGCACTATATACTTTTTAAAGACCTAAGCACAACTAGGTACAATAAAGAAAGACTGGTGCAACACACCTCCGGTGAAGCTAACACCATCACCATTGTGGTGAACAGTAGTGGTGGAACTTCGGCAGGTTGAAGGATCTGCCCATGTCCAAATTGGTCTACACACATTAGGGATGGCAATGGGTCGTGTCGGGTCGGGTTCGTGTCGGGTCCAAAACCCCTAGACCCAGACCCTACCCGTTTAACTAATCGTGTCTAGATCCTAAACCCGTACCCGACCCGCTAATAAACGGGTAGACCTGATAAGACCCGGTAAGACCCGTTTACCACCCGGGTCTATTCAGTTGACCCGATCCGATCCAATTCGACTCGACCCGACCTGACCCGAAAGACCTGCTGGTATTATATATTACAGTATCGGATTGCGGGTAGACCCGACCCGACCCGTTGAATACTAAACGAGTCTTCCCGGGTCTACCGTGTCCAGACCCTAAACCCGGACCCGACCCGTTTATTAAACGGGTCTATCGTCTCGACCCGTTTATGACCCGAACCCATTTAGCCCTGACCCAGACCCGCTAACTTCGTGTCGGGTCCGAAATTGCCAGTCCTAACACACATTTTAACTCGGTTTGCCCGTGGAACCCCAATTTTTATATAACTCTTGGCTCTTATGTTTATAAAACCTGATTTTTTTTTATATAACTCTTTGATGGTATTTCTGTGGATATTTACAATAGAGATTTACTATGATTTAAAAATAATATTTATATTTTGATTATTGTAATAGATGGCATCTGCATCTTCTATTCCTGTGGAGACTGGGTCTCAGAGGGTTGTCACGGCTATTTGGACCCATGAGCACGAGAATCTTTATATTGATATAATGGTATAACATGTTAAGAAGGGGGATCTGACTACTTCGACATTTTCAAAGTCTAGCTGGAAGGAAATACGTGCTGAGTTTTTTAGTAAGACACAAAAGTCTTATGATTCAAAACAATTTAGAAACAAGTTTAACAAGCTACGTCAAAGGTATAAAAACTTTCAAAAGCTTATTGACCATACTGGGTTTGGATGGGACCCGGTCACTAACAATGTGACAGCACCTGATCAATTATGGGAGGATTACCTTAAGGTATCAGTTCTTTCCTATAATGAATACTGAAATATTAGATAAATAAAACTTTCAAATTACATTGCTATGTGTTTTATAGGTAAATCAAGATGCAAAGATCTTTAGGACCAGAGGTTGTCCTGAATTTCCTAAGTTATGCATAATTTATGGTGATACTACTGCCAGAGGTGACTTGGCATGGTCTATAAACGAGGATCTTCCTCCAAGCCCCTATAACCGTGAGTCTGAGTTTCTTGATGAAGATCCAGATTATATCCCAGAGACACAAGCTCCTGAAGCACCTACAACCGGCATATCTACACTGAATTCACAAGCCTCCTCTCACCGTACTCAGCCTACTACTGCTAGCAGTAGGCGCCGAAAGAGTTTTACCAAGGGCGACTCAATTATAAAAGCCCTAAATAGTATTGCAGAGATAGCACGAGAGAAATACTCGAGGACTTCCTCATCATCTAGCCGTAATGCTGTTTTTTCTATCGGTGCCTGCATGGAAGTCCTAGGGAAGCTCGAGGATATTCCAATAGAGAAATATATGAAGGCTATTGAGAAGCTTCAGGTGAAAAGTTGGAGGGAGACCTTTATATCTATGTCTGATGAACATAGGAGGTGGTGGGTAGAGCATTTAGACTGATGATCCATTATTTATTTTTTGATTTGCATGTAATAATTAGACCTTCGTGTCTATGCTTGATGAACATATAAGGTAGAGTATGGAGTATTTGGAATGATAATCTGTTCTTTTTTTTTCTGTTGGCATGTAATAACTAGATATTTTTTTATCTTCTATGGTCTACTGCTTGGATTGGTAAAAGTAAAATCTTTTTTTACACGGGATATTGTTTAGATTTTAAAAATTGACTATGCTTCTTTATAATGGTTTTTCTTTAGATATTCGTTTCTCTTATTATAACATGTGTCATGATTTATTATTTATAAAAGATCATAATTATTTATATATTATTTTTGCTCGGATTTGAATATGTTTATATTATAAAATTGACAGGATACCAAACTCTATGATGTCTAGTGATACTGAGGGTTCATTATCCCCTCAATTATCTGATGATTCAGACGTATCTAACATAAGCGACAAATCATCTGATGACGAGATATTTTTTGATATGGTGTTTGCTGCTACCATATCAGCAGGATTATATGCACTGAGGACTCTTTGTAGAAATCCATATAGGGATGACTCCCTAACAGGTGTTGAATATGTAATGCGTGTTGTTACTCGAAATAAACAACGCTGCAATGATATGCTACGTTTAGAGCAACACGTTTTTCTAAACCTGTGCACTTTATTGAGGAGCAGAAGATTTCTGAGAGATACTAGACATGTTAGTATTGAAGAGCGGGTGGCTATTTTCTTGATGACTTTGGGGCATCGTGGCAGCAACAGGGTTATTTCTGATCGTTTTCAACATTCAAGGGAGACGACGTCACGACATTTCAACATTGTACTACGAGCTATATGTGCTTGGGGTAAAGAGATAGTCGTCCCACCCAACTTTGACATCGTTCCTCCACAGATCCGACATAACGAGAAGTATTATCCATGGTTCGAGGTGAATAAAAAATTATTATTATAACTTTCATTGTTATTATTGTAACTAAAATATATTTTTTTATTTGTTATATAGAATTGCATAGGTGCAATTGATGGAACACATATAAGTGCACACGTACCGACAAATCGACAAATTCCTTATAAAGGGAGGAAAACAACCATAACATAAAATATGATGGCAGCATGTTCTTTCGACATGCGATTTACATTTGTGTATACTGGTTAGGAGGGTACAGCCAATGATTCAAGAGTATTCATGGAAGCTATTAGTAGACCCTCACATGGGTTCCCTCATCCACCACCCGGTAAGAATGAAACTTATAATTATATCGTTTTCATATTATGAAATTTTATATAATATTTGATGGTGCAGAAAAATATTATGTGGTAGATACAGGCTACCCAACTATGACAGGATATATGGCTCCACACCGATATGAGCGGTATCACTTGTCTGACTATAGGCGCGCTTTCCGATCCTGAAGTTAATGCCAATATATCCACTACATCGTCAGAGGCTTATTGTGGCAGCATGTTGTATAATACATAACTATCTACGGATTTAGAGAGAGATGGATGAGATATATGCCCGATTTGAAGGTGAGCATGTAGTGATAGCAGCTGAAGACGGCCCCACAGAGCATGTTGGAGGAGCGACAGGTCCGCATGAGATCCATGAACTTAGAGATAGCATCACACATCGTTTAGCATTGCATTACAATATGCCAATTTGATGTATCATATTCTATTTGAAGCACTACTATTATTGCTTTGGGATGGGACTTGTAATAAATAATTATGATATTTTGTATGGACGTATGATATCTTCGAATAAGACTTCTAGTATATTTTTTTTTAATAATTTAATAATATTATGAGTAACATTGGTAATGAATGTCAAAAAAATATTTTAAATAAATTGTTTTAGTTTCGTGTTTCCAAACGGGATTCTTGAATTCTTTGCTCCAAGAATCTCTAAAACAGACTGATTTTACCAAACATGATTCTTGAATTCTGGGCTCCAAAGAAATAAGATTTTGGGAGTTCAGAATCAGCTTTTCTGTTTCTGAGATTCTAGCTCCAAAAATCCCAGAATCAGAATCCTATCCAAACAGGGCCTAATATAATCTTGGTCTGGGTAGATGGTGTTTGTAGAAACGATTATCTTCCAAACCTCAAGATCATAGAATAGTCCACCTATACCTCACTAGGGTAATCTATAAACAGATATACCTGGAACTACATCTCCATCTCATCCCTCTTGTCCTTTTGCACAAGTGCAGGACAATCCTATATCTCGAGACACTATAGTGTCAGCTTTCGCTTAGACCATAGCTCTCTTATAGGTTTGAGGCACTGATCTAGATGAGAGATAGTTTCAGATATAAGCTACTGTTTTAAGGTATAACCCCACCAAAAGGTAGGTTATACACTTGGCAATATTCATCATACTACGGACCATGTCAAACAGAGCCCGATTCCTTCTATCGGAGACTTTATTCTGACATGTCATCCTTGGAGCATTTAACTGGGAGATAATCCCATGCTCCCTCGGGATCCTATGGAACTCGTCCGATAGTGACTTATTCCTTCGATTAAATCGAAGAGTCTTCTATCGTCTAGACACTCTTGGAACCATAGACATCAAAATTAACTAACTCCAATACCTTAGTGGCCCTTTTAGTTATTCTGTCTTTTGGATTACACTCATAGGTTAGAAGGATCTCCGATGAATCTGTGAACAAAAACTCGACCTTTTGTTATCTCTGAATTTATCTCAGGCAAAATATCTAAATCAGAGGGGTCACAAATAGGATAGATTCTCCAAAGGATTTAGATGAATTTAAATTAGACGCTGCAGCTGTCATGAAATCTATTTCTGAATTAAGATTAAATACAAAGAGATTATTCTGATCTATTTCTCTAGTAATAAAACTATCTATTCAGTTTAAGATACACAGCTATGCTGCTGTCTAAAACCAAAAACTTTATTTACCAAGGAGGAAACAGAACTACATCTCTAAAAATCAAAATTCGTGTTTCGAAAAAACTAAGACAATCATATCTAACCGCTTTCGCAGTGGCTTATGGCATCAGTACCTATATTAGGATTACTTCACTATAAAGTAACCTTCTGCTTTCCTTGAATCTCTATAGACCCGAAGTCTACATTCCAAGAAGCATAAGAACTGCTACTAGATAGCGACTCAATTCCTAACATCCTGAGGCCATACACTATCTTCAAATATCCTCTATACTTGCCAAAATGGAAACACTTCCGTCCTTAGTGTTACCAGACCTAGGAATCCATACCAGTTTCTGTACTAGAATAGTTTTCGATCGCTAATAAGTTACTCCCTTAGGTTCTTCTAAAGAAGACCTAGGTTAAGCACTAAAGGCATTGCCTTTAATCTTGATCCCATCCTTTGTCTCTTGGAAATCTCCTTAGAAGTTCTGCGTTTATCATCTCTAACTTGTTAAAGCTAAAGTCTCTGATAACGCCTTGAAGGTTCCAGACAAGGATGCAAGACAGATATCTTCCACCACCTCATCATCTGGCACCATGTCTTTAGAATCTAGTTCGATCTGGAACTCAAGTATATATTCCCGAACAAGCATACCCTCAGACATCTCGGTACCGACAAGTATCTTGGTGGAAAAGTGATAAGTCTACCGACTTTGCCTTTTAGGCATCTTATGCAAGTAAAACTTTATTAGAGAAGACCTGACATATCTCTGACTTGCTTCTAAGGAGTTGTCCGCAATTCTGCTATGACACAGAACTTGCACATCTCCTCAAACTATTGCTAGTCGTTATATGCCCTAGTTAGTGCCCTAGTGACATCTAGACTCATTAGGTCTAGTACAGGGATATTGAGATAGAAAGCCAATGTACGTTTACTACCATAAGCATA
This sequence comes from Chamaelirium japonicum, assembly GCA_947650365.1. Classification (NCBI taxonomy): domain Eukaryota; kingdom Viridiplantae; phylum Streptophyta; class Magnoliopsida; order Liliales; family Melanthiaceae; genus Chamaelirium; species Chamaelirium japonicum. The sequence continues at coordinate 37,291,615 of OX393551.1, read as the reverse complement.
AGCTAAAGATATATAGCGCTTCCGCTCTACGTATTTAGAGACCCGATAACTAGTTCTCTTATGGGATAACGGATAGGGGAACTATATGGTTGAATGAAAATGAATGCAGGAAAACTTATTTTTATAGATTTTTAAAATAAGCTAATTATATCCAAATATCAGCTCTACCCTCACAGCAAAGACACCCTTATGGATTAATTAACCATGTATGTAAGATCTCGGAATTGACTGCACCTGCCTTAGGGGGCATCATACAGCGTCAATCCGCTTACACGGGCCTTTCCTTAACCCAGTCCAAATCTGCCAACTAAGGTTTTTGATGCACCATGGTTATCTTTTGGCCAGTGCCACGTGATCCCCATTGTGCAAGCAACAGATGCCTCACGTCCACTTCGGATGCTTACCCACAAGCCTAGGTAGTTACGACACGGGAGTTCATACGACCCCCACTAGGGTGGGATGAAAAGCCCTTCTCTCCTCACCCCGTAACCACCATATCCCAAAGGAGACTGCTAAGTCATCTGGCATGGAAAAACATAACCCTCACCCTAGGGAGTGTCGAGCTACGCCCTTCCACCCAGACACAAAGCAGTTGGTTGTGGAGGCTAGAGGATCTCTAAAAGTCCTCTCTTACATCCCTTATTAAATTTGAGGATTCTTTTATATAAATATGAGTGTACACTAAGGTCACGACAACCTATACACTAGACTCTGGTCATACCGTGCTCCCACTAGCGTTTCAAGCCTTTCGTGAAGCATTAATCAATCTCGGAATATCATAGTCCCTGCCTCAAGTGGATTTCTCCACTCAAGGATCACATTACATATCCCAAGAACATCAATGCTCCGTAAACCTAGCTGTCACGCTAATGCTCTGGAGCCTAGCCTAAGGTCAGATTGACAGGAAAGGTCTCCCACTATCATAGCACCTCGCTTATAAATTTGACGAATGATGTCATAGTAGAATTCCAACTTATTCTAGGTTTCGATGCTGGCCAAATAGGCATACCCGACTAATCGGATGTTGACCTAATGATGGCATAACCAAATGTGAGAAATTCATACTATCATCAAGGGTCAATTAAATAATAGGCATCACTAGTGGAATCCTATCCTAATAAGGTTGCTAGGACCTGAGGGAAAAGGGCATCCCTCTAACACAGATAATTAAATTATCGCATCGTGGTTCTCTACAGAAATATAAAGAATAGTAGAAAGAAACAACCACACAACTGAATCAAGTTCAAGGTCCGACCCCTGAACCTGACTGGCACAGCGTAGGCTCTCTGTCTCCTTCGTAAGGCTCCTCGATTCGGTGCAAGACTCTATATACGATCTCCTGATGCTTTCTGTCCTTTGTCGTCATCGTGTATGCTTCGCTGGATCGCCATCGTCCTCCAAGGTTCCGCTTATCCTTCCGGTGGTAGATCTTCACGGCAGAGCCTCCTCTTCAATCTGTAACCAAAAAAACTCTAGTACACTTCGAGCAAGTGCTCACTCGTATACAATTTCTTAGAAAGAAAAGAGAAAACAAGCCTAGCAAAAAGCCTGGAAATCAAGGGTGGTCAACCTCCACCACTTACCCGACTACGGCTCTAAAACCTATCCACACATAGAAGAAAACACATCCAGACATATTTGCTAATATGGGGTCCGACCCCCGGTCCAGACATATTTACTAATATGGGGTCCGACCCCCGGTAGCAAGCAATCACATATCCAGAATAATTTTAGAAGTGGCACCATACAAGAACGATTCATAGAACACACAAAATATACTATACATGATCTACTCGTAGAACCCCAATGGTGGTGCGCGCACATAACGGTTTCATAAAAAACATGAAACACATACCACTAGCGTGCTCTGATACCAATTGTTGGATGTAAATCAATGGTAGAGGCCTGCAACGGAAGTAAAGAGAAGGTCCAATGACCGGGAGTGGTGTGCGTTACATATCAAAATTTTCATCGAAACGATCTGCATATGCGTGTATGAATCTAGCATGGCAACTATGCGAACCCCTAACGACAATCTAACGCGAAAGAACAATCTAGCATGTATGCATATTTTATCTATGCTAGATCTACATGTTAGAGATCATACCTGCGTGCGGATTTTTTCACCGCGATAAGTTTCTTCTTTGTCGATAGAGATGGGCTCGGATCTGCTCGATATAGTTTTGATGCGACGGTCATAACTTTCTGCTCTAAACTCCGATTGGTCTAAAATTTGGACTGCAAGTAGCCAACTTCGAGGCGCAACTTCTAAAACAAGTTTCACCTCGTTTGGACTTCTGTAGCTCGCAAAATCGCAAAAACAATACTGATTTTCTGTGCAGATTCTGGACAGTAAAAGATTGCAGGAGATGCCTTCTAGTTCACCCGATCTCACACGATGCATGGCACCTTGTCGATGGATCTCTGAGTGCCTCCATCTGACGAGCCTTCTTCTTCTACGAAACACCACGCAAGGAAGACGAGTCGTCATCTAATGGCGCAAGCGAGGGAGAGAGAGACGAAAGAGGAGAAGAGAAGAGAGGAGAGGGGGCGGCTAGGGTTTCCCCATGCCATGGCTGGCCCCTAGGGCTTGCATAGCCGGCCCCCCTCTCTCCTATTTCCTTATATAGGGCCGGCCTATCCATATGGATAAGGCTAGTATGGATAGGGTTGACTGATTCAAACCTTCTTCCTATATATCTCTTCTTTATCTCTATCTTTTCTTTGGTTTTGAAAACGGTCAAAACTAGCCCATTTTTTGTGCCTCATGACCGGCCCTTTCATCGGAGGCAACAACCTCCTGAAACCAATGGGCCGGCCTTGACCAGTCTCTCAATACTTAGGGTCGGCCCCCTTAGTACATAGTGACGCATGGTATGACCAAAACGCCCTTATATCACTAGTTGGTTGTTCCTTATGTACGAGACTTTGCAAGGCACACATAAGTGAAGTGCACCAGTGATTTCACTATTCTCTAAGGTTCCCGTAGGGTGCACCTAGTGAAGTCAACTAGTCAACTCGCAATATGTCCCGGTGCAGCGCACCCATGTGGCAAAGTCCACTTATGGCAAGGAATTACTACATGTGTCTCTGCACTAACCTAGGGTTTCCCCTTAGTGCACACACGTAGCTACGCATCTACCGTGCACTAGTGCAAAGCACTCACGGAGCGTATGCTTAGACTTCTCGCTTCCTCTAACTATGTTCTGTGTTTCGAGGAGATGGTATAAGAACCGTACATAATGTCGATAAGGTGGAACCTTCAGGGACCAGGATTCATGACTTCCCATTTAGACTCGATCGACACACTACCTGAGTGTACCATCGATCCTCTGAGTCCAAGTTAACCTGCGTGGCCACCCAGACTGCGACGCAGGCTGCACTCCAATTCCCCCAGATTTACTATTTTCTCCCTCATACCCCTGCTCTCCGCTTAGTATGGTAAACTCGCTGTCCCTCCATTTGGTGCCATGATGCAACTCGAGCGGTGGAGAATACTATCAGACTCGAGTGCTCATATGACTCGGTTCCTTCCTGGTTGACCATATACATCGTACCTCCGATTACTCTGACGAGCAACCGGATCCGTCATCAGTCCAACTGGTGACCATCTAGCCAGGGTTTAATACGACGTAGGTCAGACCAAGGAACGCACCTCCCGTTAGGGGTGTGGCTCTCTGTTCTGTAATCAGAACACGTACTAAGGTACGTACCAATATGCAATCCTATACTATCAACCATACATAGCTAAACTATAGGTTTTTACGAGCTGTAGACCTCACCAATTCTAACGCTAACGACATCTCTACTAGAGTTTTCTGGATACCCCCTCTGTCCACACCAGAGAGAGATCTGTCTTGCCACAAGGAGTGGAAACCAAGTCCAGGGAACACGCATATGAGATCGTGATTCCTACAAGTTCTTCATCCATGGATTCTTCCGCTTTTGGTAACAACCCTATACTCTTAGAAGTAGAATCTCTCTTGGATGATCAGGAGTAAAATCAACTTACATTTAGTTCCCAAATTCTTCATTCCATCGAAACAATTACTAGCCGTTATTTTCAAATCATGGAATTCGGAATGGAAATAGATTGTTCGGGAATGATGACAAAACCCCCTTAGGGTTTCCAGATTTGGGGGGGGGGGGGGGGGGGGGGGGGGGGGGGGAATTACTCGTTCATCCGATATCGATGGAATGGTGAGGGGGTTTTAAATCTTAGGATAGAAGCGACCGTCATTTGGCTGTTACTCAAAAGGGGGCTGTTGTAGGTAGGGCTGGTAATTTCGAACCCGACACGACCTGACACAAAGTTAGCGGGTCTGGGTCAGGGCTAAATGGGTTCGGGGTCGTAAACGGGTCGACACGATAGAAACCGTTTAATAAACGGGTCGGGTTTGGGTTTAGGGTTTGGACACGATAGACCTGGGAAGACCCGTTTAAAATTCAACGGGTCGTGTCGGGTCGGGTCTACCCGTAATCCGATACCATAATATATAGTATCAGCGGGTCTATCGGGTTAGGTCGGGTCGAGTCGGATTTGGTCGGATCGGGTCAACTAAATAAAGTCGTGTGGTAAACAGGTCTAACAGGTCTTATCGGGTCTACCCGTTTATAAATGGGCCGGGTACTGTTTTAGGATCTAGACACGATTAGTTACACAGGTCTAGGGGTTTTGGACACGACCCGAAACTAGACACGACATAAAGCCGACCCGACACGACCCGACCCGGCCTGACCCATTGCCACCCCTAGTTGTAGGTGGATATTTTCATGTACCAATGACGGCAGTAGTATAATAAAAGAAAGAGGCATAATACGGGTCCAAGCATGTTGAGCTTCGAGCCGGCTTCCATTCAAGGCGTGGGCTGGAACAAGTCGGCAGGACCCCCGCCAGGCCGGATGCGACTGGGTTGGATTAACTTTAATTGCTACCAATGACCTCCTTTAGGAAAGCTTAAGGTGGATGGAATTGGCTTCTGCATTGCAACTAAAATGCAAAGTCCCGACCCGGGTCGTTACTTGCAAAATTTGGTTGGTTTCGGTATAAGGGCTGGATCTTAATTTCCAACCTATTTGCTATGGTTTTAGCATGTGATTTTGAAAACATATGTATAAACAATTTTAAATTGTTTGGCTAACGGGATGTGACATATAAATATACTAGTTGCATGCATGTGCCTCTCAGCACTGCAGCGGGCCGTCTTTGGTGGCAACACACATGTCAGCAATGTAGCGGGCCGTCTTCGGCGGCAAGACACCCCCCGGGCATCACCACCCCCACCCCCACCGTCGTATGCGGCGACAACACACCTGACCGCCTTCGGCATGCCCGTGCCGATTGGCACGAAGCGAGAGCCTTCGGCGAGACCAACCAACTCCCACCTCCCCTACCCCCGGGGGGGGGGGGAGAGAGAGAGAGAGAGAGAGAGAGAGAGAGAGAGAGAGAGACCATGGGGAAAGAGAGAAAGAGAGAGTGGACAAGAGAGCAGGGCCGTCTCGATACAAAATGAGGCCTAAGGCGAAAATTCTAAATGGGACCTTTTTATATTATTTTTTTCATAATGGGCCGGGCCTAAATGGTGGGTGTGGGCTGAGAGGCTGCCGACCGTGAGCGAGGTCACCAACTCGCCGAGCCGTTTTGGTAGCCATTTAGCATGGGCACAAACACAGACACGCAGAGAGAGAGAGAGAGAGAGAGAGAGAGAGAGAGAGAGAGAGAGAGAGAGAGAGAGAGAGAGAGAGATCCATTTAACTAATCGTGTCATGTCTAGTTTTGGGTCATGTCCAAAACCCCTAGACTCGGACCCGACCCGTTTAGCTAATCTTGTCTAAACCCTAAACCCGTACCCGACCTGCTTATAAACGTGTAGACCCAATAAGACCCGTTTACTTCACGGGTCTATTCAGTTGACCCGATCCAACCCAATCCGACACGACCCAACATGACCCGATAAGACCCGCTAGTACTACAGACTATAGTATCGGATTGCGGGTAGACCCGACCTGACATGACCCATTGAATTTTAAACGGGTCTTCCCTGGTCTACCTTGTCCAGACCCTAAACCCGGGCCCGACCTGTTTATTAAACGGGTCTACCGTGATGACCCGAACCCGTTTAATACAGACCCGCTAACTTCGTGTCGGGTTATGTCGGGTCTGCCGTGTCGGGTCCAGAATTGTCAGCCCTAGCCTTAGGTTGCTTCCTATTGCCTCACTATTGGACCGGACATGGAAGAGAGAGATAGAGATCGTGTGAAAGAGAGAGATAGAGAGATGTTGTAAAGAAGAGAGAGGGGGAGAGTCAGAGAGAGGGCGAGAGAGAGAGAGAGAAGGGGAGGGAGAGAGAGAGAGCCGGGGAGAGAGAGATCGAAGAGAGAGAGAGAGATCGGAGAGAGAGAGAGAGAGAGAGAGAGAGAGAGAGAGTGAGAGAGAGAGAGAGAAAGAGATTGTGGGGAAGAGAGAGAGATCGGATAGTGAGACAGAAATCGTGGAGAGATAAAGAGAGAGAAAACCACGGGGGAGATAGAGAGCCGGGGGGAGAGAGAAAGATCAAGAAAGAACGGGAGAGAGAGAGAACCAGGGAGAGGGAGAGAGAAAGATAGAGATAGAAAGAGAGAGACGGAGAGAGAGATACGGAGAGAGAGCGAGATACGAAGAGAAAGAGAGATACTGAGAGAGAGAGAGAGAGAGAGAGAGAAAGAGATCATGGAGAGAGAGAAAGAACCGGGGAGAGAGAGAGAAAGAGAGAGGGAGAGCCGCGGGGGGCGAGTGAGACCGAGAGAGAACGGGAGAGAAAGAGAGAGCAGAAGAGAGAGAGAGAGAGAGAGAGAGAGAGAGAGAGAGAGAGAGAGGGGGGGAAGAAGAGAGGGAATGACTATGATCGCGAGAGAGTTTTGTCTAGTCAGCATTTGGTTCCTTTTTATCTAGTCAGCACAAAATCGCCGTCCCTTGTTATATCGATGTACACTTGCTCAATTTATAAAGCATTTGTATATAAAACTGTGCAAATGAAGTTTCACCTAAATACACGAAACTTCATTTACACATTCCACATGTGCAAACAGATATACACATATCATTTGCATATCAACCAAACAAGCCCTAATTGCACACATCACACGTGCAAACATACGTACGCACAATAACCAAACGAGCCATATGACTTTAGAAGTGCACAAGATTCAAGAACCTCAACAAGCAAGCTATCAGTGGCACGCAAGGATTTAGCTAGATGCAATGGAAACGTAGGTGAAAAGGTGAAAGGAAGCGAACCCGGGTGTGGGGGGGGGGAAGCAAGGAAGGGATGATGGTATCGAGCCAAGGGTGAGGTGGAAGTGAGGGATGATTGTACCGAGCCAAGGGTCGATGATTGCTCCGCGGGTTCATCCAAAGGCAGGGAGAGAGAGAGAGAGAGAGAGAGAGAGAGAGAGAGAGAAGGGGGAGGTTAAAGAAGGCAATCTTAGAGTTGTCTCCCTCCCCTTCGCTGGGATTTTAAATTTCAAAACCCAATGCTCTCTCTCTCTCTCTCTCTCTCTCTCTCTCTCTCTCTCTCTCTAAAAGGATCGATTCCAAGCCAGCTCCAAAGGCTCCAAAGTCTCAGCTTTCTCTCTTCTCGAAGCATTACAAAGATCTGGATTTCCTGGACAAAAGACCAGCGAATCTCTTATGGCTCCCTCCATTGAAGGCCCCCCCACTTCACCTCCTGCATCGAATCATCACAAAAGCCACCATGCTAAGCTAAAGCACCCTCTTTAAAACGGCTTCCACCACACTCTAAAGCCAAACCCACCAACCCACCAAAGCATTTCTTGCAGCAACAGCGGCTGTGTTTAGGCACCAAAGCACTGCTTACGGGGAGCAGCAATATGTCCTCCCTCCCTCCCCCTCTGACAGAGTACCCGCATACCCTCTCCGCCACCCAGCCTTCGTCCCGCTCCAGGGGCTCCTTCGGCCCCGTCTTCATCGCGCTGGCCATCATCGCCGTCCTCGCAACCGTCGCCTGCGTCGTCGGCCGCCTCTGCTCCCGCCGTCTCTGCCGGCCAAAGGACCACCCAGTCTGCACGCACGCCGGAGGCGACGTGGAGGACAGGTTTGAGACAAGCGTCCCCACAGCCAAACCTGCAGGGAAACAAGGAGCCAAGGGAGCAGCCAAACCTGCTGCTGGACGCAGCGGCGGCGGCGGCCTCAAAGGCAGTGCATCCATACATGCAGACATTAGAGGTACCAAAGTGGATGCCAATCAGGGCGGCGCAAACGGCAACGGGAAAGCTAAGTTCATGACGGGGGTTTAGAACGATCACAAACTCGATCTGCTTGTCTTCATAACACAAATGGCTTGTATCTCTTGACCATCAAGAACTTCAACTTAGCTTTCCTTGTGTTTTTGTCGTTTGACGGGGCGGTCTATGTATCGTGATATTGTATTTGTACAAGCGACGGAAGGTTTTTATTCGGCTGGTGTGAGCCCGATCAATCGTCAACCGGATCCTGGGGAGCTTCATTGGCCTTCCGTTTGATGGTGACCACAGGGCACTCCACGTGCTTCACGCAGAACTCGCTCACCGTCCCAACGAAAACCCTGCAAAGAAACCTCCCATCAGCTTCTGCATAAAATTGAGATTCTTGATCCTCACTCCCAGTTTCACATCAAATCACCCAGTAATTAAGAATCCTACCTGGCTATAAATATGAAAGGTTAAAAGATTAAAACGAATCGCTGAGATCGTAAGACATAACAGTGAGATCAATGTTCGAGATTGGACCCAATCGACTGGTCATTGTACAGGGTGAGGCCGGTAAACCATCTACGCAGTGTAAGGTTTCAGCTTCTAATCAATGGGGCCAGTTTTTAGAGTTGTGAATGCTTGCTTAGCTTCAGATAAGATTAAACCTAGTTATTGGATGACAAACTACATACACCGGCACTTATAGTGCACTACCACCATCCATCAGTATAATTGAACGGGTCGACAGATTAGGCGGCACAACTTTCAAATCGGCACCGACTGGGGGCATACCATAATCTACACCAAATACAATTAAGAAGAGAATAGAGGAGTTCTTAGAGAATCTAGAGGTCAGCGACGGGTAAAAATCAATCGGATCTCTCTCTCTCTCTCTCTCTCTCTCTCTCTCTCTCTCTCTCTCTCTCACACACACACACACACACACACACACACCCAACACATCCTCCTTCATTTCAGGGCTGTTCAAGAGCCAATACGTCATCAAAGATTTCTGAGGTGTTCTTAGAGAATCTGAGGTGTGGCCGAGAGTACACCTAAGCTTTCAGCTTTTGTTATACTTCATGGTGTACCTCTCTTGATCAAGTTCATATTGAATACCATTCTCTAATTTTTTTCTTTCAGGTCTGGAACGTTATTGTGTTAGAGCCTCAAACCTTTACTTTTTAAACCAACCAAGAGCACTAGTTTAAACCTCTTTTCTTTTATGTCCTGTGTGCTGTAGTGGACAGTTTTGGCTTGTTATATGCTTTCATTTCATGCATGTTCAATTGCTAACAAGTCCATAAAAAATTATAACAAAAAACTGAATTTCTTTGCATCAAATAAGTTGAGAGCGAAAGCATAGTCGTTTCTCTTACTGCCCAGTTCAGGACAAGAAGCAAGCACTCTGTATGCGCTTCCCTACAGTAACCTTTCAATTGCCAACACTTAAAACTCACCTAAATAAATATCTTGGTGCCTTGTTACCTAAAATCAAAACATAAATACCAAAATTAGTAATCATATTAAATTTTGGTATTAGAGTATAAAAGTAGCAACCCATACTAATCCGAAACATCAACAAAACAATTATTTGGATCCTACCCAAACTTCCGTTCTCATCTAAAGTGGGTTTGTAGTAAGAGGAAGAAGATGGTTACAAATGAGGAATTTAGAAAAAAAATCTAAAATTGGCAAAAGTGAGGGATAAGTTGATGGAAGCCAGGTTGAGATGGTTTGCAAAAGTTTAATGAAGACTAAAGAAGGCACGTATCAGGTAAATAAAATAAAGGAATCTGACAAAAGGGATGAGCCCGAGAGGTAGACCAAAAAGTTCGCAGTATATACACAAAAAGGGGTTTGGGAGGGCTTCAGCAGTGGAGTTTGCTTAAATATAGTCATGTTGGCTTAAATATAGAGCTATGAAGCACAAACACGGGTACGGCGACACGACACGACACGGTGACACGACATTTCCTCAAAAATGGACACGACACGGCTAGGACACAGCAATTAATATTTATAATTTTATTTAAATAAAATATAATACATGAATACTACATAGAGATGCTTAACTTTGAAGAATAATTCATAAAGCATGCTCCAACTAGATGGAAAATTTCAATGGTAGCATAATACCCCAATTTGACAACTACTAAATTTTCTATTTTGGTAATTTTAATGATTCAATCTAATCCAAACTGAATTGAAGGGGGCAAAATGAAGTTTATTTACTATGGAGTCAGGTTTGGCACTATGGGATCCTCAGTAAAGGTCATAAGGGTAATGACAACCGTCCAATAAAGTCCACAAAATCCACAAAGTTCTAGAATTATTGCTAAAAGATTATCTTAATATTTGTAAGAAAAACCCTATTACTTATATCCTATAACGTTATAACCTTAGAGGATATAAGTTAAAACTAAATCTTAATCACAACCGTCCATTACACTAAGCCCCAAACAAATCATCCAACTCATCCCCGATCGTATGCAAACAACGTCCCTACTGTGTCTAAACCGTGTCATGGCCATATCCCAACCGTGTTGATACAACAATGGCAACTAGTGGAAAACATGTCATCATCCCATCCTTAGAGATGAGGATAAGGATGTATCAATACCGAATGTATCATGATCCAAAAGTGGTATAGATAGACCATTCAGCAAACGTTCAACCACCCCCGCGTCAATATAGGGTCATAGCTTAGAAGCTAAGATTTAAAATGATCGATCGTCAATTCTGATGAATGTACCAAATGAAAACATATTGGATCCACTTATCGGTAGCACTTATATCAAATATCCTCAACAACAAAGATGGGCCACAAGCACATGAAGCGTTGAGGAAAGGAGGATGCACATGCCCACCTCTCCAATTGAAAGTAGATGCATAAGAGAAAGTAATCATGTTCCTTTGTAAAGCCAGCTCAATTTCTGCGGCATTGGTCCAACAAGGCCGCGTTACCATGGTCGGACCTGATTCCTTACAGAGCCAATAGGCTCTTTCCTGCAAATTGATCCACATTGTTTTTCCTATAATCAAACTTAGGAGTCCTTTGCATTCATCCATTATAAGAACCTACCTAATTCAAAAAAATAGCTTTGATGGAGGACGAAATATGGGGGCATGCAACATCAAATAAACCACTCTCAATTCATACTAAATAGATGAATAAACATCGCATACTATCACCTCATTTAATTTTTGAGTGAGTAAACGATACACGAGCAATATTTTTTCGTCAATATGTCTTCAAATCAGCAAAGACAATAGTGAATCAGCTTCTCAGGAACAAGGTTCGAAATTTCCATTTCGGTCAATATTTCGACCTCCTGAAAAATGGAAATATTTCGTGGAAATATTTCGACAGTGTGGAAATATTGTGATTTGATGGAAATGGTGGAAATATTGATTTTTTAATGGAATTTTTGAATGAAACTCTGGATAGTCATAAACTAAGTATAGATACACGTTTTAGAACACTCAGATAATATTTATACCCTATCTACGGGTGTAGAGCATCACAAAGCATGTATTTAATATTTGAGTCTGTGAGTCTTGTGCAGTCTTGTTTGGTCCTGTTTTGATCTATGTTTTTAAAATGCTTTTTAATCTTTTTTGTGGAGAAAAATATTTCCAAAATAAAGATTAGTTGATTGTTAAATTAATGTTTCAAACGATTTTGAAAATGAACTTAAAACAAGAAAGTTGTGCAAGTTTGAAATCGTGCAAAAATTATGCTGAAATGCAAAACACTGTTTTTTTACTAAGTCTGAAAAAATGAGTTTTTATAAAGAAAAGTTTTTATACATTCAAAATTTTCTTTGACGGACCATGGTTTTCTAGATGTACTTGTAGTTCTACATCTTGTGGAATTTTTTGAGCTAAAAATGAGTTGATTTAACCACTTTTCTCAACATACAAATTTTATGAAAAACCGAAAAAACTGTTTTCTCCTACTAAAACTGAAAACCTACTTTTTGATTCACTTGGTTTTTGATTTTTTTGATATTTTTATTGAAATCAAATGGGGGGGTATTTGCTTATTTACATATAATAACTTAAAGTAAATGGAGAAAATAAAAATTAAGTAAGACGACATTTACTTAAATGTTATTATATGTAAATAAGCTGCTGAAACCGAAACCCAAATATATCGCACGAAATATCGCGATATATCGCGATATTATCGTGATTCCTATTTCGTTCGATATCACAATACGAATTTCGTGCCGAGGTTTGAGAAAACCGAAATATTTCGCGATATTTCGCGAAATATGTCGAGATTTTGTACCTTGCTCAGGAAGCCTGGGGGTGCCATCGAAAAACAATAGCACAGCAAGTAGATGCCCTCTGCAATTCTAGGCATCCAGCAAGACTTGCGGAGGATTGGGGTGCCGTTGGTACACCTAGGGGTGCCCCTGGAAGCAGTAGTTCGCAGAGAGGAGTGCCAAAGAAATCTGGGACACCTAGGTGCCCTCAAAAATTAATGCGCCGCAGGGGAGTGCTCTTATCAAACTGTGACACTGGATTTGAAGATCCCGTGTTTTTTTTTCTTCAGTTGTCTGTACATGACCATAGTTGGGAGGGGGTCTATCAAACGGAAGCAAAAATGGGGTTAACCGTTTGGGGCTTCTTTTGATGCAAGAAACAGAGGATGGGAGGGTTTCGCGCAGGGAGAAAAGAGAGAGTGAGAGAATAAGAGGGAGAAAGAGAGAGGGAACCTCTTCTCCTTCTTTTCTTCTTCTTATTCTTCTTGCTTTGGTGGAGGGGGATCGCAAGGGATGTTACGGATGCTTTGTTCTCCACACATGAAAGCTTGGAGAGAATCCGAAGATGTTTCTTCACCTGAGAAAGATGCGAGGGTCATCGAACTTGATTCGATTGCAGGTGAAGTCTTGGGAGATAGAGAAAAGATAGAGAGGGGGGGAGCAGAAACCCTAGAAGCTCACAAAAGCAAACTCATTTTTTCTTTGTCATCATTAAAACTAAAAGAAAGCTTCAGAGTCTATTTATAGACATCCAAGCCTTACACAAAAGTATAGGAATGGTATTCCTATAGACCATGGACTTAGGACTCTTAAACCAATAAAGAAACTCGTGTATCATGGGTTTTACCATATGTTGAAACTACTTATCAAAAGGACTCCGAAAATGCATTAATAAATAGCATTAAAAAAAAGATAATTGAACCTTGTCTGAGATGGGCCTTCGCATCTAGGCTTAACTAGTGCATCATAATCAGTTCATTGAAATCTGCCCCGCATAATTAGTTCATCAGGCTTCAAAAGATATTATATCAAATAGACCAAGCATCAAAACGAAAGGTCATGTTCCTATTCTCGAAAAGCTTATATATAGTAATAGCATAAGATAATAGATCCATGTATAATTTTCTTACGGAAATGGTAAGTCGTGACTTTCGAACTCGATCTACGAATCTACAAAAGTATTAAGCACATATGTGAGGCAATGTCGATCTAGGTTTGTTTAATACTGAAAAGGCGAGAATTACGTTATTTTCGTTTTGTATTTATATTGACCCCTTCAACATGTATATTAGAGCTGTAAAGCATTGTTTGCTATATAGTTATGCTGAAATCTCAAAACATATTAATGTTTAGGACTTCAATGTATTTTCCATTATGGTTGGTTCTTTTGTTCCACATCTTTTAATAGATGACTTCTAACCATATCTATTCGTTTTTATTTAACTTCAATTATAGAGATGGTGCCCCATAACCTTGACGTTGGTTCAGACCATGAGAACATGATACATGGAAATCACCCATCAATTGAGATGTAGATGATGAATGTTACATACAAGGGCAACTTTGCTATCACATTCAAGAAGCACCTTGCTCGAGACCAAAATCGTTAATGTTCTAGTCGCTTGCGACACGTGACAGCTTTAGCAACATCATTTTTCTAAGGATACTAATGCTCGTAGGATTTATCATCAATAGGATGCCAATGTCTATATGCCTTAAAATTTTGGAGTAGTATTGTGTGCATGTTCTTCACTGCAATAGTATTTCGTTTCCGATCAGTGGCAATCACATCTACCCCGGCTACGATCCTTGATGTTCTTCATCTTAGTATTAACGTAAGGTGGCACATTCATCACGGCTACCTAGTTTATAAAATTCAATAAACGATATGTGTTTATTATCTATATATCTCATGTTTTACCAATGCAACAAGTGCATCACATCTAAAAGGCATTAATCTTATAACAATTCCATTTTACCGAGGCTTGTTTAATCAAATACATTTTTTCTAGGAAAGCACGCATTGAAAAATCTGGCCCCCGCATTCCCATCCCCTACCCCACACCGCAATAAAGTAAAATAAAATAAAAATACAACTACGATGTTCAGTTTATTTGGTTTTTGGGCAAAAACAACTCAGAATGTGGGTGTGGCACCATGCCGTTCTACTAGGTCAGTGATGCATATGCTTGATAAAATGTTTTGAAGCTTGAATGAGACATGAGGGATGCTTGAATGAGACATGAATGATGTACAAATATCGAGTAAAGAAAGAAAACCAAATATATACAGATAAATTTTATCAATTTTGCAATAAAAATTAACTTGATATTTTATTTCATCACAATGTGAAGTTGCGCAAACACATTCAGTCGACTTCTTCAAACTAGCCGAATTCACTATCAATGACAAAAAGGGACGTGCATGCAATTAATAACATCTAACTTAAACAGGCTAAATGCGTCTCCCATTTGCTTTCTAATAAGTAACTCTTAGAACTATGAGGTCATGCTTAACCTTTATGAATCAAATTATTAATGCAGTATGAAAATTAATAAAAATAATGTGTGATACATGATTGACAAAGCAGTCATTTCTCATGGATGAAATGGAGCGCAACATAAGAAAAGGTAATTACATATTCAGTATTGGGATCAGAGACAAATGAGTCCAGGGTTAGCAAAGCAATATGATAAGGAATGATGGTATAGAACAGGCAGAAGAGATGGATCACGAAATAATACCCCTAAATCATGTTAATATAATACCTCTGGAAGGGTCCAAGCCCACGACTTCCTACAACCAGAAGATCTGGTTGAAGGCTCTTCACTTCGTTGCAGATAACTTCCTTCGGATCACCTTTTTTTATCCATGCTTCACAACAAATCTAGAACAGTTGACATAATATTAAAAAAAAACACAGCCTCAGCATGGCTTCCTCTTTAATATAACAGTGGACAAAAAGTTATAAAATTTATGCTAACAAGGCAATTAATAGTAAAAGCATTTATATGGTTTTTCAGCCGGAATTCCATTACCCCTAATTGATGACAGCATCCAACAAAGTACTCCAGCAAGTGAAGCCCTCTTATCTTGTCCCTCCTTTCCATGGTCTGGAAATCTTCGGGAGAGGCATAGATACTGTCCATGTCATCAAATCCTGTTATTGCAACAAAGAAGAAGTAAACATTTTCATCCAGCAATCCTCTCAATGTTCAAACACATATGTAGCTAGAACTCTGGAACTCAACTTGCCTAGAATATAAATAAGATTCATTCCGAGAAAAATGACAATTTTCAGTACATAAGGATAAATCATTTTGCTAATATAAGAATTGAGTGTTGAGAAAACACAATTAAGTTTCAACTTAATTTCTTCAATTAGTCAACTCTAGAAAGAAGAAGAAAGCATATGACAGAACCAGCTAGCATATTTTGGACAGGAATTATTCAGCATCCATACTAATCTCTTTTTCTTCAAACAAAATAGTCTACAACTCTACCAACAGGATTTCAAATCCGGAGGCCAGATGGTGACTCGAACCTAGAACCTCCTCTATGACCAGGAGGGGTGCTAACGTCAGGCGTCTAACTATACTATCATTTTGACTCATACCTACATATCTTACAAAAAGAAACACCAAAAGAAAGAAGTCAAAAGGAGTTGGTCGATTGATCACACACTGGAAACAACGAGAGTTAGTCGATCGAGGCCAAAAGAAGCGAGAGGAGAGAAGGATAGATCGGTTTAATGGCATGCTAGAACAAGAAAGGTACATGGCGTCATAATTACTCTCTTAGCGCTCTGCACCCTCTCGAGCCAATCGATCCATTCACTGGAGGACGATGGCCAAAATTGGATGGGTCTTCTATTATCTCCCTGTTTCGATGAATCAAGATTTGATGAGAAGAAAGAAGTTTCCCATTGTCTTCAAGGGGTCGAAAGGCGTGAATCAAATACGGTTTCACCACGAAAAGCAGGACTAACGATATATTGGCCCAGAGAGACAGAATAAGAAAGGATGATACCAGTATCAATATGGTCATGATACTTATTTACCATCTCCTTCTCTGCATTGAAGAGGATAAGCAGCCATCGCCACTAAAGATAATTTGAAAAGAAGGAAAGACAGAAGTCTTAAGGAGATGAAACATTGTCAGTGTCAGATAATAGGAGTGCTTATTTTCCTACAATTTACTAGCGTTAACCCTTTATTTTCCTATTTTCCCTTTACCTTCATGCAGTCAAATTTCAATTTATGTATTCGTCTTTCAATTTCAATAATTTTTTTAAAACTTTGCACTCTAAATTCTTCCAAATATTTCAATCTCCTGCAAATGACTTTTAAGTTTCTTTTACATTATCTACACCGACAATCTTTAAACTTCCTTTGCTGTCATGCAATTTGTTAATGTACATATAGATGGGTCGGGTTTACTGTACAGTCGGGTCGGATTGTATAGATATACATGTACATATATTGGGCTTGAGTCCCTCAATGGAATGCATTCTATTCCTCTCCAAACCCTAGCCGTCATCTCCTAACATGGTATCAGAGCTCTAGGGTTCTCCCGACGACGACGGTCCTCCTCCTCCGGCTGCACCTCCTCCGGCCTCCCTCCTCCTCCGGCTGCACCTCCTCCGGCTGCATCTCCTTTCCGTCGCCCGACAACCACCCGAAACCCCCCCCTTCCTCCTTCTCCGGCTGCACCCTCCACCGGTCTCCCTCCTCCACCGGCCCCTCCTTCCCGCCGGCCGACTGCTCCCCCCCTACAGCCCCCCCGACACCCTACAGCCCCCCCCCCCCCCTCCCGACCCCCCCTACAGCCCCCGCCAACCCCCGACCCTCCCTCTTTCACCAGACCGGCCCTCCCACCCCTTCCCGATTCCCCCCATCTATTGAGCCTCCTCCATGGCTTCTCCAGCCGTACCGTCCGTCGTTGCGATCTCTCCACCGCTGAAGGCGGTCGCCTTTCACTTGTCCTCGGCCAGCGACTGGCCTGACTGGTTCCTCACCGTCGAGGCCGCGCTCTCCAGTCATGAAGACTCATGATCTGTGGGGTCACATCACCGGCGAGGATCCTCCTCCCACTGACTACTCCCGCTCCTCCTCTGTCACCAGCAGTGCTGCGTCTTCTGCTGCGACTGCTACCACGGCCATCACCGTTGCTGCTCTTACGTGGCGCCGCCACGATCAGGCCATCCGGGCATACCTTCTGGACTCTGTTGCTCGTCCGCTCCTTGCTCCCATCGGCCGCCTTCCGACAGCGCGCGCGATGTGGGAGTATCTCCGGGACCGTTTTCTCCCACGCGGAGGCGCACGCCGGCATCCGCTCATCTGTGACTTACAGTCTGCCCGTCAGGGGGAGCGCACCATTCAGGACTTCTTCAGTCAGATGAGTGCCTACTGGCATGAGCTGGACTCACTGATCCCGGAGCGGTGTGCCTGCCCCCGCTCCCGGGATTTCCAGCGCTACCTCGACGAGGGCCACCTGCACCAGTTCCTGGCAGCGCTTCGACCGGACTTTGCTCTCATAGCTGCCCAGCTCCTGCACCGTGAGCCACTCCCTCGGCTCGAGGATGCTCTACTCGCCTTGGTCGACGAGGAGACCCGCCTTCAGACTCAGGGCGCTCGTCCTCCTCCACTTGCTCCTAGCTCCGACTCTGTCCTGGCAGTCGGGTTCTCCAATGAGGTTGTCTTCTGTCACTACTGCAAGGAGCCCGGTCACATGAAGCACGAATGCCCTACACGTCCTCCACGCAACCCCCGCTGGGGTCCGGATGAGAGAGCCCCCCGCTGGGCTTCGACCTCTCGCGACGATCGACGCGGCGGTCGAGGTGGACGGGGCCGTGGACGTGGTTCGTCTTCCTTCCGCCACTTTGGTGGTACAGCGGCTACTGTAGAGGCCTCGACGCTCCCCGCTGCTACCACAGCACCTTCTCCGCCTGAGCCGGACCGTCTTCAGCGCCTCGAGGAGCTCCTTCTTCGCCACCTAGCCTCCACCGGCTCCGCGACTGCGCACGGCTTGTCTGCCACCTCTGGTACTACTGCTCCATGGATCTTCGATTCGGGTGCCTCCTGTCACCTTACCTTTGACTCCACTGTCCTCACGGACTGTTCTCCCACTACCACCCACCAGGAGGTTCGCACTGCGGATGGGACTCTCATCCCTATTCCGCAATGTGGCTCCATCACTACCACCTCTGACCCTTCTGGTCGCCTGACCTTACCCCATGTCCATCATGCCCCCCGTCTTAATATTAATCTGATATCTATCAGTTCTCTTTGCGACTCTGGTCTGACTGTCACCTTCACCCCTTCTGTCTGTGTTGTGCAGGATTCGCGGACGGGTCAGAGGATTGGGCTGGGCCGTAGGGCAGGAGGGCTTTACCAGTTGGACCATCTCCATGTGTCTTCAGTTCCTGTTGCGTCTGTCATGTCTGTCACCTCTGATGCCGACCTGTGGCACAGAAGGTTAGGTCATATATCGAGTGATCGACTCAAAAGCGTATTCCGTTCGGGCGCTTTGGGTCGAGCGTCTTTCTCTCCCCTCTCTGTTTGTACGGGTCGTAGACTGGCAAACCATCTAGCTCTTCCCTTCTCTGCTAGTACTTCCCAGTCTGATGCTTTATTTGATTTAGTCCATTCCGACATTTGGGGTCCTGCTCCTGTTGCATCTTTATCGAGTTATATGTATTATGTGTGCTTTATCGATGACTATTATAGGTGCACCTGGGTTTATCTTATGCGTCATCGCTCTGAAGTACCTCACATCTTTAGGAGATTCACCACCATGATACACACTCAGTTTGGTCGGCGCATCAAGACCTTTCGGTCTGATTGTGCCAAGGAGTATCTCTCTTCTGAGATGCGTGAGATTCTTCAGTCTCATGGCACTCTTCACCAGCAGTCCTGTCCCCACACCCATGAGCAGAACGGCGTTGCCGAACGCAAGCATCGTCATGTCCTTGAGACTGCACGAGCTTTGTTTCTTTCTGCGTCTGTTCCTCACTCCTACTGGGCTGAAGCTGTCATGACGGCGGTCCACCTCATCAATATTACTCCGTCGTCTGCTCTGTCCGGTGCCACCCCTCATGAGCGCCTTCACTCCAGCCCACCTGACTACTCTCTTCTTCGCACGTTTGCCTGCACGTGCTTCGTTCTTCTTCCTCCCCATGAGCACACCAAACTCTCTGCAAGGTCTGTTAGGTGTGTTCACTTGGGGCTCAGTCGGGAGCACAAGGGGTATCGGTGCTACGATCCCTTGGCTCGCCGGATCCGTGTCTCCCGTCACGTTTCCTTTGTTGAGGATGTCCCGTACTTTTCACATGAATCTCGGGATATTTCCTTGCCCCCTGCGTCACCCTCCTCGCCTTCCTCACATCTCCACATCCATGTTCTACCCCCGTTTTCTCTTGCTCCATCCACGCCTACTCCACCTCCATCTTCCCCGCCACCTTCACCACTACCACCACCACCCCCACCACCACCTCCTCCGTCTCCCTCGTCACCTCCACCACCACCTGTTACTCGTGTCTATGTTCTTCGGTTTGCAGCTCCTCCTCCAGAGTCGGTTCACACTGGCACTCCCTCGCCTGATGCTGCTGCCCCCTCCTCCCCGGTCGTGGATCCTGCTCCTGTTCGGCGCTACCCAGCGTGCGAACATCACCCTCCTGCAAGATATGACTATTCTCCTGACAGGTTTGGCTACTCTGCTTTTCCCTCTGACTCTCCTGACTCTTCTGGCTACTCTGCCAGTGTCTCATATTCACCATCCTTTCAGGTCTTTCTTACTGCTATACACACCCATAGGGAGCCCCAATCGTACCGTGAGGCAGCGTTACATCCAGAGTGGCGGCAGGCCATGTCAGTTGAGCTTGAGGCTTTTCAGCGGATCCAGACCTGGGAGTTGGTGCCTTGTCCCTCCGGGGTGGTGCCTGTTAGCTGCAAGTGGATATTCAAGGTCAAGACTCGACCTGACGGATCCATTGAGCGGCACAAGGCTCGCCTCGTTGCTCGCGGCTTCTCCCAGGAGTATGGGATTGACTACGAGGAGACGTTTGCTCCAGTTGCTCGGATGACTACTGTGCGCACCTTCTTAGCTGTGGCAGCTGCTCGAGGGTGGCCCCTCCATCAGATGGATGTCACCAATGCGTTTCTCCACGGTGATCTCTCCGAGGAAGTCTACATGGTTCCTCCTCCGGGCACTTCAGTTCCTCCAGGGCACGTGTGTCGGTTGCGCCGAGCCATCTATGGGCTCAAGCAGGCCCCTCGTGCCTGGTTTGAGCGATTTCGCAGTGCAGTTCTGGCCGCCGGGTTTGTTGAGCGTCACTCCGACTATGCCTTGTTCACTCGCTCCTCCAGTCAGGGCATTGCAGTTCTTCTCCTCTATGTGTATGATATGATCATCACTGGGGATGACAGTGCCACCATCGCCTCTCTCCAGCCACCTCCAGAGTCAGTTTGAGATGAAAGATCTGGAATCTCTTCGCTACTTTTTGGGCCTTGAGATTGCCCGGTCAGCTCGTGGTCTGTTGGTCTCCCAGCAGAAGTACATCTCCGACATCCTTGCTGATGCTGTCCTTACTGACATGCGCACTGCTGATACACCCATGGAGCTCAATTTGAAGCTTCTTGCTACAGACGGTGAGCCGCTCCAGGATGTCTCCCGCTACCAGAGGCTGGTTGGGATGCTCGTCTATCTCACCATGACCCGGCCAAACATTGCCCATGCTGTTGGCATTGTCAGTCAGTTTGTTCAGGCTCCATGGTCAGTACACTATGCAGCTGTTCTTCGGATTATCCGCTACCTCCGGGGCACCATCACCCGTTCACTACTGTTTCTCTCCACCTCTCCGTTGGTGCTGCGTACCTACTCCGATGCAGATTGGGCAGGAGATGCAGCCACTCGTCGATCGACTACAGGATACTGTGTGTTTCTGGGTGATTCACTGATTTCGTGGCACAGCAAGAAGCAGGAGTCTGTTGCTCGCTCCAGCACCGAAGCCGAATACAGGGCTATGGCTTCCACCACCGCCGAGATTGTCTGGCTTCGCCGCCCTCTGCTCGACTTGGGAGTGGTGATATCCAGGCCCACCCCTCTCTTCTGTGACAACCGGAGTGCTATTCAGATTGCTAGCAACCCGGTCTTCCATGAGCGAACAAAACATATTGAAGTTGATTGTCATTATGTTCGCCAGGCGTTTATCGACCACACCATCTCCCTGCCTTTCATTTCCTTATCGGAGCAGACTGCTGATTTTCTGACGAAGCCCCTGACGATTGCTCGCTTCCGACATTTTCTAGGCAAACTCTCGGTTCATGATCCACCGTGAGTTTGAGGGGGAGTGTTAATGTACATATAGATGGGTCGGGTTTACTGTACAGTCGGATCGGATTGTATAGATATACATGTACATATATTGGGCTTGAGTCCCTCAATGGAATGCATTCTATTCCTCTCCAAACCCTAGCCGTCATCTCCTAACACAATTATCTTGAACTATCCTTTAAATTCCCTACACAACCAATCTTCGAATTTCTTTATATTTGAAGCCCTGCTTTCAATGTTTATGCACCGACTTTCCCCTAGTCATTAGCTCTTAGCAATGCGTATAAATCCTTAATCCTCTTCATTGAAGGATCGAAACCTTGCTAAAGGTAGGGTCTTAAAGCTTCCAAAATCACCTGCATTAGAAGTCAGAATCGGATCAGTTCTCCCAAAGCTCACAACATTCGTCGCAGAGGATTTCCCACTGTAGCCCTTCACAAGCTAGACTCCCCGACTCGATTGTTGAATCACACAGTAAAGTGATGCATCAATTGTTGCGCGATCTTTCAAGTCACCTAAACGACTAAAACACCTCATCCACCCCATAAAAGCATAAGGATAGTCATCTCCCTCTGGATCTCAGTGCAGCATCAACTTGTGAACATGGAGAGCACGTTCTTGGAGCGCTCCAAGGTACCTCAACGAATGGATCATTGATATTCTCCATCTAATCACCAATCATCTGTTTCCTTGTCGCAAGATCACCAATTGATCGAAAATATGTCCTTCATAATCCCAGTCTTGGTTAGGACATTGACTTTGCCTGCCAAGCGATCTTCGATGATGTACCGCCGTATGCTCGCATGGCTTTACTTCGCATATCGAACCAGCATCTCGACGGCCATAGTCTACCATCATCAATCAATCGAGGAAAACTTAGGATCAACCTCGGCTATGAATCAAAGGACTCGATTCATACCCTCTTTGTAAAGTTCTCAAAATCAAGATGTAAAGTAGATCTGACATTGCACAAATAGGGGGGAAAACAAAATGGAAGAGTGGTTTTGAAGGCGAGGAAGAGAGTATAGACATGGAGGTTCGAAAAGGAAGCGGGAGTGACCGGGTAGAGCCCTCAGCCCTAAACCCCAGCCGAAACCCTAAGAGAAGAAGGGGAGGAGAGAGAAGGGGGGGTTACCGTCTTCGTCGGGGACCTGGACGTGAAGGAAGAGGAGGCGGAAGCCGGGGGCGTTGGATCGGACGATCTTCTCCACCGCCCACTCGAAGGCCCTGCGGCTGCTGATCGACGGGTGAGGGTACCCCTTGATGGACGACTCGTTCACCGCCACCATGATCCGAGTCGGCTGCGGCGATTCCATCCTCTCTCTCTCTCTCTCTCTCTCTCTCTCTCAAGTGAGTCCCTTCGTCCCTCTCGAATCGTCTGCAATGACGCCGCGCGTGGCGGGCAAGGAGCCGCATGTTCTGGTGGCACGTGTCCTAAAAAATAATTCAGTCACTGAATTTTTCCTCCACGTGGCTCGGACTGGACCCAGTATCCAGCTCACCAACAGCCCTGGCCCACCCATGTCTTCAACGGGCTCGGCAGGAATACGATTTTGTTCCAATCTCTTTAAAGAGGTTGGATTTTCCAGGTCTCTCTCATTGGTCCATATCGAGGGCTTTTAGTCATTTCATCATGATAAACAGTATGAAATGACAAAAATACCCTTGGAATGGACCAATGAGAGAGTCGGGGGACATCCAACCTCTTTAAAGAGGTTGGAACAAAATCGTACTCGCTCGGCAGGCAGCAACGATGGGGTCTGCACGTGGGTCCCACCCAAACCCGGCAGCGTTGCTGAATCGATTTGATCAGCAAAGCAAAACACCCATACTTCCTTTCTTCATCCACATGTCTTGCTGGACCTCTTGATCATGATCGGACGGTTTAGCAGCCGCACATAGATCTGACGCTCGAGAGAGGCTGCGGCAAATCCAACGGCCAGATAAAATCTGACAGTTTGGGCTATCTGTCGCCGAATGCAGAACTCATTTATTAAAAAAAAATTTGTATTTAGTTTTTTTAAAAAAATCAAAAAATACTAAAATTTTAGAAAATATTCTATAAATAGTAGTAATTTTTCAAAGAGTTTTTTCACCAATCTCACACACTCCCTCCTCTTGAGTTTTTTCACCAATCTCACACACTCCCTCCTCTTGCACTATCCCCTATTACAAATATATTGGACCCCTCTTACGGTGCATTTTCTTTCTACTTGCAATCCACCTTGGAGACCTACATCCAAGAACCTTTCCAGAGGACCAAGAGACGGTGTCACTTGACTGATTTTTGAACAACCTATATCAGTGGAGAAAGAGAGGTGCACGAAGAGCTTCACGATGACCAAGAACCAAATGTTGATAGCCTCATAGCTCAATACTGGGATGAACACGGTCGGCGTCGCAGAGCAAAAGAAAGACACCTTCCAGAAGCACATCAACGACTACTACCATTAGTACAAGAAATTTTTCAAAAACTAAAAACAAGTTTCATTACTGAATTGATGACCATTACTCCAAATAGTCATGAACAAGTTCAGCGCATGCTATGTCCAAGTAGCATGAGTGACCATCGAGTACCAACGAGCAGAACATGGTAATGAACATAATACTTCATTTGTTCTTTTTTATAAGCCAAACATCAGGTTTTAACTAAAATTTTAACGGGTGTTTTTTTTTAGATCCAACTAGTTAAAGGTCTCTAATGCAACGTGAATGGCATGGACTCGTTCCAATTCGAGCACGCTTGGAGCGATCTTTGGCACCAGCTGACACCGCAAGCTACTTATTTCCAAGCCCGTCAATAGATATTATAGAGGAGGCTAGGTCGGATGTCCTTGATTTGGATACCCTACATTTGTATTAGTGCATATTTATGATGTACCTTAATCATTTCTATTGTAATCGTGTTTTATAACCAATGTATGTTGTACTATTATGGAATGGGTCAAAGTATTAGTAAATTGAAAGTAGATTTGCATTAACAACCCGAGTTTCATTAAACCCTAGATAAACAAAGCAAAATACATCATTAAGAAAAGCAAAGTACAACAAACTATAGAATGATCGATATGCATCCCACTCGTGCCCTTTTAACATTTGATTCGGCGGTCGAAATGCATCTAGACCATCCCCTGCTGGAGCAAAGGGATAGAGAATAAGGCCAAAAAAGGACCCACGGCAAAAAGTGACCCTTGTTCGGGGACCTGATATGAAACGGGACTTTTTTGTGTCCTTTTTTACAAGACAATTTTACCTTCAGAAGTTGAAAAACTAGGCCCAAAGAATCGAACAGAAAGTCCTAAACTAGGACAAATAGAGAGCAAGTAGGGTTGGATTCAGTGATATTCAAGGTAAAATGAATGTTTGGGACCTCAGATAAATGGCATACCATGTTAATGACAACCATCCAGCAGACTGATTGAGAGCTTCAACGTAGGTGGGTAAGCTAAGATCAAACCTTCACATCAGTCGGGAAAACATAGCTGCATCCTGTTTACGATAAAATCACATACAAAAGAGTTGCAGAAGCACGACATAATCAGGCGACCATCGACAGAAGTCCTAACAGGCAACTAAGTCCATCCTTGTCATGATCACTGAAACCAAAGAACTAGAAGCATGGCCGATTCTCTCAAATACGGCGGATTAAAAAGGATAAAGCTGCTAATTGATCCCATCAAACAAACAAGGAGAGAAGGAGGCACGCAGTAAGGACGGCCCTCCCTCGACTGTCTTGCCACACATGGTCTAAGATGTGGTATTCTGGGACTTGTTGAGGATGACACCCTCATACTTGACCTGGAACCACTTCATTGCGTCGTCCTTGGTGACCCTGTGCTGAATGCCGACACGCGACTTGCAGCGGCGCCGGCGGCCGACGCGGTAGCCCGGGCGCTCCAACACCACATAGAAGTCCATCCCGTAGATGCCCGTGGACGGATCATACCTGGCCCCGAGCCCCGAGTTAGAAGTAACAAATGAAAGAATATATATATATAGGGGGGGGAGGGATACTCTTATTCATGAAATCTTACTCATGCAATTACACACCACCCTTTACCTACCTTGGAAGTTTTAGAATTTGATAAAACTTGGTGGGATGCTATCTATGGTATGTTGATCATCCTCACCAAAAATCATCAAATTCTTTAACCTTTAGGGGTAACAAATATCCTATTCAAATTAACGATTAACATGGGCAGTCGATAAAGCTTCTAACATTTGATGCCCCTTGAGGTTATAGAATTTGATGATTTTTTGCGAGGATGATCAACTTGCCATAAATAGCACCCCCACCAAGTTTCATCAAATTCTGAAACCTCTAGGGTAGGTAAAGGATGATGTGTAATTACATGAGTAACCATTTCATGATCATATATATATATATATATATATATATATATATATATATATATATATGAGAATGTGAGGTTTAATATATCAAACTCAGGAGCATAAATGTTCTCATAAGAAAAAAGTGAATTAACAGCATTTTTCTGAAACCATCTACTGCAAGGATCCTAAATATGTAGTTCAAAACCTAAAGGAATATGTTTTATTAAAGTTTTCATACCGAATCACATGCCCCATAGGAACACAAAAAAAAAAAAAGAGCAAGCTGGTGGTGGAATGGAATGCAATAGTTGGCTCAGTTAGTTGCTAATCTGCTCAAAGAAGGGATTTTAGAAGTGCCCTTCTCATACAAGAGGTGTCAGAAGAAAGCAGACATCATCACAGCCCTCTCTAATTCATCTAAGAAAAAGAGGGCAAAAAACAGTAATTACATTGTGTAAAAATATTTCAAAAATAGATTTCTAGGTTTAGATTTTAGAACACGGCAAGATAGGTGACTACTGATCGAACCACAAATATGAAACCCTGCTAATGGCAAGCTTTCATGCAACCCCTTCACGTACAAGAGCACAGGAAAAGATCTGGTTCAATGAAGTGGTGGTTGAACAGTGGGCTCAGTTAGTTGCTAATCTGCTCAAAGAAGGGCTTTCAGAAGAGCCCCTCTCATACAAGAGGTGTCAGAAGAAAGCAAACATCATCACAGCCATTCTGATTTAGATAAATCCAAAAAGCGACAAAAACAGTAATTGCATTGGTTCTCATCAGAGTGCTCAAACACTCAAAACCCGGACTCGACTCAAAATCCAACTGAGTCGAGTAAACTCGATTCGACTCGGCCAACTAATTTGACTCAAAATGGCAAGCTTTCATATAACCAATTTTTTAAAAAGCGCTAGGCAGAACTATGGCGGTAGGGGAGTTTCAAGGCGGTAAGGCGGAAGTCTACGGGGGCGCCCAGAGATTGAGACGTCCAAAATTTTATAAAATATTTTATTTAGAATTTGCATAACTATTGTGTTTACAGTTTCATCCTTCTTCCAGGAGTTCACTATGGACCAAGAGTGTCGTTATCATTATTCTTTCAGGTGGTCACACTGGGTCAAGGGAGCCACTACACTAGTGTACTAGTTATAAAAGAAAAAAGAGAATTAAAATAAAGAAAATAAATAAGGAGAACGGGAGGAAGGAACTTTTGAATGACTACCTTTGACAAAAATTATGATGGTCTTTTTATTACGGATATCAAGAAAAGCGGATCTCAACCTAGACGATGTGGTCTAAAGCTCAAAACGCCTAGGCGGGAACCCGAACCTCTTTTTAGACCAGTGCATATAACCATTCTTGTGCAAGAAATTGGGAAAAGATCTACCATCAATAAGGTGGTGGTCAAATAGTGGGCTCAGTTAGTTGCTAATCTGCTCAAAGAAGGGATTTCAGAAATGTCCTTCTCAAACAAGAGGTGTCAGAATAAAGCAAACATCATCACAGCCCTCCTAATTCATATAAATCATAAAAAACAGGCAAAAAAAGCAATTACATTGGTTCTCATCATGCAGGCCACAATATATTACAACAATAGATTCATAATATAGAAGTTTTAGAACACAATGAAAAGAGGTGGCTTAAAGGAACCACAAGTATGCTACACTGTCGAGGGCAGGGTTTCATGTAGCCATTACAAGATGTCGGGAAAAGGTCTACTGCCAATGAGGTGGTGGTGGAATAGTGGGCTGAGTTAGCTTGTCATACAAGAGGATGTAAAAAGATCTAGTGTCAAGGAGCAATAGATATTTTCACGATCTTCTAGTCCTTACTCCTTAATATGTACTCAAAATTGAAGGAAAAAGTACGTGCAATCTAGGTGAGTTGGTAAAGTCTCAGGGGGTTGGTATCCGAGACCAAGGTCAATTCCCACTTGCATCGAATTAAATAACTGGTAGGGGGCTGCCTTAACCCTCTCTCAGATGAGACACTGAGGGGTTCTCAAAAAATAAATAAATAAATAAATAAAGGAAAAATAAAAAGATGTTTCTTCTTACTGCATTGATTCTCATTAATCATGTATTACTCATTAATCGAGTGCATATTCATCAGTCATTTAAATTTCCATAATATGTTTCTTCTTACATATATCGTATGCAGAATAGGAATAAGGAAAAGGAACTAGATGTTTCCTAGTTGCTACTCTGCAGAAAAGGCTTCCATGAAGCCCTAGCTGCCCTACACATACAAAAGGTGAACAAAAAAAGAGTTGCTGTCAGAGAAGTTGGTGGATGTGGGCACAATAAGTTGCTGCTCTACTCAGGGAAAGGCTTCCCCGACAAGCCTTCTCATTCAAGAGTGTAAAAAAAAAAAAAGTAAATTCGATTAAGCCCTCCCTCCTTACCATCTCCCCATCAGGGGATAGGGGAGTTGGTAAGCAACAGATGCTTTGGTGAGGAGGTTGTGGGTTCAACTCCTTCGCCTCCTCGAGTTACCTAGAAGTGTGTAGGGAAACTTCCGAGTGGGTCGGTGCGCATTCACGGAGGGATTAGTCCAAGCCCGAAGTGGGATTATTGCCCGAAAGGTTTTGGGACACCCACCAATCTCTAAACAAAAAAAAAAGTCAAAATGAAAAACCGATGGTATTGATTCCATTGACCATTGACTTTTCAATACCTTAAACTGAACTATAATTGCAACCAAGGTTCGAAATCTCCATTTCGGTGGAAATTTCGACCTTCTGGATATGGAAATATTTCGTGGAAATATTTCGACAGTGTGGAAATATTGCAATTTTGTAGAAATGGTGGAAATATTGATTTTTTGATGGAATTTTTTAATGAAACTCCGGATAGTCATAAACCAAGTATAGATACACACTTTGGAACACTCACATAATATGTGTACCCTATCAAGGGGTGTAGAGCTTCACATAACATGTATTCAATGTATTAAGTTTGTGAGTGTTGTGCAATCTTATTTAGTTCGGTTTTGATATATATTTTTCAAATATTTTTTAATCCATTTTTTGGATAAAAATATTTTTGAAATAAATATTAGTTGATTGTTAAAATAATGTTTCAAACGATTTTGAAAGCGGACTTAAAACAAGAAAGTTATGCAAATTTGAAATTGTGCAAAAATTATGCTGAAATGTGAAACACTGTTTTTTTACTAAGTCTGAAAAAACGAGTTTTTATATAGAAAAGTTTTTATACATTCAAAATTTTCTAAGACGGACCATGGTTTTCTAGATGTACTCGTACTTCTACATCTTGTGGAATTTTTTGAGCTAAAAAGGAGTTGATTTAATCACTTTTCTCACCATGTAGATTTTATAAAAATCCATAAAAACTGTTTTCTCCTACTAAAATTGAAAGTTTACTTTTTGATTCCTTTGTTTTTTGATTTTTTTGATATTTTTATTGAAATCAAATGGGGGGGTATTTGCTTATTTACATATAATAACTTAAAGTAAATGGAGAACATAAAAATTAAGTAAAACGACATTTACTTAAATGTTATTATATGTAAATAAGTTGCTGAGAACCAGGCCCCCCAGTCCCCTTTTATAACCAGTCAGTCACAGAATTTCAGATAAATTTCGCGAAATTTTTCGAAATTTTCGCAAAATTTCGATAAAATATCGCGATATTTCGTGGAGATGGAAATATTTCGTGGAAATATCGCGATATTTCGCGAAATTGCTCGATATTTTGACATTTTCAATTATGCTCGAGATTGCAGGTAATATTTCGTATCGGGGTTTCATTTTTCCGATATATTTCGCGATATTTCGCGAAATATATCGATTTTTTGTTCCATGATTGCAACTACTACTTTTAATAATAGATAGAACCATACAACTTGTATGCTTTTCTAAGGTGATAAAGGAGCATGAAAAATTGAAAAGGATCTACAATCATATACCACCCAACAAAGAATTTAGATAATCAAAAGGTAAAGGTAAATAGATGGTAACATACTTGATTCCAAGATCAATATGCTCCTGGATGCCAAAGCCAAAACATCCAGTATCGCTAAAATTCCTCCTTAGTAACTCATACTCCTTCACTTTCAAGCCACTTTCCAGGAGTTGCATTGCCTTGTCACCTCTAACTGTCACGTAACAAGCAATCTTCTCATTCCTGCGGATACCGAAGGACCGAACAGTGTACCTAGCTGGAGAGAAAAAAGAGAACATCACAGATGCATGATAATAAATCTTGCACTTATAACAGTGCTACCCACCCTTGGAAAACACAGGAGTTTGCCCGCTCAACTGCTCCAAGACCTGCAAACATATTGAAGATATTAGACAAGATATTGATGTCAACCAAAAAAAAAATGTAGAAAGACCAATCGAAAATCCAGGAAAAAAAAAGATAAGGTTACCATATACAACTATCATCCATTGAAAGACCAAACAAGCAAATAATGCTAATGTTCATCACGAGGAGGTTTAAAGCTCCAGTTCAACCAACAACACACGACAAATTGGACTAGCACCAGCCACCATTGAAGAAATCATTTTTTTTGTTGTGAATGTGATCATGATGAGCTACAAATAAAAAATCATCCAATTGACCACCCAATATTTAATTTTATTGCAATAGAGTTCAACGAGTTCATTTCATCAAAGATGGCCTTGTCTTGCCGCACACAATATTACAGAACCAATTGATCAGACACCAGGGCAGGTGATAATATGAATCATATGATATATAGAAACAAGATCAATGAGCACAGTTAACCAAATGGAATAAAAACAAGCGCGTGGCATGTCAATCCAATGGCTGAGTTTTCCACCACCAAATCTGTCTTGACTTGTTCTGGCACACAGTATATTACAGAAGAAAGTTTTAAATTTTCAGCTCACCATGACAGGTGATATTTATTGAAACAAGATCAATAGTACCTATGTTTATCACATGTCAACCAGACATGTCAGAGCAGCATGCCTCATCCAGCTTAGTCATGAGTGCACATTGAATATCTTTTATTCAAAACAAGCCTAATGAGCCCTTGGCGGTTCACCCATGTCAACTTAAACCTTAACAAACTCATTTTCTGAATTTCAATATACAAACTCATTTTCTGAATTTCACTACTAAGAATATTTTTTAGTCAATCCCCCCTCCTTAATCCTGAACATTAGCAGAGAAAAGATTCAAGAACCAGTGCTTACTGGATTTTTTTCCTTTTCCATACATGTCAAAGCCATTTTTGGATGCCCTACATCACAACATGTGTAGCTATGCTATTTGCTAGGTTTGAAATTTCAAATTTCAGAACCATATCGGTGTCCAGGAAAAATTAGATACTTCACATGAAATTTCACAAAATGTCCCGTTTTTTACAGCACCCAGTGTAACAGGTAGAGAAAACTGTAAATTTCAGCATTTATATTTAGTTTTGGACCCCATAAAAAAACGAAGATATTTTACAATTATCTCGATATTTTGTTCCATGTGTGTTCCTACTAAACGCATTCTTAATACTTCATAAGTTTAACACACTTTATTATCTCAACTTTGCAACATGCAAAGTCTATGGAGTGACCATATCAAGTGTATATTGTCAAACACTGCATATACTACTAATCTAAGCTGCTTCTGGTAACTCATCCCTAACTCTTATCTTTTTGCACATTTACCGCTGTGTGATCATTCTCATCTATGCAACTATCATGTGCATGTATGACCATATCAAGTTTATGGATAACACTTTCAAGCGCATGGATAACGATGGAAATACGTATGAAAAATAGCTACGGACATTACCTCTTAGTGTCCAAGATTAATCTGATAAATGATCTTACTGTGGCAGAGATGAGGCTCGGAGCATGTAGCGTTCTTTAAGACATTTCATGCCTCTGCAATGTAGAACCCAGTACAGCAGATCAACGGCACGACGTCTCCACGATACAACAGCTTTGCCACCAGCAGTATTTTCTCCTATGTCCTGCACTGTACATGGAGGACCAAACTCGACGAACACCTCTATGCCCAAATGTCACAGTAGAAGAAAAAGGAAGAGAGAAAAGCACTTAATCTAACAGCTGTCTGAAGGGAGGCAACCCTCAAGTCTTAGTGATCCACAAAGAGGCCAGGTCGGAGGAACAATTTCACAAAACTCGGTCGCCAAAGACTTGGTCAAAGAGATGCTACAAAGCTTCAACAAATTAGTGGGGAATAAACAACACACATTTTTTAAAATTCTAATATCCAACAATCCCCCACATATTATAATAAAGGGAGTATAGAAATTTATCTGGGCAAAGAAAGAATGTCATGAATAATGAGGGTGCCAATAGCTTGAACCATCATTTAGTGTTTCGGTAGTTCTTGTATTAGAGTCAAAGTGTACGAGTTCTTGAACTAAGACTGCTTGTGGAAACAATAAACTATACCACAGACATAACATTCAAGTGTCAAATTCCGAGTTCTTAAGCCAGTACACCCTTTTTTCTCCATCTTCTCTTCCACCGCAAGCTTCTTCACCTACGCGCAGTATCTTCATCCTCAGAGATCGTTTGTCCTATCTTCTTCACATCATTTTCCAGATCATCATCCCCTCCTCCGTCATTTCATCTATAGAACACCGGGAACGTATCGGGTATTGATCGAGTCACGGATTAATGTTAACATCATTTCTTAGCCGTAATCTTTACTCGTGTTTACCATTGGTTTTTCCTTTGTTTATTTTGGTCTTAGATCATCATTGACTTCATAGGTCTACATCACACGTTGGTTTTTTATTAGATCTATTTCTTTCAGACACTTGTCTGTTTGATTGATATATAAATCTATTGTGTTTGTTGCGATTATTTGTTATAAACTGAAAATTATTGTTATCATCATTGAGATATTGTTGGAAGGCTTGGAAACCATTGTCGGATGATTGCATGTGATTTTCCTTCTTTTTGTTAGTACTGAAATTAAATTATATAGTGCTGAAATCTGATTTTATTGTTAAAAATCTGCACTTATGTTTCTTTCAAGACATTCCAATAGATAACACTTTGGAGGCTACTAGGATATAAGATATTCCAAAATGGAACGACCATGAAGCCATCTAAAGGTAACTTTCACAACATAAGAAGCATGTGGCAAACAAATTGAAGGACCAAAAACCAAATTACAACTAAAAAATGTGGACGAGAAAAATCAATAGCAGCACAAAATCTTTGAATAACTTGTATCATCATGAGAAACTATCAATCATGAAGTATGTCACTTAGTCACCCTGAACTGGAATTGGTTCATGCAACCACCAACGGTACGTTAGTTGCTATCAATTTGTATTAGTTTTGCTAAAATTGCTAAAATTTCTGCTAGCTATCACTCTTTTTTGCAATTTCCTTCTTTTCCATAGATAGGGAACTGATCATAAGTGCAATCTTAACTAAAATCAACTAAAACACTAGAGTTCAGCATCATTGGTTTACTAGATGCATGGTAAGATCAGAAGTGCAAATCACGAATTAAGTTCGAATTTGAATATTAGTTAACAAACAATCCTAAAGGCTGGAATAAATTGGAGGAAAAAACATGCAGTATACAAACAGCAGATTAGTAAAGAAAAACATTGAAAAATTTTCTTTCTCTACACATATCAAAACTTCACAAACTAGATCTACGCTAACAGAAGAAAACATCATCCCTGATAATTAAAAAAAAAAAAAACTGACATTGATCGAGAATCCGAGATCTCTCGGATCTCTTCTTGCTTTTTCGAGAAATCCGACAAAGATGATAAATTTAAAGAAAATCAACGTGTCCAACCACAGATTTTTTAAAAAAAGGCAGAGATCAAGGAAAGGGAGGGGGGAAACGATACCTTGGAGGCTCTGGTGAGTCGATCTCCGCTCTCTCCGACGGAGATATTGAGCACCAGCTTCTGGACCTTGATCTCCCGCATCGGATTTGCCAGCTTCTTCTCAGCCGCCTATTAAATGAGATCAAGAGAGAGAGAGAGAGAGAGAGAGAGAGAGAGAGAGAGAGAGAGAGAGAGAGAGAGAGATTGTGAGAGATGCGATGAAGAACACGAGATCATGGCAGGAGGATCGAGAGGTGCATACCATCGAGACGAAACCTAAAGGAAATGCGGCGGCGGAGGAGGACTGCGAGGCCAAACCCTAAGTTGTATTTGTAGGAAATGATGGAGGGGACGAGGATTCGGTGTGGGTTGCTACGTTGTGGTCTATTGATCATGACCTAGGACTGTCAATCGGGTCGAGCTAGCCCGATATCTGCCCAATTGACAAAAAAAAAAAACGAACCGGGTTTTATTTGAACAAGGACTAGGCTGGGTTCGGACACAGTTTTAGGTCCGAACCTGAGTTCGGTACAAGCTCGGGCTAGAATAGACCCAACCCGTTTTAAACCCGAACCCAAACTGCTTCATCATTATAAGTAAGTATGGTTCGTATAATCATATTAGTTGGTCCGAACATGATTATTGATCCGGTTCATGAGTACACTAAGTCACTAGACTACTAGCGATTATGAGCTGCTAATGTGAACCGATTCACAATGACTCATGGTCCGGTATAGGAATCACAAAGGCTTCGAAGTGGAAGAGACTCCTGGTTATTTCGTTTCTATACATTTTGTTTCTGAAGTATGAACCGCCCCCGTCCTCTTTAGATTTTGTCTTAGATTCACAATGACCACCTCACGAGCACCAGTCGAGACTCGGCCTGAACATAGTCGTCGGCAAGGATTACTCAAATCCGTCTTTCCGTATCTATTTTTATATCCCAAGGCTTAAGAATTTTAAGCTTTATAAATATGAGGAAAATATTTTCTTTCAGCTATTGAACCTTGCAATCATTTTCCCCTTGGTCCTTTCAGCTGTCACTTAATTTTTATAATGGTTTTAGGGTTTTCAGCCATTAGTGGTTCATCATAAGGTATGTTTGCTGATTCATCTAAGGTTTTGTTATGGATGTTGTTGGTGGATTGGTTGGTTAAAGGAATCATCATGGTGATCCTCCTTTGTTCTTTCTTGAATTAGATGATTCAGATATTCATGTACTTATAAATATATCCCTAATTGCCATTTGTCTAATTATTTATCATTTAGGCTTATCAATTATAGATATATCAAATGAGTAAATGTGCTGGGAAGATCTCAGCCCTAAAGTCCGAATAATAAAATAGGCCGAGTTTGAATTGGGTTGGTTGATTTTAATTCAGGCTGGTATCGGGCTTAGGTAGCCAATTAAGTTTCATGCCAGGTTCAAGCAAGCCTTGCCCGACCCAACCCGACACGATTGACGGGCCTAGATGCATTGGAAAGTCATCGAAAAGAGGCCTTAGGTTAATTGAGTCACATTCCAATATTCAGCTCCTAATGCGAATTATTCTGGATTGTATACCAAAGAATAATTTCCTATGCACTAGTTCCCGTGGGGCTATTTTATCTTGCATATTACATCTATAACTCAAGCAGGCTAGGCGGGTTGGAGGGTCAACCTAGGCCCAATCTTAGGGGGTTGAGGCCTCATTGCAAGTCCAACACAACTCAAGATCGAATTGATCGAGTTGGACGGATTGGCCGATGTGAACATGATAGAGGATTAAAAAAATAGGACAAATTATAAAAACTTCCTCTGAATTAATACACCACATTTATTATTGGTCCCTCAACTTTTTTTAAAAAACAATTTGATCTCTTATCTATGTCCTTTTGCATTCAGCCCCCTCTATAACTTTTTATCTCAGAAATATCCTGGTCAATTTTCAATTAGACTCAAATCATTTTAACATATTTAACTTATGCTTACTAGGACTTGTGTATTTTTGGAATAAAAGTTTACAGATGACGCTAAATATAGCCGGAGCATAATTCAAGTATCAAATTGTTCATGAAAAAGTTAAGAGAGTACTAATATGAAATGAGGTTATAGTTCAAGGAAGGTTTTTGTATTTTTTTTTCTCAAAATTTATATATAGTAACCTCTTTGTAGCATTGCAATACATTACCCATCACATTTGTATTGTTAGTGGAAGCTCGTGCCGATCAGAATGCAGCGGGCGTTATCGGTGTGACACGTAATGGGTACCTTCGATGGAGTACACCCAACACAACTGGCTCACGTGCATACCTATGCAACCCACATGTTAATACTTTTATCTATGAGGTTTTTACCGAAATGGCCACCAACTCTCAACTATTGTTGAGAATGGGCCAGGTTGCTTTTGGCTTTACCAAAATGACCACTGAAACTCTTTGGGACCAAACTACCCTTTTACTTTACTACTAAAACCCTAGCTTCCATTGAGTCGCCCTTCACTTCCCTCATTTGGACGGCAGCTTCCTCCACCTCTTTCGACGGCAATTGAGGGACAACCGGCCACCCATTTCAAAGGTGATCATCAAATCCCGTGAGTCTTCCTTCACTTCACCCCCTTTCGACGGCTCCTACACTTCACCCCCTTTCAATGACTCCTATACTTCACCTCCATCCTTTGCGATTTTTTTCATATATGTTTAATTAACTTCTTCATTGTACCATTTGATTACTTTTGATTTCATTAACAACAACAACCAATCGAGAAAAAGGAATGAAATCAACAAAAAGTAGTTGAATATTAATAGCATATTTTAGGACGAAAGATGGACGAAAAATGAACGAAATTGATAAAATTGGGTATTCATCATTATGGTTAGGACGAAAAAGGGATGAAATCGACAAAATTAGCTGAATTTATATTATATTGGTCGTGATGAGTCCTACACTTCACCCCCTTTCAACGACTCCTATACTTCACCTCCATGCTTTGCGATTTTTTTCATATATGTTTGATTAACTTCTTTATTGTTTTTTATTACTTTATGATTTCATTAACAACAACAACCAATCGAGAAAAAGGAACGAAATCAACAAAAAGTAGTTGAATATTAACAGCACATTTTAGGACGAAAGATGGACGAAAAATGAACGAAATTGATAAAATTGGCTATTCATCATTATGGTTATCATTATGGTTAGGACAAAAAAGGGATGAAATCGACAAAATTAGCTGAATTTATATTATATTGGTCGTGATGAGTCTAGTATGTATTGGATACGTATGATTAATTTTTGGTATCAAATTTGGTATTGCTGAGTTTTGATATTGTGGTTCTATGCTTAAAATAGTAACATCACATTGTAGGATGAAAAAGTGATGAAAAAGTGATGAAATCGATAAAATGATTAATCTTTGATATCAAATTTTATATTGCTGAGTTTTGATATTGTGATTCTATGCTAACAGGGATTTGAAATATGGATTCAACATTACCGATACTTTGTTGTTACGATGGAGAATTGTTATATTTGAGAGAAAAATACGAGTACAGGGGTGGAAGAACTAAAAGTATCATTTTATCTACAAAATCGGATTTTGACTGTCTTCTTCAGGAAATTTATAAGATTACAAATGATAGTCTCAAAGAGTATGAAATCACAATGAAGGTTTTATATCCAAGTACACTTGCATGTCCTCCTGCCGAAATTGTGGATGATAATGATGTTGCAGTATTTATTGCCCATAACATCCGAGCCAATAATAGCAATGTCCCATTGCTGATAAGCAGAGTGCTGAAAAATCCAAGATCTATTGACAGGTCGATTGAAATCGAACCACTCGGTAGTAAAAGGAAGTTGAAAGAAACGACACAGGTGTCTCGTAAAACACCTTGTGTAGTTACCCCTCCCGTTGACTTAAAAAATATCTCGACATCATCGAAGCTTCATTGTTCGATATCGTCATCATTCGGTGTTGGAGATTTGCATACGGATGAAAAGACTGATATTAATTATGGTGAGGATTTCAGTTTTGTACCATGCACACTAGATGTCAGTCAAGATGTCAATCAACGTATTGAGTACAAGAGTATGGAGAAACCTGAAGACAACCCTCTATTATTTGATATTGTTATGAATGACAGAAGGTATGAATAATTTTTTGAAATATCTTATGTTGTAATTCTGATGATTAATTAGTTCATGTACTTATATGTTTTTAAATAATATATGCCCAGTAAGGTGAATACAGATGACGATCATAATGGGTCAAGAAGAGATGCAAAATTATCTATAGATCTTAACCAAAAGCCTGCTGGTTGTCATGTATTGGAGGAATTATTCATTGACACTCCTGCGGATATGGTAGTATCTCCAAAGCACACTCAACAGAATAGTCAGCTGAAGGATAAGGATATTATCTGTAAGCAAGAAGGAAGTAAGACTGAAAAACAAAGAAGGAAGAAAGAAGTACCACTGAGACATAGTCAGAAAGAGTGTTTGCCAGCAGTAGTTGGATGGAAAACGATGAACGTAAGTCTTCAATACCTGATTCGGTTATGGTTTATGAAGACAAATACGTACCTAACGAATTTCCTATTGCTGTTGAAGTAAAAGATGATTATCAACAACTTTATCCTAATCAGATGTTTATAGATAAAGACACATTGATCAAGATGGTACAGAAGAATGCTTTATTTACAAACACTGAGTACAAGGTGATGAAGTCCAGCAAAACAAGATATGCATTAAAATGTAAAAGAGAAAATTGCAGTTGGAGATTACGTGCAAGTAGACAAAAAGGGTGTGATGTTTTCAAAATTACTTTCCTAGGCCTACACAACTGCTCATTGCCGCAGCGTGGAATTGATCATCAACAAGCTACAAGCAAGTTGATATGTGATTTTGTGAAAGCTCGAATAGAAGCACATGTATTGTACTCTCCCAAAGCAATTATATGTGATGTGCAACAAGAATTTGGTGTGCAGATCACTTATCGAAAAGCATGGCTGGCAAGGGAGATGGCAATTGCTCTTTTAAGAGGCTCATACGAGGACTCGTATGTAATTCTTCCAGCATATTGTCATGAAGTTGCACAAAATAATCCTGGAACCATCACTAATATTTTAAGGGAAGGAGACAGATTTAAGGCTGTTTTTATGGCTCTTGGTCCATATTTACGTAGTTTTCAAAGACAAAATCTAAGACCAGTAATAGCCGTTGACGGATCTCATTTAAAAGGCAAGTACAAAAGTACTTTATTTATTGCAACCACTTTGGATGGAGATAATCATATATTTCCCGTGGCTATTGGGATTGGTGAATCGGAGAACAATGAAAGTTGGAATTGGTTCTTAACACAACTGCGGGACAGCTTGGGTCAAGTTAATGATTTGGTTATTATATCCGACCGACACAAGGCTTTATTGGCTCAAGTTCCTATTGTCTTTCCAGATGTTGTACATGGTTATTGTGCGTTCCATATTTCGCAAAACATGTATGCCAAATTCAAACAACAAAGATTATACTCTTACTTTTATACAGCTGCAAAGGCAACAAGAGAATCAAAGTTTCATCAAGTGATGGAAACTATAAAGCACATGAATGAAGATGCACATGACTGGTTACGAGAAATTGAGCCAGCAAAATGGACTACAGCGTATTTCACACGCAGAAGGTATAATATTATAACCACAAATAGTTCTGAAAGTTACAATAGTGTCCTAAAAGATATCAGAGAACTACCCATCACTATGATTTTGGAGCAATATCGGTTAAAGCTTCAACTTTTATGGTTCAAACGAAGAAATACGGCAACAACTTTGACAACAAAACTAACAAAATGGGCAGAAAATCAGATAGCCGGAGATATGGATAGAGCTCGTGGCACAGCGTGTCATCCTATTAATCTCGATGAGTATATGGTCAGATCTATACAATATTGTGATTATGTAGTTTTAAGCAATCGAAAATGCACATGCCGTAAATTTGATGTGATGGCCATGCCATGTTCACATGCATTAGCCGGAATTGCACAGTATAAGATGGATCCTTATCTATTTTGTGCACACTACTATACAGCGGATAACTACAGGGCAACCTATGCAGAATCTATATATCCAGTTGCTGATAAAAGTGAGTGGAAGACCCCAGAAAGTATTCAATCAGCTAAAAAACTAATCCCACCCATTGAAAAAAAAACTGCGGGAAGGCCAAAGAAAAAAAGAATTCTCTCACAGGGTGAGGAACGCCGGACTGTCAAATGTGCTAGATGTAAACGTTCTGGACATAATAAAAAATCATGTAACTTTCCTATTATTACAGAGTAAAGGTATCATGTTTTTTTACTTGTTCCCTTTATGACTTTACACATACTTCTTCCAGTCATTATAACATGTCTGACTGAATTATTGAAATCACTATGATTACTTGTTGTTATATATGCATATTATGATATATATTCTTGTTTTTAATTTCTGTATTTTTTTTCAACATTTATAAAACTTATTGAATGATATGATTATACAGGTATCGTACCTATGGCAAATAAATACTATGTGGTATTTGTGGGTAGAAGGCCTGGGATTTACTACACTTGGGAGGAATGTCAACGACAAGTTAATGGCTATGGAGGATCTTTGTATCGTTCATTCCGTTCCTTGGAGGAGGCTGAAGGTCACTTATCCAAGTTCCAAAGCGAGCATCTCCCTCCTGATAAACATCATGATATCCCTTTGGATAGCAAGCGTCATGCACCTTCGGATTGCGTCTCTTTTGTCCCTCCCGCTCCTAAGTTTACCACTCGGGAGTGTGGGTTTTGTATGTTAGGAGCACTTTTGGCTATGATGGTCTTTCTATTTATATTCATTGTAATATGAATGAAGGTGATTGTAATGATATGTGAGGGGGAACTCTATTGTAATGATATTTCTGGAGTATTGCATGTCACGAATGTTGTAATGTAATGACATATCTTAAGTTTGTAATGTAATGATATTTCTTAAGATTTTGCATTTAAGAAGTTATTCAGTTTCTGTTTGAATATGGTGCATGTCTCGGATTTTGAAATATAATAGAGAGAGAAATTATAGAGAGAAAAAATTATAGAGAGAAAAAAAAACTCAGAGAGAAAAATTATAGAGACAAAAAAATTATAGAGACAAAATTATAGAGAGAAAAAATTATAGAGAGATAAACATTAGAGTGAACAAAAATTATAGAGAAAGAAAACCTAAAAGAAATTTATGATTTCGTCCAATTTTCGTCCAACTTTCGTCGACGAAAACTAGAAGAAATTTGTTATTTCGTTCGATTTTTGTCACACAGCCAATAGCCAGAACTGACTGTGCTTTTTCGGTGACGAAAACTAGACGAACTTTGTTCTTTCGTCCGATTTTCGTCACACAGCCCATAGCCACTCTCGGCCAGAACTGACTGTGCTTTTTCGGCGACGAAAACTAGACGAAATTTGGTATTTCGTCCGATTTTCGTCACACAGCCCATAGCCACTCTCGGGCAAAACTGACTGTGCTTTTTCGGCGACGAAAACTAGACGAAATTTGGTATTTCGTCCGATTTTCGTCACACAACCAAAAGCCAGTTTCTGGCAGAAATGATTGTGATTTTTTGAGGACGAAAACTAGACGAAAAAGCCAAAAGCTGGTTTCGCGAAGGTGACTGTGTGATTTTTCTTCGACGAAACATAGACGAAATTTGTTATTTCGTCCTGATTTTGTCTCACAGCTTAAAGACAGTCTCGGTTAGCCTGATTGTGTAATTTTTCTTCGACGAAACATAGACGAAATTTGTTATTTCGTCCAAATTTCGTCTATATTTTAACAGGTTGTATGGACAGTCTCTGGCAGGTTTCACTGTGATGCAAATTACAACAAATTACAAACAACATATCATTCCAACTTCCAACAAATTACAAACAACATATCATTCCATTACAAACAACATATCATTCCATTACAAATTTCACTGTGATCCAACTTCCAACAAATTACAAACAACATATCATTCCATTACAAACAACATATCATTCCATTACAAATTTCACTGTGATCCAACTTCCAATAAATTACAAACAACATATCATTCCATTACAAACAACATATCATTCTATTACAAATTTCACTGTGATCCAACTTCCAACAAATTACAAACAACATATCATTCCATTACAAATTCCAACAAATTATAAATAACTTTGATCCAACTTCCAACAATTACAAACAACATATCATTCCATTACAAATTCTAACAAATTACAAATAACTTTGATCCAACTTCCAAATCATCGAGTCATTCCTTCAGTCATAGCCCTTCCATTACAAATTACAACAAAGTACAACATATTACAAATTATAAATTCCAACAAATAACAAGTTCTTTGATGCATCGAGTCATCCTAATCATCATGGCCCTTCAATCTATATATTTATGCAAAATTTGATATGCAATTCGCCTTCGAAATGAGGTCATATCAAGCTACAAATTTAAACAATTAGATTGCAAGTGTAATTATTGAATATTATAACTGACTGAATATTACATTGCAAACAACTGAATATTATACCTGACTAAAATCGATCTTTTTATTGCAGCTATAATAATTGGCAAAATACATCAAAAATACGCCACAATCAAACCTATATAACATATAAAATTGTTAGTTGTATAAAAGGACTAATATTTTATTGTCAGCATTTCGTAATAAAAACTTACCCATTGTTTTGCCTAGGATGATCTTTACCATTCTTGCTTATCCATTTTGCACCCTGTAATGCATTTTCATCTCCCAAAAAATTTAAAAACATTGGTAGAATTTCTAAAAATGCTTCTACCTTTTTCCTATACTTAGAAACATGGTCACTATAAAGAGAGTCTATCAAAACTAATTGCCTATCCTGCATATGAAGAATCCCAAGATACCAATGTTGGTTTTCTTCATTGATAGGGATTATTACGTATGAACACTTCCATAACGGAATGATATCCCCTTTATCATCTTTGAGAGGACAACTGAATTCTTTGGGCCACCTATATGATGCAATGAAGGCATACATAAGGTGATCTTTATCTAGGTTGCTTCCATCGTAACTTTGTACAAAGTCCTTCCAATCCTTATAGCATGTTTGACATAATATCTGCAATTCAAAAAAGAATAATAAATATTTATTGAATTGTGAGAAAATTTTTTATACAAATACTATTAAAAATGAGAGATATACCCAAGAATATGTCCTAGCCAAAGAAATGGTGAATGTTGTACTGGTCTTATTCCTTAACATGCGCTCTTCAAGTAAGTACATATATACATCAATGTGCTGCAACAATATAAAGTTTTAAACGATTGAATATGACATATCGAGATATATCAAAAAAAATAATTGATATAAACTCACCTCGCTCATCACCCATGATGTGCGCTCATATAGTTTGTTAATTAAGTAAGGGGTTATAATGAACCCATCAATTACAACTTCAGGCCTATATTGACAATAATACAATTAATTACTAAGAGGCAAAATATGTTATCATTCAAAAATAGATTATATAGTGACTATACTTATAAATTATTTCTGTTGTTATCAAGAAAAGCTATCATTGTCTCTCTCTCTTCAGACGAAAGTCTTCTTATCGATTTTTTCACGTCAACGACCTCCTCTTCTTGTATTTCCTTACGGAGAATTTTTTTCTTTTTATAGGTGGTGTATGGAGAGCTT
Organism: Chamaelirium japonicum; assembly: GCA_947650365.1. Classification (NCBI taxonomy): domain Eukaryota; kingdom Viridiplantae; phylum Streptophyta; class Magnoliopsida; order Liliales; family Melanthiaceae; genus Chamaelirium; species Chamaelirium japonicum. Next base: position 37,247,912 of record OX393551.1, on the reverse strand, counting down.
ATTTTTCGACCCGGTTTCTTCAACCGCTGTGATGTTAAACCTTTGAATGTAACCCTCTCCACCACCACCTCGTCTCCCTCCTCATCATCCTTCTCCTTCTCCTTCTCTTTCTCCTTCTCTATTTTATCCTTCTCCTTTTTCTCCTCCTTCACCTTCTCCTTCTCCTTTTCCTCCTCCTCCTCCTCCTCCTCCTCCTTCTTCTCCTTCTTTTTCTCCTTCTCCTTCTCCTCCTCATCCTCATCCTCATCCTCATCCTCCTTCTTCTTCTCATTCTTCTTCTTCTCCTCCTCCTCCTCCTCCTCCTTCTTCTTCTCCTCCTCCTCCTCCTTCTTCTTCTTCTCCTCCTCCTCCTCCTTATTCTTCTTGTCCTTCTCCTTCTGCACATACCGTTAAAGATAAATATATAGTTAATGCATACGTATACAAAAAGCAAATAATTATAGAATACATAGGAATCGTTGTTGGTTTACCTGACTCTCTGCAATGATGCATAATAGTTCTCCAACTCTCTCCTCAATTGAGGAGATCTTCTTTTCATATTTCTCCTCGATTGAGGAGATCTTCCTTTGACATTTCTCCTCTATTGAGGAGATCAACTTTGCATAATTCTCCTCAAGTGAGGAGAACCTTTCCTCAAACTTCTCCTGAAGTGAGCATAATTTTTTTTCAAATTTCTCCTCAAGTGAGGAGAATCTTTCCTCAAACTTCACTTCATTGGATCTGTCAGAAGCTTCCGGTGCAGTCAAAAACAGCTGATTGCCCTCATTTCCTTCGAAGGGAGAAGCCTCAACATGAAATAGGTCTTGCAGCAGATCATTTGTCTTCTCCTCTTCTGTGAGAGTCAGCTCTTTCAAAATCTGAGCCTATTAATACATTCAGACAAAAAAATTAATAATTATACGATGCATCTATTACTTTAATCTAAGCAATTAAAAACGCATATACTTACTTTATTTGAATTCACAATATCATTTATTCTTTGGTGTGACGTTGCTCTTATGTCATACCAATTGAGTAATCTCGGCCACCTTGGATGCTCAAGCATCATGGCACATACACTCCCCAGTTGGAGAATCCGTTCGAATGCCCATGCCTGTAGCAAATAATTAAAGAAAAATTAATACAAATATCAAACAATAGATACTATGAATTATTTCTGTATAGAATAATACCTGTAAAATGTACATGCATCCAAAAATATTATACTTTGGTGGCCACTTAGTAACATTTACTGCACCTTCAAGCCCAGATATCATATTGCTATAACAGAGGTTACCCCAAGGGTAGCTATTGAAACTGTCCAGATCATCCACCAATCTCAAATATCTTTCCGGTACGTTGACATTCTTGTTGCTCCCAAGAATGACACTTTCCAAAAGAAGTACCAAAGAAAGTTTTATTGCATCATCTGGAACTGCAGTTGCTATGATTGAAGCCATTAAGGAGGCCTGAGTAGCCCCGCGTGGAAAGTATCTGCTTCTCAAGTTGTCTGACCCTATCTCTAGCATCGGAGGAGGAGGCCCAAGACAAAACCGGAGTCCAGAAACTAAAGAAAACTCCAACGGAGAGAAGGAAATAGTCTGGCCATCCAAATTAAACTTGAGACCACCTAAGTGTCTTTGCCACAAATAATGAATGACACTTGGGGAAATCATAGCTCGTGCACCGCGTCTCCAATCAAATAAGAAACCAAAACAACTCCTTTTCATTCTATCCATCATATCTGTAGAATTGTTTTTTGTATCCATTGCCTTGAAGTGCTCCTCAATTTCATTAAGGTATTTAATGATGTTCCTTGCAGAAGCTTTACCAAAATACCTTAATCTTTCACTTAGCTCCGTGGTCACTTTCTTTTCTTCAACATTCTCTCCCTCTTCTATCTTTCTTTTCTTTTTCTTTACTTCAATAGGTTGTGTAATTATAGAAGCAGAAGCAGGGTCCCTATCACCACGTCCACGAGAACGCCCACGACCACGGTTTCTCTTCACCATCTGTAAACAAAATATATATATGACGAAACTACTATTAGTTATTCTCCAAATACGAAAATACTGTAAGCTTTGTTTGAAGAGAATTGATCTCTCAGTTTCTAGATTGAACAAAATATCCTTCCATTAGTCCATGGATACAGGTAAAGAATTTGTCAACTGACTGTGACTTTTCGGCAACGAAACATAGCCGAAATTTGTAATTTCGTCCAATTTTCGTCCAACTTTCGTCACACAGCTCAATGCAAGTCTCGGGCAGAACTGCCAGAACTGACTGTGATTTTTCGGCGATGAAAACTAGATGAAATTTGTTATTTCGTTCGATTTTCGTCACACAGGCCATAGCCAGTCTCGGCTAGAACTGACTGTGCTTTTTCGGCGACGAAAACTAGACGAAATTTGTTATTTCGTCCGATTTTCGTCAAACAGACCATAGCCAGTCTCTGCCAGAACTGACTGTGATTTTTCGGCAACGAAAACTAGACGAAATTTGTTATTTCGTCCGATTTTCGTCACACAGGCCACAGCCAGTCTCTGCCAGAACTGACTGTGATTTTTTGGCGACGAAAACTAGACGAAATTTGTTATTTCGTCCGATTTTCGTCACACAGGCCATAGCCAGTCTCGGCCAGAACTGACTGTGAATTATCGGCGACGAAAACTAGACGAAATTTGTTATTTTGTCCGGTTTTCGTCACACAGGCCATAGCCAGTCTCTGCCAGAACTGACTGTGATTTACGGCGACGAAAACTAGACGAAAGTTGTTATTTCGTCTGATTTTCGTCTCACAGTTTAAGACTGTGATTTTGTTTGCGACGAAAACTAGATTAGAAAATATAGGGCTAATGATTTGGGTCTATAGAGCATACCTTGGCAAATCCGACGAAGCCTGAAAGACGAAGCCTCAGCGACGAAGCCTCAACGACGAAGCCTCAGCGACTGTTGACGTTGACGCCGGTCCGACGAACCCTCGACGACGGTTGATCGTGACAAACCCTCGACGACGAACCCTCGACGACGCAGCCTCGGCGAAACCAAGTTACCCAGCCACGACGACGCAGCCGGTTGAGTTGGAGGTTGTCGGACGCAGCCTCGACGAAGGTTGTTCGTGACGAAAACAAGACGAAAGGCTCGATTTTCTCTCAAAACTCGTAAGAAACCAAGTTACCCAGCCGCGATAGGTTTTTACAGTGGTAAGGGTCAATATGTCTTTTTACCTGTTTAGTGTCACCGTGCGACCTGTTTCCCACGTGCCGGTGGCCATTTTCGTGCAGATTTTTTGACGGGGTCCATTCTCAACAATAGTTGAGAGTTGGTGGCCATTTCGGTAAAAACCTCTTTATCTATTGGCATGTCAGCGGCACTTGGCCACCTCCGACGAGCTGACATGCCATGTTCGGCCACATCCCACCGCTGTAAACGACCAAGAACCTGCGGGCCGACCTACTGTGTACTAATTTTAATTGTAGGTTTTATATAAAATCATTAACAAAAAAAAAATTAAAGAAAAAACAAATGCACTCATATGTCACCTCCAATGGCCACGGCCTTCATCCGACTAGCTGACCAACTGCGTCCGGCCACCGCCTTGTGGGGCACCAACACTCTGTGGATCTGACTCGCTAAGTACGTCCGGTCAATTACCTGCGGGCCGACCAGTTGTGGATGCAAAAAATGACTAAGACATCTAGTTAGCCCATAGACCCACTGCCCATCAGGAAGCAGCACAGCACGCGATCCCTTGGAGGGCCACGAGGACAACTCATTGCCCACCTGGAGATAAGCCAGTAGCAGGGCCGTCTCGATACAAGCTGAGGCCTAAAGCAAAAATTCTAAAATGGGGGCACTTAGCACTGCCTACTACCGGCTAAGAGAGACTGAGCCTGCGGACCGCCCATGCATTGAAGGGACGAGGCAATTAATGATGGCCCCCCATGCAACATTTGACTGAGTGTCCATCAGAGATGTTTGTTTCTTTTCCTGCTGATACAGGAGGAGGAGGAGGAGGAGGAGGAGGAGGAGGAGAGAGAGAGAGAGAGAGAGAGAGAGAGGGTGCGCCTCATCTTTGGGGTCCGTGCCTTCGAAAGGATTTGAGTTCCACATATATCTATGAGGGTCGGGATGCTACCTCTCAAAGCAGCGTTTTTGCTGCTTTGACAACCCATCACGGTCGCGTCACATGTGATCTCCGACCAGAATCAACATTAACAACCTTCGATCACCTCCACTGATGATCTCCGCTCACACCACTTGTCGACGTCCACCGATAGAGGACTCTGGTGACTACTTCCATTGTGAGTCGTCCATTTATCGCCTCACCTATGTGGGAGAGGATTTTGTGCCGTCGTATGTGACCCTCCTCCAACAGTCGAGTGAAGGTTTTATCATTTGGGACGTGGCGCGCTTCGAAGCGATGAGTTGTGACTTGCTGGGTTGTCACACAAGCATTATAGAGTAGAAAGGTAGAGAAATAGATGACACAGGATGTGATAACAGAGTTCGGCCGAAGCCTACGTCTCTGTGCGGTAAGACACAATCTTTGAATCCACTATCTTTGAGTAAATAGTAGAGCTACTCTTGACAGGCCGAGAAGTCCTTCTTACAAGTAATCAGAGGGTGGAAAAGGAGTATGAAAACCAGAAAACTCGAAAATCTCTGAAAAACAGAAAGTGGTTTTCTGGTCTGGAATTTTGGATCTAGATTATTTCACTATTTATAAGGGCTTAGTTTATCTGGAAAATATTTCATGAATATTCCCAGGAATATCCAAGGTTTGGTAAATACCCGGGGGGATTTACTAGGCTTCAGATAGTGCAAGTGAGCCCCAGGCAGGGCTGCGAGTCCCACCATCATACTTGTGGGCCCCAAGCAGGGATGCGAGTCCCACCGTTGAACTCGTGGGCCCCAGACAGGGTTACAGGTCCCACCGTTGGATTTGTGGGCTCCAGACAGAGCTACGGGTCCCACCATTGGACTCGTGGGCCCCAGGCAAGGCTGTGGATCCCACCGTTGGCGTTAGCCAGATTTTGCACCCACAACCTCATCCGGCGACCTCCGATGATATCCGTAGCTGGCGACCACCTTCAGTGACTTTTATCACCTCCCAATTGTAAATACGAATGACCTTTGTCGTCGTTCATGACTTTAATAGCCACCGGCGACCTATCAAAGCACTGAAAAAACGTTGCTTTCAAATGTAGCATCTTGTTTCTCTCTCTAGGCAAACCCATCTGTGCGGTGCACGATGGGACAATAGAAAAAATTAAACGGGTTGTGGTGTGTGCATGATATAGGCGTGTTCCTAATTTTTTGGGAACAAAGTGTAACACCCAACATATATAATGTTACTACCTTTTAATTATTTAATTATTGTTATTGCTCCTATCGTCTTACAAGTGATTGGTGCGGTTGGTTTAGTTGCCATGTTGAAGCGTTCGAGCATGTAGAGGTTTGGCTGTTTCAAAGTGGCCTAAGTGTAGAGAGCGGTAGAACTTGTGGAAGTGTCGACTAGAACTTTTGGCCCAAAGTTTCAGTTTTGTTCGTTTTGAAGGAAGTAATCCTGCCGGAAGAACTGGAAGTCTAAACTCTACCACTTTCACTGTTTATTTTGATGGAAGCATTATACAGAAAAATAGGACTTAAACCACTTCTGTTGTTTGCTTTGATGGAAGAGTAGGACTATAATCACCCCTAAAGTGGTTGGTGAGGTTGCCTCCTAAATCAGATATTAATGTCTCCTTCTATTCCACTGATTTTAGAAGATAAAGAACATTTTTTTACACTCGATCGAGGAACAAGGGTGGGTGTCGCTGAGCGTGCCGGCAAACCATGGAGAGGTTTGCAGGCAATGTTATCAGACTCGGACCAGAAATTGACCCAGTCTAAGGCCCAGGTCACGGGTCTCTGGTTCAACCGTCAGGTCAACCAGTTGAACCGGTGATATATTTAAATAAAGGAGAGAGAGAGAGAGAGAGAGAGAGAGAGAGAGAGAGAGTTGGGAGAGAGAGAAGTGAGTGCAGCCTGTGCAAGTGAGGTGTCCCCCGGGTAAAGGAGAGAGAGAGAGAGAGAGAGAGAGAGAGAGAGAGAGAGAGAGAGAGAGAGAGAGAGAGAGAGAGAGAGAGAGAGAGTTGGGAGAGCGAGAAGTGAGTGCAGCCTGTGCAAGTGAGGTGTCCCCCGGGTAAAGGAGAGAGAGAGAGAGAGAGAGAGAGAGAGAGAGAGAGAGAGAGAGAGAGAGAGAGAGAGAGAGATGGGGTTAGGAGAAAGAGTGCATGAAAGAGAGAGAGGAAGAGAGAGAATCCAGTAGAGAGAGAAAGAGGATGCAGAGAAAAACAGAGAATCCTGTAGAGAGAGAAAGAGGATGTAGGAGAGAGAGAGAGAGAGAGAGAGAGAGAGAGGAGGTTGGAGAGAGGGAGTGAGAGTGCAGGTGGGGTTCTAGGTGGGTTGATGGGTTTGGGTTCGCCGGAGGAGGGAAGGTGAAGGAGGTGGAAGGGTGGTGATGGAGGTTGGCCGAAGGTCGGGAAGAAGGCGGGGTCGGGATGGGGTGCAGGTGAGAGAGAGAGAGAAAGAGAGAGAGGGAGAGGGAGAGAGAGAGTGAGCTTAGAGAGAGAGAAGATGGAGGTGGTCGGGGTGATCGTGCAGTGCAGGTGGACTGGCCCGGATTTTAAGTTTTAAGCGGGCCGGGTCACACTAGTTTACACACAACCAGCCGGTTCACTCGGGTTTTACCGGTTCTTTAGTATTTCCGATCCGATCTATCAACCGAACCGGCCGAGGGTCCGGATCACCAGTCCGGTCCGATTCTGATAACACTGGTTTGCAGTGAAGATTGAGAAGATATCCCAAAAGACAACAGGAGATCCCAATAACACCACCATCAGATGATCCCTCTGAAAAAATTATAAGTGGCACAAACCTTTCCATATTGGTTTGCCAACTTGGATAGAAAGAGAATAAGCTGATGCAATGAGTCTTTTAATTGTTACTTATTAATGAAATACTACATTACCCCCATGGTATGAAAGGATTTATGTGTGCTGGTGTTTGATTTACATAAACAGATCCATATAGTTAGATAAATCGATGGCCGAAGATAAGGCAGGGGAGACAAGCACCAAGATAGAAGAAGACAAAGGCGTGAAGAACCCTAAAAGGCCGAAATCTGGTGGAGACCATACTGCCCCTCTAGCTGTAGCAAATTCACCGGAAATGCATGTTTAATTTACGGTAATTATGTGTTCATTGTCTTTTAACAAAATATAAATCAAGAAGAAAAAAGAACCATCAGCCCAACTATGTACAGAAACCCTAGCTTAAACCTAACAACTAGAAAGTCACCAACCACTCCCCAACCTCTACCGCTTCGTTACGCTAAGTTCAACAAGCCTTTCCCTATAGCTTTCATTCAACAACAATAAGATCATAAATGTTCAGCACACTACGCACCACCATGCTACAGATATACTAGGGTCAAATGTTTGCTTCTTAAGCCAGATCTCAATCGGTTATGCTGCAGCAGTTGCATCTGTAGCAAAGCAGCATAGAAGAATGGCACATAAAAGAGCAATAAAAGCATAGATATGGCATTTCTGCTCAGCAGTCTACCAAAATTCTCAGTCATGCCCAGGGAGCAATAAATGTCTAGAGTAGAGGTGATGAGAGAGAGAGCATCCAAGCATCTCACATGGCAAAAATGAGAGATGGCAAAAATGAGAGAGAGAGAGAGAGAGAGAGAGAGAGAGAGAGCATCCAAGCATCTCACATGGCAAAAATTTTAAGACCGCGGCTTCTCTTTCTTCTCCTTGAAGAGTGCGAGCAGTGAGACACCAGAAACCTTCACAACCTTGAACCTCACTCCAGGAATATCACCCACGGCGTGACCTTTCCGTCCAAATCCAGCGATCAACACTTCATCCTGTTGAAACATATTGAAACACCTTAAGAACCAAAAAGTAGTAATGAGGTGTGTATCTTGAACAACACAGCTAGATCATTCTCCACCCTGGAATAAGTTGAGCAAGAGCTGCAGGAGAATCTTACATTTTCCTCAATGTAGTTCAAGCAACCATCGTTCGGGACAAAGGCCGCAATTTTCTTCCCATTCTTTATGAGCTGAACTCTGGCGCACTTCCGGATGGCAGAGTTGGGCTGCTTAGCTTCAATGCCTCTGCGAAAGAGGGGCAAGAGTCACAAGTCAATTTTTCTACAGCAAGAAAACAAGAAGCGGCAAGAAGAACGGTGAAACAAAACAAAGAATTGAAGCAAAAGTCCCACATCTTCTCAAGGACAATGCCCTTGGCATGGGAGGAACCAGCAAACGGCTTCTTCCACTCGTTGCCAAGATGGCTCTTCTTGTACGATTTGTCCGCCCACTTTTGTTTCCTCCTGTGAGTCTTCAGCTTGCGCCCAGCTCCCGAACCACGAGTCTTCCTGTCATTCGGGAACTCATAGTTGATAAGCTATCAGGACAAATTTTGATCGTGCGCATATTGTTTCACATGTTATTGCATAAAAGCGCGATGAAAGTACAGCACTAGCAGTTCAGTACATGTATAAAAAAATCTGTACCCGCTCGAGTCAAGATAACTTAAACCATTGATGAACCGCTTGTCGGATAAAACCAATATCCTCCAGAGTCCAAACCAAATGTTAACAACTTAAAACTGCTATAGAGTTGCTTGGAATAAAGACGGACATCTCAAGTTTACAGCTAGGGTGTCAAGTCTTGTAGCATGATCACGACATGGCCAGATCTCCTCAGAATCGTACTCTGGAGGGAAGTTTTAAAAAATTATCTCCCTATAGTACTTTTCTAAGAACATGATCAAGAATCTCTCTAAAAGATCAAATTCACTCATGTACGTCCAATACGGATCACAATTGTGAGTCAAATGCTGAGCAATGATCCATATGTTCAGAAAAGGTTGAGTCAAGCATCAGCTAGCTATAAACTGTTTCTTTATTCAAACTACTAGATAACAAATTTCCTTGGAATATTATGATTTATGAGTCCATTTACAGTACTTTTCTAAAAAGTAGTTTGGGAGTCAGCCTCGGTGGTTTAGGCCTCAGCCCACACCGCATAAGTTGGGATTGCTTTCCACACGTCCAAAGAAAAAAGGTCGTCGATGTGGCCGCCGGAACCAACCACTATTAAGTTTCGTTTCAACCTTCTCCTTCATATTTTTTATTTTAGTCTTCTCATTCTTCTTCAGCAACTATACTATTGTGTCCTACTATACTGTAGCGTCCTTGGTTTATTGGGCCACTGTGACCACTGAAAGAATGATAACAGTGTCTCCCTTAGCCCGCTGTGAACACCTAAAAGAAGGATGACAATGGCCAGTTAAATGAACTCTAAATAAAAGGTTTTATGAAAATTTCAGGCTCTCAATATCTAGGAACCTAAAAGAAGGATCACGTTAGCAACAACGTAGATATATGAACTCAAAATAAAAGGTTATGAAATTTCGTGCAATCAATATCTAGGAGCCCGCCTAGTCTGCCGTCTTGAAACTCCCCCACCACCTTTGGTCCGCTTAGGGCTTTCTAATTCTATAGTAGAACACTCCTATGGGATCAGGAAACTGACATCAAGCATATAAGTGCATTACAATTGTTTTTTAAGGTTGCATAATATCATGACACTAGGTAAAAACGATGCAAAGCGGCTCTTACGGTCAGACAATGTTTCAAGCATTTTGTATATGCAAAAACTTGAATTCTTGAATTTCTTTTACACTAAAAGTAAAAGGATAAGCATCAAAGATAAGTTCATTGAGAATTAAGCTTGTGTGAAAGCTTCAATACCTTGTAAACTAATTTATAGCTTTGAATAACAAAAAATACAAAAACACTGAAAAAAGAAACCCAAAAAGTGCACCGTGCACTTCATGGAACTGTAAGATAATTGCAAGCTCCTAAAAATAGAAAGTTAACATTGCTCTATGCCCTGTTTACATAAAAAAAAATATTAATGTCATTTCGCGATGTCAGAAATGTCAGCAGAAGATGAAACCCAAATTTTCATAGGCTTCGGAGAAAATCAAGCGAAAAATCAGCTTCGGGGAGTACCCTATGACATAGTCATTTCGCGACATATGGCACTTAGAATGTGCTGATTTTTTTATAAGGATAGTCATCCTGCCTTAGAACCATCGTAAAAAATCAACACATTCTAAATCTTCTAGGAACATCAAATATGATTTTCAATTTAACAGTTAAAACGGATGGCCATTAAAAGCTTCTAGCACTTAATGCCCCTTGAAGTTTTAGAATATGTTGTTTTTTTGTGGACATTCAATCTACGATACGACGATCATCCACGTATAAAATTAGCACATTCTAAAAGTAATTGTCATAGGAACCTAGCTCTTGGCAGTTTTTTAGGGACTACTCTATCACATTTGATGAATTCATGACACTATAGGTTTTAGACTGTGTTCATTTTCAATGAGGATCATATTACCTTAGATAGGACATCTACAAATAAACAACATACTCTAAAACTTCTTGGGGCATCAAATGCAACAAGCCTTACCGACCATCCTTTTTAACCATTAATTTGAAAAACATATTTGACGTACCTAGAAGTTTTAGAATGAACTAATTTTTTGTGAATGTCCTATCTAAGGTAAGTTGATAAACCTCATAAAAAAAAAAAGCACATTAGAAGTGCCATGTGTCGCAAAATGACTATCATAGGATACTCACTATGACACTGTCATAGCAACACATTTTCATATATATATATATATATATATATATATATATATATATATATATATATATATATGAGCAAGGATACTCTTACTTATGGAATGGTTACTTATGGAATTACACACCACCTTTTACCTACCCTAAAGGTTTCAGAATTTGATGAAACTTGGTGGGTTTTTTTAAAAGAATGGCTGTAACAGCTGTACTGATTTTTTTTTTGTTTTACAGCTCTCTCTTTCTCCTTCGCGCTCTCTCCCTCTCTGTCTCTCTCGCGAGCGACAGCGGCAGCGGCAGCCGGAGGGGACCGGGCCGGAGGCGGGCGGGGGACAGGTGCAGGGGGCGGCGGAGGGGCGCGGCAGCCGGAGGGGACCGGGCCGGAGGCGGGGCGCGGCAGCCGGAGGGGACCGGGCCGGAGGCGGGGCGCGGCAGCCGGAGGGGACCGGGCCGGAGGCGGGGCGCGGCAGCGGCAGCCGGAGGGTCGTCGGGAGACCGGAGGCGCAGGGGGCTGCTGGTCGGAGGGGATCCGGTGGCGCAGGGGCTGCTGGTCGGAGGGGATCCGGAGGCGCAGGGGGCTGCCGGTGGCCGGATCCGGAGGCGCAGGGGGCTGCCGTCGGGAGACCGGAGTGGGCTGCCGGTGGCCGGATCCGGAGGGGACTGCCGACGGGAGAGCGGGGGGCTGCCGTCGGGGGCGCAGGGCCGGGGTCAGGGGGCGCAGGGCCGGGGTCGGGGACTGCCGCTCGCACCAGAGAGAGAAAGAGAGAGAGAGAGAGAGAAAGAAAAAAAAAAATTACAGCTGTATTATAACAGTTGGTTGTGTTTAAAAGAAAATCGGACGGTAAGCAAATTTCAATCGAACGGCTGCTGCTGACAGCCCATTTCAGCAAATGGGCTGTCAGCTCATACCCCGTATTCTCTCTCTCTCTCTCTCTCTCTCTCTCTCTATATATATATATATATATATATATATATATATATATATATATATATATATATATATATATATATATATATATATATATGAGCAAGGATACTCTTACTTATGGAATGGTTACTTATGGAATTACACGCCTCCATTTACCTACCCTAGAGGTTTTAGAATTTGATGAAACTTGGTGGGGATGCTATCTATGGCAAGTTGATCATCCTCACTAGAAATCATCAAGTTCAATAACCTTTAGGGTCATCAAATATTAGAAGCTTTATCGACCGTTCATTTTAACCGTTCATTTGAATAGCATACTTGATGCCTCTAGAGGTTATAGAATTTGATAATTTTTGGTGAGGATGATCAACTTGCCATAGATAGCATCCCCACCAAGTTTCATCAAATTCTAAAACCTCTAGGGTAGGTAAATGGAGGCGTGTAATTGTATAAGATTCTATAAGTAAGAGTATCACTCCCCTATATATATATATATATATATATATATATATATATATATATATATATATATATATATATATATATATATACACACACACACACACACAAAAAAAAAAAAAAATTCATATACAATTGTCGAACTAATTTTGAAAAAAAAATAGAATTTATCCAAAATCCAAACTTTTCTCCTTTGCTGAGTTCCCGATCAACAGACTTGCCAAAATGAATAAACACATACTATAGTTGCTAATCAGATAAAATAGGATAATCTCAACTTCCTACCATCACTGAAGTATACTTTCAGAGTGCTAGCATGTACCGGACGACTTGTAGGAATCAAACCAATTATTCTGAAACAAAATCTTTTTAATTGCATTGTCTCATATAAAAAAACTCATTATACTTAAAATCTGAAAAGAAAAAATGAGAATATTCCTAATAAATGGGCATGCCAAGGTAAATTCCTAACTCTTACCAAAAGCTAAGATGGCAAATTGGCAATACCAACTTCTGTTTAAGCACTTAAAATTATGATCATGATTGCAACTTCATTTTAAGTATGTACGAAACGATAACCAAGTCATATTGCAGCAAGCTTGTCAATTTAAATGCTTTCGTGCAACTGGGATGAGGTCTAGATCCTTAAATAAACACAAAACACTTAAAAACATATGTAATGGAACAAAAACTAAAAGTGATATAGAGATAAATGAGTGTATTAGAGGAAGTGTTGGAGTAACATTAATTGAGGAGAAGAAAATTAAGAACAAATTAAGATAGCTTGCGCATGTACATCGCAGAACAAAGACGGCCCGATAAGGAGTCTCATATTACTAGTTACTATGGAAGGTCAAAGAAGGAGAAGACCTATAATAACTTTCATGGAAATGGTTAGAAAAGACGATGGAAGAACTTTCTTTTTTTTTGGATGGAACGATGGAAAAAATTTCATTGACAAGAGATATAGCCTATGAAGTATGAAGCACGGGTACTTCGAAAGGACTGTCGTACGAGTACCGGGTACGCATCGAGTGCGGCTACAGATGCGAGTACGGCAATTCCCGTACCTGGTATGGCGTTTTAAGTCGGGTACAGGTACCTAGATTTGGGTATAGCGCCGGTACAGCATGGGTACAAGTACAGGTACAAATAATTAGAAAATTTTAAAAAATTTAGAAAAAATCCAAATAAATAAAAATAAAGCTATGAAGCACGGACACTTCTTAGAGGGCCTCGTGTCCGTGTCGGACACGGACACGTGTCGGACACGACTCCGAAGTGTCCTGGTTTTTTTTGTCTAGGACACAGCTGGGACACTGCAGAAACACGTCACAGCCGTTGTTTGCATGCGATCGGGAATGAATTGGATGATTGTTTGGGGCTTGGTGTAATGGACAGTTGTGATTAAGATTTGATTTTAACTTATATCTTCTAAGGTTATAACATCATAGATATAATTAATAGGGTTTTTCTTACAAATATTAAGATAATCATTGAGCAATAATTCTAGAACTTTGTGGATTTTGTGGACTTTATTGGACGGTTGTTATTACCCTTACGACATCTAGTGAGGATCCCATAGTACCAAACCCGACCTCATAGTAAATAAACTTCATTTTGCCCCATTCAATTCAGTTTTGATTATATTGAATTATTGAAATTTCCAAAAGAGGAAACTTAGTAGTTGTCAAATTGGGGTATTGTGCCTCCATAGAGATTTCTTAAACATAACCATAAAATAATTTCCCATCTAGTTGGAGCATGCTTTATGAATTATTCTTTGAAGTTAACCATCACTATGTAGTATTCATATATTATATATTATTTATATAAAATTATAAATATTAATTGTTGTCTCCTAGCTGTGTTGTGTTCTTCATTTTTGAGGAAGTGTTGTGTCGCCGTGTTCGTGTCGTGTCACCGTACCCGTGTTTGTGCTTCATAGAAATAAAGAAAAAAAAAGAAGATACAAATACTTTTTAATTTTGTTACTTTAAAATTATAAAAAATATCAATGATATTATACTAAAATTATAAAAAAAAAAATCTTTTACATAGGTACCCCGTCGTACCAGTACCATACTTTTTAAAAGCTTGGCCTTATCGACATACCCGTATTGTACCTATACCAGTACCGGTACCCGTACCTGTGCTTCATAGGATATAGCCCTAAACAAAAATCAAATAGCGAAAAAGGATTCAGAATGCCGAACACAAGTAGATGGGACATGGCTTGATGGTTTTGGGTAATGGGTAATGGAACAAAATATCACTACTCTAACAAATCAATAAGTTTTTAGTAATAACCACATTAGAAATAGAAGAAAGTAGTAATGAAATAATGATGCCTGTAACTTGCGAGTTGGGCTAGCTCCTTCCAGCTCCGACAACTTACCATATTCCATACAAAGCAATACCAGAATGATAAAACTTAAAAGTATACAATTTTTTTTATAATGAACCCCATTTTGCTATGGGATCTAATGAATAAGTTGATGTACATAGTATTACATATGTTCCAAAGCAAGAAGATGCATATGGGTTATGGGAAAAGATGGGCAAGCTTTTAATCGACATCGACTACAACGGACAGCATCCATGATTCCAGAAAACAAAAAAAAAGTCTTTCTAATCACACGAGCATTTCACCAATCAAATTATATGGATACAGGAAAAGATCAAAACCAGGGATTCTATCAACAATTCGAAGTCACCACGAGATACGAGATACGATATCGAAATCAGAAAGCAATCAAATGAGCCTTTTGACAGATCAAAACCTAAAGGACAACAAAAAAAAAACGCAGATCTCATAAAAAGAACAGCAGAGATTCGAGAAGCGCTAGCCGTATTTCGAACCATAGAGCATTCAGAAACCGTGTAGAAGAGAAGCATGATCGGGGTTAGGGTTCTTGGGAGTACGCACCCCATCTTGGCGAGATGTCCCGCTGCCTCCCCTCTCTTTCTGTCTCGGCACCGGCGGCGGGAGCTAGGGCTTTGACGAGAGCAGAGGGGTTCCGCTGCGGAACCCTAGACCGCTTTTATAGCTTGGGCAGTGAAATGAACTCGGTTCGGCATGAGGGCATTTCAGTAAATCTTGGAGCGCCCCTTCGTCCGGTTTGGTCTGTTGCTTCGCTGTGGAAAGCAATGCTTTCGAAGCTGGACGGTTCATCAAACCGGAAAGGAGACCGGGTTATGGGTCATAACTAAATAAATTTATTATTATTTATTTAAAAAAATAGTTAAAAAATATTTTTATTATTTTTTAAAAAGAATTATAATGTTAACTAAAAATAACAAACTTCTAGCAAATGCACTGAAAAGATTAAAAGAACCACAAAAAAAAAAAAAAAGATTTTAAGATCCCTTTAATAAATAATGGTTCATTGGATTTTAAAACGGGTCACGTGCGTTGGCGGTTCAACCGGTGGGTTGGTGGTTTTACCAAGTTTAAGTCAAGTCTATAGTAATTCTGGGTATTGTGTTTCTTATACCTAGAATCTGAGCCGATTCACGGGTCCAACGGTCCGATCCAATTCACGCTTTAAAACATTTGTGGAAAGTCAAATTTAAAGAAAAATTGCATTCACACTCAAAAATTACTTCACATACCACATTTCCCCCATGCATAAAACTTTTTGAATGCCAAGTATGCCATCCACTTGCCCATCTCATATTGCACACCCCACCTTGTCATCCCCCCCCTCCCCCCCTCTCTCCTTTCTCATTGTCGGAGCCACAATCGTCTCCCTAAAAGAAGAAAAGATGACATGAAGATGGTTAGCTGCAAGGTGACATTTCAAAGTTTGTACTTAGCAGAGGAACATAAAATATATCATGAAGAATCCGGACTAGCATTTAAGAGAGTGCCATCCTTCCACATTGTATGAGCCGATATCGCCTCCCCTTACCCCTGACCTCCTTCCCAATAGTCGTCGCCTCCACTTCCCCCACCGGAGGTGATGAGGAAGGAGGAGAGGGAAAGGGGAGGTGATAGCGGCTTAGGCGACGGGGAAGGAGGAGAGAAGGGGAGGCGACGAAGACTCTGGTGAGAACGAGGGGAGACAGTGGTGGCTATGGCGATGGAGAAGGGGTGGAAAGGAGACTATGGGAGGAAGTAGGAGGGAAGCATGTGAGGTATGGGGGAGGGAAAACTTGTCATTAATTAAAAAGGGGTGGAAAATGAAAATCATGTGGGCAATGGTGTGGAGTGAACTCATCAATTTTGGGGTGTGAATAAAAATTTCCAATATAAAGGCCTTCTAGAGTTATAGAAGGGCGCAATTTGGGCAGGTTGGTTTGGGCTTGGTTTCAACCCAGACTCAACCCACGAGTAGAATCCTCACCCTATAGTTGCCCTGCATGATTCCATCTAAGAAAAAATTTCTGAGCTACGAGTAGCTCAAAGTGGTGGGTTATTGAAGGTTTTGAACTTGGAGAACCAAAAATAATCCCCATTTATCCTATCTATAATACATATCACAACGCGTTCGTTTTATTTACAAGCGTGCCGCTATACCATATATATTTCAGAGCGTCCGATTATAATACATGTTACAATGTGTTCGTTTTATTTACATACTTGCCACTATGACATAGACATTTCAAACCGTCCAACCATATACACAAAGGCTGAGATTTATAGTGAATGTATGAGATGGCCCTTAGGGTGAGTGTGATTCACATGGGGAGGGGGATAATAATGATTGATTTAAAATAGAGTTGAGATGGAGGGATATGATTGAAGGGGGAAAGTAACATATGATGTGAGGACTGGATTGTAAAAAAAATTATAACAAATTATATATGAGGGGTTTTATGTAAAAAATGACGGATAAGTTTGGCAATAATATCATTATTCACACGTTTTTCCATTAGGGTTAAATACCTTTAGCCTAATCAAAACATGCCACGTGGCACTTCCTTCATCTTTTTTTTTTCTCTCTTAGTGGTCCCCCTTTCCCACAATGGGAGAGCATTTTTGCTACTCGATTCCTCTCTCTCTCTCTCTCTCTCTCTCTCTCTCTCTCTCTCTCTCTCTCTCTCTCTCTCTCTCTCTCTCTCTCTCTCTCTCTCTCTCTCTCTCTCTCTCCGTGGTCTCCCTTCCCACAACGTTTTTGGGAGAGTATTTTTGCTACCCGATTCATTTGCTGCACTTAGAGCCCAATCGTTGGCTATCTCATCATCCAAAAAATTACCATATTAGATAATCTCTCTCTTCGTGGTCCCCCTTTGCACAACTTATTTGGGAGCGCATTTTTGCTACCCGATTCATTTGTTGCACTTACTTTTGACCCATTTGCTCGCTGCCATATCGTCCAAAAGAAAAGCCATAATGGGGATTACACTTGCTACATGACTATACTTGTCCCATTATGCCCTTTGGAATGGACGATGTGGCAGCACACGATTGGTCTGTAAGCAAGTGCAGCAAATAAACCTACTATACCCTATGACATGGCAGCACACGCTTTGACCGGAAGCAGCAAATCGGCTCACCGGAGGGTAACTATGGTTGCCGGCAGCGGTAGAGGAGTGTCACTGTTTGTTTTAGTATTTTTATATAAAAATCCTTAAAATTAGAAAGTGTCGGATCGGCCCACGAGACATTGGATAGTCATAATTAAACAGAAGATATAAAAATCAAGCATTTTTGCTACCTGATTCATTTGCTGCACTTGCTTATGGTCCAATCGTTGGCTGCCATGTCATCTAAAAGAAAGGGTATAATAGGGACTACAATGCTCTAAATAGAAATTCATAGCACCATTGTTATACTTTTAACAAAATCTACTTATGGAAATCATGCCAACACTATCACACCTCATGTCACCTCACCTCACCATAGATCTATATGACACTGGTTAGGGCTTATCACCAACTTCAGAATGTCGAAACATACGTTTTGTGGGCTTGTGGGTTGGGCATTGAATCCATGCAATTCTAGGAATTGGATCCGTACAGGCTTAGATGGCAGGTTGCGTGTTTACGTGTGCGGAGGACTCGATTTCGGGATGGTCGGATGCTCCGCCCCAGCCCAACCTGAATTTGATTCAGGCTGAATTTTCTCAATTGAATCCAATTCAATCTTCAAATAAGTGAGCCCAAACACTTCTCATATCGAATTGCGCTTGGCTTGGGTCAGGTTCAACATGTCCGAGTTCAGCATAGCTCCTTATCATCCTTTTTTCGAAGGTTTTTATGCACCAAAAGTGAAGACTAAACCATCGCATGACGTCGCAGTCATAGCAATAAATTTGGGGGAACAATTCGGTGAGGGAGCAAAATTCGGAGTTTGGAAAATATCCGATGAATTAGGATATAGCTTGGGAAAAAATCAAAAACATAAAATATATTATATTATATTAGTAATTATATATATACATATAAAGTAAAATAAAATAGGCAGCACACAAAAAACAAAAATTTGTGCTGATGTGACCCATCTTGGCGAATAATTAAAAGAATAATTCGTTTGCCCTTAAGTTTGCAAATTATTCACGATTTTTTCAATTATTAGGAGAATATTTGTTACCATGGTAACAGTAGGGTAAAAATCACAATTTCAAGGCTATGGATTCAAATAATGAGGTTATAGCCTTTATAAAAATCACAATTTTCGGGATGGTCGGATGCTCCGCCCCAGCCCAACCTGAATTTGATTCAGGCTGAATTTTCTCAATTGAATCCAATTCAATCTTCAAATAAGTGAGCCCAAACACTTGTCATATCGAATTGTGCTTGAGTTGGGTCAGGTTCAACATGTCCAAGTTCAGCATAGCTCCTTATCATCCTTTTTTCCAAGGTTTTTATGCACCAAAAGTGAAGACTAAACCATGGCATGACGTCGCAGTCATACCAATAAATTTGGCGGAACAATTCGGCGAGGGGGCAAAATTCGGAGTTTGAAAAATATCCGATGAATTAGGATATAGCTTGGGAAAAAATCAAAAATCAAAAATATATTATATTATATTAGTAATTATATATATACATATAAAGTAAAATAAAATAGGCAGCACACAAAAAACAGAAATTTGCGCTGATGTGACCCATCTTGGCTAATAATTAAAAAAATAATTCGTTTGCCCTTAAGTTTGCAAATTATTGACGATTTTTTCAATTATTAGGAGAATATTTGTTACCATGGTAACACTAGGGTAAAAATCACAATATCAAGGCTATGGATTCAAATAATGAGGTTATAGCCTTTATAATTATCGTAATAATATTTTTTGTTGGGGATACCAGAATACCCTGATACCCGATCGTCATACAGAGGCACGAGGATGATGTTCAGAGGATTAAGGATTGAAGCCCTCTGCATAGATTACACACAAAGAATTCGATGCTTCCACAAACAACAGTAACGAACCACAACATTATCAGCAATCAGGGATTTGAATTATCACTCATCAAGAAATTACACAAGCAATGTGGTTCACTGTTTGCTGGAACCCCGCAAACCTCTCTCAATGTTTTTTCTCTCAGAAGACCACACAACCGCATAGTAGAGTTTAATTCCACACAAAATATACAGGGAAATACCATGCTTGAACGAACCTGTCGGGGGCCCAGATGAATCTGTCCTGCGTGCTGCCTTCTCTGTTGCTTTTAACAACCCCATACCTAACATTTGTGAATTAGTTCTGAATACAATTTGTGGGAATCTTTCTACAGGCCAGCTTGGTAGAATTCAAGCAAAACCAATCTATTCGTGATCACAACGAATTAATTATTAATTAATTTTGTAGGATTTACATGGATTCAAATTCAAATATTGCTATGTCTTAATTCAAGTTATTGCATTTTTTTAGACTTCCAAAAAAAAAGTTAGGGGAAATTACAAAAACCTCCCATGAACTATACACCTCATTTCATATTGGTCCCTCAACTACTTTTTTGGACAATTTGATTTCTGAACTATGCTCCATCTGCATTTAGCCCCCTCATTCAACTTTTATTTCGAAAATACCCTTATCCTAGTAAGCATAAATTAAATAGTTTAAAATAATTTTGTGTCTTATTGAAAATTAATAAGGGTATTTTCGGGATAAAAAACTGGCACGGAGGGGGGGAGGGGGTTGTTTAAATGTAGAAGGAGCATAGTTCGAGGATCAAATTGTTTCAAAAAAAAAAGTTGAGCGACCAATATGAAATAAGGTGTATAGTTTAGGGGAGGTTTTTGTAATTTGCCGAAAAAGCTATTTGCATCTTGAACGTAGTAAACCCCTATTGAATCCTAAGATAAAAAAAAACTGTTTTTGTAGGCCGAGTCAATCCTATATTCGTATTTGAAAATCGAGACCCAAGCTTAAATCTAGTCACGACCGAATCATGTAGATCCCCAAACCTAGCTCAACACAAGTGTGGCCTAAATAAGCCTCTCGGACTCTGAAACCATGACAAAGTCTGGTAGTGAATAAAACTCCATCGACAATGATGTCTTGTAAGGACTTTTCGAACTGAAACTCATGCCCATTAGCGCGTTGGTACGTAACTAGGGCCCGATTGGTTCGCAGAAATGGCTCCATTTTTACGGAGATGTAAATGATTTCCAGCCTTTGAGTTGTTTGGTTCGCAGATATTAGAAAAGGAAATCATTGCTGGAGAAAGACCAACTCCGGTCGGGACGGTTTAGAGAGGGGAGATCATTTCCTCCCGAGATGGGGGGGAAATGCTTCATTTTCCTCAGAAGTTGACATGGCAGTTATTCTTTGCCGGTCGTACAATTGCCCTTTTGTATTATTTCGTACCTCTCGTCCTTCCTATTCGCCTGCTGGGTTATGTGAAACCTGACCTCCCTATTATTTTTTCTTCAAGAATGCTCCTCTCCTTTACCATTGTGTGTGATTTCCCTCCTTATTTCCTACGCGAATCAAATAGTTTTATGCAATGAAAATGTTGCCCCCCCTAATTTCCCCATCATTTCCTGTGCAAACCAAACAACGGCAATCGATTCCATTTCAGTGGCAAATGGAATTAATTACCAAGAGCCATTTCTGTGAACCACGCGGCCACCTAATGCTTTTTTTCAGACAGTTGTGGGTTCAACCCCCCTACTCATTACCCAAGAGTGCATAGGAAAACTTCCAAGTGGATCGGTGCGCATTCCGGAGGGGTTAGTCTGCAGTGAGTCCATTGCCCGAAAGGTTTTGGGCCCATTGGGTCTTGGGAATCTGATGACTGATGTCTTTTCATCCTCTTCCTCCTATCCAGGCCACTGTTGACGAGGAAAGCAGAATCCCTCCTCCTTGTCTACAGAACTGTTATCCTACACGAGGTAACTGGTGCTGCAGCGTAGTCTGCGGCCCCACCCCGACATGCCCACAAGCGCCGGTGCGACGCCATGGCCACAAAGTTCTGCTACTACACCTTCAGGTAGGAAAGTTGGAAAATGGGTTGGCCGAGTAGCATTAACGTCTCCTAATCGGTTGGATGCCAATTCTATTTCGATTACATTCTAATTCGTTGATTCCCAATCAAAGAATCACGAGGCCATATGCGTTTACCGATTTCCTGACGATTAACGTCTCCACGGTTCCCGTAGTACAGTGAAGCGCTATCGTGCCGAAGCCGTCTTTTCCCCTCCCAGTTGCCAACGTGGTCGGCAGCGAGAATCAATTCAACGTCAGCAACAAAAAAACATAGCAACATGGGCACGACTCAGATCGGCCTGGTATATGATCAGTCAGCATGATCTATTTTACTTCCGAACCTGAGGACTTTCATTAGTTCGATGACTCCAGATTCCGGTCAAAAGAAAAAAGATGACTCCAGATTCATCAAGTTCCGTTTATTATGGGTTAGTTGATAGCTGAGATGAACTCCTTTATCGGTATTCCAACCTAAATTGATTGGAAAATATGGAATAATCACAGCTTAGTATGACAATCCTTCGAGGAATAAATCATTTTGATTTCAGGTATGGGGATAACACCGCCATGAGGGCCGGGCGGGTCGAGGGGTCAGCCGAGGCCCAACCCGAGGGGTTCAACCCTTTGTCGAAGCCCAACCCAACCCTGGGTCGGGTTGGAGTTCACTAGCCCAAGATCAACCTGAGGTAGGGTTGGCTAGGTTGGGTGGGCGAGTCGACCGGTTTCAACATGGTAGAGGAAAAAAAAATCAATATAACATCAAGTTAAGCACTGTAACTGTATTTAACTTGGTGACAAGTTTCAGATGAGGAAAAATCAACACAACGCTTGCAAATAGATCGGACAATAAATTACTTCAAATAAATAGACATCTATATAACATGGAACAACAGTTTTGCGCTGACTAGACAAAACGAAAGCTGATTAGGATAAGCTCACTGGACAAAAATAAACCGAATAGATCTAACCATTCGTTTAAAAATCAACGCACGAACTCTATTTTCCCGTCAACCAACTCCCTCCCCTTGGTTTCAAATCCCGACCCATTTAAACTGAACTAAACCCCTAAAATCCCGCCCATTTAAACTGCACTAAACCTGACCGTTCATCCCGTGATTCGTTCAAAAATCAACGCACGAACTCTATTTTCCCGTCAACCAACTCCCTCCCCTTGGTTTCAAATCCCGACCCATTTAAACTGAACTAAACCCCTAAAATCCCGCCCATTTAAACTGCACTAAACCTGACCGTTCCTCCCGTGATCGTTATTCGCATCAACGACTATAAACCTGCATGCTGAAATTTCGGCCACCCCAAACCAACGGATCGATCTCGAGGAATTCATTTCAATAAAAACAACTGTGATTGATCAATTATAAGGGGATGGGGAGTTGGTCGCGCCGAAGGCGCCCACTTTGTACCAATCGGTACAGACGAGATAATGAGTGTCCCTATGAATGCAGACGTTGTCGAAAGTGTTTTGTTGTCGAAGGCGTTCAGGTGTGTTGCCGCCGAAGGCGGCCCACTGTAGTGCCGATAAGCACGAGCATGCACTAGTCTATATAACAAGAGACGTCTATTTTTGCAAATAGATGAGGAAAAATCAACACAACGCTGCAATGTCGACAGGTGTGTTGCCGCCGAAGGCGATCCACTGCAGTGCCGACAGGCACGGACATACACTAGTAAATCATACCACAAGCATTAGAAATAAAAACCACACACATACCCAACATCACAATTACTCATAATATATAGAGGGCATCTAGTCAAATATCAGGACATAATATGTAATAACACAACTAATCGAAGGTTGCTCACTATACATTATATAACACATATATTTCCTAGATGATCGGGTAACGGGTTGGGTAGGGTTACCCGGAGCCTCTGCTCAAGTACAACAGGAATTGAGGCATGACTGCGATTTTTCAACCCAAGCCCAATCGATACATGTAACAACCCAACCCAAGCCTGTTCAAATAGGGGTTGGACTCGGGTTGGCCGGCCCAAGTTGCAGCCCTAACTGCATGTCCCAAGTGCGGATGAAAAACGCTGGCGGTTGATGTTAGGCAGATAGCCCGTCGTGAAAACTCAAACTATGAAATGAACCCTAATTCAAAATCTCAGGTATGGGGGAAGGAGTTGCTTAAAGTAAACTTCCAGCTGAGAGAGCAATAAATCTAATAGCTTCGGATCACACCTGAGGGATATATCAAAGAAACCGATTTCTTATTGAGAATTGTTATAATTATTGTACCGGGTATTAAACCGATGAATATTCCCAAGTTTCAAAGAAGTGTAATATGATTAATAGTACGCAATTGTCCACGATTGAGAAGTTTTATATAACTATAAAAGATAGATGATGTCACTCTGAGCAGATGCCTTACTCCTGCCTACTAAATCTCGCATGTACCTTTATAAACAAGGCAACAATCATGATTCTTCATGCTCAAAGCTGACTAGGCCTTTCTCCTCCTCCTCTGCCGCCGCCGCCGCCACCACTCCTACGGTAGCAATAGTTATCATTAAAGAAAGAAGAGAAGATGGTAAAAAAGTTTGATTCCACAGCTAGATAGAGTTTATCCTGAAATGATGTAGCACCATAGGACTCGCAAGAAACCAGGGGTTATTATAATTATTGTAATGAAGCGGCTTCAACGATCACAAAAACCCTTATTCAGAGCAAGACAGACAAGGATTGCGGATCGTGCAACACCCTTGTGCAATGCGATTCATGATATTTGCAAATAAGAACATCATTAATTAGTCCCAAACCGGTAGATGGTGATAAAGGGACCCTGCAAGAGGACATTAGCTCACAGACTAGGGAGCACCCATACAGATACGGGGATACGGATACGGGAATACGTTTGTAATTATATATATATATATATATATATATATATATATATATATATATATATATATATATATATATAATCATTTTTGTGCTACAATATGAATAGTAAATAGTTTGAAAATAATTGTACCTTCAATCTGTCCAGCAGAATAACAGCAATGTGGATTTCAGTCAGATTGTTAGGGTTTCGGTCGAAACCGTCAAGGCTTCGGCGGCTAAAACCCCAACAATCCGAGCGAATCTCACACGAGGCTTTGGATTTTTAAAAAAACCCTTCGATCATTCCTTCAATCATGTGATTTGAAAAAAAAAAAAAAAAGTAACTGTGCCTTCAGTCCGCCCAGCAGAAGACCGACAATGTGGGTTTTAGCCTAATTGTTAGGGTTTCGGCCAAAACCGACAAGGTTTCGGCGGCCGAAACCCTAACAATCCGAGCAAAACTCACTCGAGGCTTTGGATTTAAAACCCAGAAAAGCAACTTTGCCCTTCAATCCGTACAGCAGAAGACCAGAAAGGTGGATTTCGGCCGAAATCAGCAAGGTTCGGCGGCCGAAACCCTAACAATCCGAGCGAAACTCAGTCCGTCCAGCAAAAAAGAAGAAAAGGAGAAGAGAAGAAAAAAAAACCTGAGCACTGGTCGTCGTCGCTTGGTCGGTGTGGTCGCCGCCTCGTCGTCGCCGCCTAGTCGGTGTGGTCGCCGCCTCGTCGTCGTCACCTGGTTGGTGTGGTCGCCGCCTCGTCGTCGCCTGGTCGCTCCCCCTCTCTCGTTCTCCAACAAGGTCGGCCACGGGATCTCAGTCTGAGCGATCTGAGGTTAAGTTATAACTGAAAAAAAATCACATCCGTCCGTTACACCAGTTGACGTGGCATCCAATTAGTGTGATTCACCAAATGGGTTTGACCCATTATCACTTACACCCCCTCATGTTTAAAACCCAACAAATCCCCCCCTTTATTTTGAAAAACACACCATTTGCACCCCCTCCTGATTATGTTTTGGGTTTTCAAACTATAGGAGGTGTAAGTGATCATCGTTCATAATACAAGGGGTCTATGTGTAATTTACCCTATATAATATATATGTATAGTATTATATATTTAGACCCAATTCGTATCCCCGACGTATCGGGCCGTATCCCCGACTTATCGAGCCGTATCCCCGGCGTATCGGGCTGTATCCCCGGCGTATCGAGCCCGTATCCCCGCCGTATCGGATTTTTTTTTTTTTTGTTTTTTTTAATTCCGATACTTCGTAGCCGTATCGGATACGTATCCCGCCGTATCGGAAAGTATCCGATACGGGTACGACACCTGTTTTGAAGCATCGGTGTATCCCAGCTCACAGACGATATCAAAATCGACTAAAACCTATGATTTGTGGACACGAACACGGGTGTCGATATAGACATGGGAGTCGAACACGGTAAAATCATAAAAGCTTGATATATATATATATATATATATATATATATATATATATATATATATATATATATATATATATATATATATATATATATATATATATATATATAGGTCAGAATCGGATGACCCAGCAAATAACCGAGCACCCTTTGATGCATCTAGAGGTTTTAGAATGGGCTGATTTTTTGTAGGCATGTTGTCTATGGTATGTTGATCATCCTCACAAAAAATCAGCCCATTCTAAAACCTCTAAATTCATCAAATGCGCTCCTCAAATCAACGGTTAAAATTGACAGTCGAAAACCGTTGATTTGAAGAGCGCATTTGATGCACCTAGAGGTTTTAGAATGGACTTATTTTTTGTGAGGATGATCAACATACCATAGACAACATGTCTACAAAAAATCAGCTCATTCTAAAACCTCTAAGTGCATCAAAGGGTGATGGGTTATTGTTGGGTCAAAATTTGCTGGGATCCCTACCCTATATATATATATATATATATATATAGAGAGAGAGAGAGAGAGAGAGAGAGAGAGAGAGAGGTGTGTTAGGATGTGGCGTGCGGTGCGTGCGGCGTCGCACCGCAGTCGTCTGATGCACTGCACGCAGTGGTGCATCAGGCGGCTGCGGTGCGACACCGCATTTTATCATTTCTTTCTCTCTCTCTCTCTCTCTCTCTCTATATATATATATATATATATATATATATATATATATATATATAGGGGAGAGATACTCTTACTCATAGCCTCTTACTCATATAGTTTCCTATGATCCGGGTCGTCCATTAGATCCCGACGTACGGTTCGGATTAGATGGGGAGTTAAAGCAATGGTGTCCGCATTAAATGCCCATATTAAAAGCCCTTATTAAAAGCCCGCATTTAATGCGGATACCATTGCTTTAACTCCCCATCTAATCTGAACTGTACGTCTGGATCTAATGGACGACCCGGATCATAGGTAACTATATGAGTAAGAGGCCATGAGTAAGAGTATATATATATATATATATATATATATATATATATATATATATATATATATATATATATGGGCATGCTATAATGCGGCATGCGGTACGTGCAGCACCGTATAGTAGCCGTCTGATGCACGCGTTGCGTGCATCGCATATATATATATATATATATATATATATATATATATATATATATATATATATATATATATATATATATAGGGGCATGTTATAATGCGGCATGCGGTACGTGCGGCACCGCATAGTAGCCGTCTGATGCACCGCTGCGTGCATCAGACGGCTACGGTGTAGTGCTGCACGTACCGCATGCCGCATTATAGCATGCCCCTATATATATATATATATATATATAGTACCAACAAAATTATGAAATTAATAAATACTTTCCTACACGATCCCTCCTTCCTTCCCTTGCTCGGAGACGAGAGGAAATCACAGCCGTCTATTGGAGATGTAGAGGAATCATAGCCTCTCACTCCCTGAAAAGTGCAGGGACATCCTTCATGGTATCATGCGTGTTGACACAGGTGGACACAAGAATCCGTGTCAACACGGGTTGGCACGGCTCCTATGCCTCAATTTGCCATGTCCCCTATATCATAGACTAAAACCATGTATTTTAAGCATCTCACTATCCATCGCAGTACGCAACAATGATGCCTGTTCGATGTGATGGCGGAATGAAAAACACTATTCGACCCAATACCGTGTCTGCGAGACAAACATGAGTTGCAGCGGGCTCGGACTCCCCTATCCCCTGGTGAGTACAATGTGCATGCTCTGATTTGGTTCATTGGAGGTGGAGCTGATGCATAGATATCCACAGATGGCTAAAGGGGGGCGGCGAAATACAAATGGAAAAGTTATTTCTGAAATGGTATACAAAGTCTTCATTGATGACAAAATTCTAAGCTCGGCTACCTCAGGGTAAGGGTCACCTAAGAGAGTATGGCGTGTTATTTTAAGACCACTCTCCTATCTACACAATAAAAAAATAGATCATGAGAATCGAAGTTCCATCTACAGACCAGTGGCTAAAGCAGTTTGTGGATAGGAAAAGTAAATGATCACTGCCGTCACTCTTGGGGCGAGAGGAAAATAAAACTTGAATCCATATGGGGAAAAGGTTTTGAGGTATGAAATAAATACGAAATATCTGATTTTCAGCTCAATTGAAACTAGACAAATCTTCTTCATACATCTCATCCTGCAATTATTCACACCAGGAGGCATACCATAGCTGAAAGTGAAACAGTAGCCTGTAGATTGCGAACAAAACGAATCATGGTTTTGTTCGCACCAGGAGGCATACCATAGCTGAAAGTGAAACAGTAGCCTGTAGATTGCTAACAAAACGAATCATGGTTTGAGGGTTCATCCGAACCCGAACCGGTTCACCCAAATAGGTTCAGATTTTGGCCGATCCGAACCCCCCCAAACCCGCATTTGACCCCCGAATTGGGTCTGATTTGGATTTTGGTTCATAGCATCATTTTATTAGTTTGAATGATTATATAGTCACTAGTTATTCCATGATTCATATATCACAAGGCTTGGATATGAAACGGCCAATTCTGACAAATCATACCCTAATTTCCAATTTCCTTTTTTGGTTCTAAAATATTTTAGGCCAAACTCCATTCCTTCGTTTTTCCCGAGTCCCTATCCAAATCCGAACCCGAATTCTCGAACCTTGTAAAAAATAGACAATCGCTTCTAGAACTAGCTTAATATCATTAAAAGACCATGGATGAGTCAAGAAAAATTGCAACAAGCAGAAATTACTACCAATCAAAACAAATCACTACCTTAACTTGCTATACAATCAAAATAAATCACTAACCTAACTTGCTAAAATAGGATCTTGTGATTACTATAAGGGTGGTTTGTAAGCAAAGTACCTGATCCAGGTATTAGTAGGGACTGTAGTGGGTGGACCATGTTGCTGCTGCTGATGTCCTCCCATTGGCTTGTAGCAAACCAGATAGTTGAGACCCCCCTCCCCAGGCTCCCCGACATTATTGCTGCTGAAAGCATGATTATCTGCCCATCAATAATATGCAGAAGGGAATTGGTAGGGGTCTAGGCCGAACCCCCCCTCACCTTTTGAGGGATTCTCAAAAAAAAAAAAAAATGCAGAAGGAAGCATGATTATCTACCCATCAATAATATGCAGAAGGAAGCTCGACAACGACGACAAGAATGCATTGCAGCCTCTGAACTCTTCTCCAGCATCAGATGGTAAGATCCCGTTAAAAGCAACACAAATACCTGATATAACTAAAATGTGACACCAGCCACACCACCCTTTCATTCAGCAACATTAGATGGTATTATCTTTGGGCCTTAACATTGCACTGTACAGGTCAGAATCAACTTTGACGTTCCATACAATTAATAGGGCTCACAATTTCTGGAAATTACAAGTTAGTGTGACCTGGACCCAGCACTCAGTAGAGAATCCACCACAATGTTGAAAATTAAAAATCCAGATTTCAGAACTCAAAGCAAACAAAGTACGACATCAAGCATCACAGGCTGTCAACAAACCTGCACAACTATTTCATTCAAGGTTTGAGTATTCGGGTTCGAACCGGGCAAAACATGAACCGGTTTGGATTTCGGTTCCACCGGTTCGGATGTTTTGGCCATATTAAAGAATTGGGGGGAAAAAATCAGCAATTAGGGTCAGATTCGCTCGATTCGGGTTCGAATAAGTCGTTTCAGATCCAAGTCTTGCAATATATGAATCATGGAAGAACTACTAATTAGATATGTAATGCAAACTAATAGCACACTGATATAAACAAAGTCTGGATTTGACCCGATTCGTGGGCATAACGCAGGTTTGGGAGTTCGGATTGACCAAAATCCAAACCGATTCGGGTTCGGACGAGCCTCAAAGAGTAATGCTATTTGAACAATCTCCATCGACAAAAATTTCAACAAACCAGACCCATGCCCAGGTGGTAGGGCCCAGGGCTCAGTGCATCAGCATTCGCACCAAACAGGCCCTGCCAACAGGGCATGGGTCTGGTAGAAGTTTTTGTCAATGGAGTTTGTTCAAATAGCATTACTCACCCTCAAACCATGATTTCATTTCACCCACAGATAAGAACCGCTACTGAAATACACCTGCAAAGAAAAAATCTAGACAGAACTCGCATCTGGAACGATATTATACAATCATAGGTCTGTCAAGAAAGCAGCTTAAACCAAATTACTGTAAAAATCAAACCATCCATCATAAAACCCATTTTAGAATCATGATTTAGAGCGAGGCAAGTTGAGACACTTCATTCTCTAATATGGAACAATGATAGAGGATAGTCTACAGCGAACATGAGCCATCAACCAAATTGTGCCTACCAATAAGGGCAATGGCATCACTATGCTTAGATAACTAAAAGAGAGCATGCATCTAAAACCCATAGAAGTAACTGACATGGAAGGATGATAGATAAGCAAATAGAGGTTAGAACCATATCTATTTTGTGGATAGCTGAGCTAGGAGGAGATGCCAGCAGTAGGTCCGGTCAGCATCTTATCAACCTTCTTCAGGAGGCCTTTCATCTCACCGACCAGATTATCCCTTGCCTCTGGCTTCAACCCATCAGAAGACCCTGCACCCTTATCTGGTGCAGAAGATCCAGCCAGAGTGGATATCATCCTTTCAAGACTCTTCCTAATGTAAGGAAGTGGAGGCTTTGGAATAGGTATTGGCGGCAGCGGAGAGCTCGAATTTCCTGGTAGGTAACGGACACGGTAACTTGGACATGAGGGACCAAAAGCTCCACTCTTATCCCGACTATTGAAGGCATTTTCCGCATCGGTGCTTTTAGCAAAGACGACACGGGCACAGCCCGAGTCTTTTGACAATCCAGTCTCGGTCTCAATCAGGTCACCGTACTTGCTAAACATAGAGTTGAGGTCATCCTTGGAAGGGAGAGCATTGCCCGGAGCAAATGTCAAGAGAAGAGCTGCCGGACTTTCGTGGGTAGTTGCATCCTTCTTTTTCCTCTTCTGCCTGGACCTACCTGCCTTCATACCATTGATAATTTCGCATCCCAGATCCACTGGAGCTTCACCATTAGGCCCATTCTTGCTCTTCCTCTTCTTCTGCCCTTGCTTAACTTCTTCAGAAGGATTGACAAGAACGAGGCCCAATTCCATTGGAGTTTTTTCATTACAAACTTCCTTGCCCTTGATCATTTTCTGCCCTTGTTTACCTGCTTCCGCACCATTGATTGGCTCGCCACTAGAACCATCCATTCCCTTCTTGTTATGCGGAGATTCAGCTTCCTCCAAACCATCTTCGACCTGAAGATTCAAATCCACTGGTGCTTTTATATTAGCTGCATGCTTACCCAACTTCCCTTTTGGCATAGATTTTCCCTGTTCAAAACGATCGGTCGAATCAGGAACCGACTTCAATGGAATTTCTTCAGTAGCTCCATCCTTCCTCACCTTCCTCTTAGACCCATCTTTTCCTTGTTCAGAAGGAACTTTTGTATCTTGACCTAAACCCAAGGGAGTTGCTCCATCAGCTCCTTCCTTCCTCATCTTCCTCTTCTGCCCAGATTTTCCTTGTTCCAAAGGATCTTTTCTATCTTGACCTAAACCCAAGGGAGTCACACCATCAGCTCCTTGCTTCCACATCTTCGTCATCTGCCCAGATTTTACTTGTTCCGAAGGATCAGTTGTATCTTGACTTAAATCCACACGACTTGCAGCATCAGCTCCTTCTTTCCTCATCTTCCTCTTAGGCCCCTCTTTTCCTTGCTTAAAAGGACCAATTGTACCTTGATCTAAATTCAGGGGAGTTACTCCAACAGCTCCTTCCTTCCTCGTCTTCCTCTTCATGTCAGATTTTCCTTGTTCAGGAGGATCATTTGAATCCTGACCGAAATCCAAGGGAGTTATAGCATCAGCTCCTTCCTTCCTCATCTTCCTCTTTGTCCCAGGCTTTCCTTGTTCAGAGCGATTGGCTGTATCCTGACCTAATTTCAAGAGAGTTACTTCATCAGCTCCTTCCTTCCTCATCTTCCCCTTCGTCCTAGACCTTCCTTGTTCAGAATGAGCAGTTGTATCCTGACCCAAATTGGATGGAGTTGATGGAGTTTCTTCACTAGCCCTACCCTTCCTCATCTTCCCCTTTGTCCTAGACCTTCCTTGTTCAGAGTGAGCGGTTGTGTCCTGACCCAAATTCGATGGAGTTGATGGAGTTTCTTCACTAGCTCTACCCTTCCTCCTCCTTTTCTCCTTGGGTCTAACTTCTTCAGACCCATTGGCCAATTCTTTATTTGCAGATTTACCTTCCAAACCACGACAGTCACCAAGATGTTTTTGGTAAGCATCAAAATCCGCACCATTGGAGTACACCGAGCTTCTAAATATAGCAAAGAAACCCTTGACCGTCTTGGCTGACCGGTTCCATTTCAGGTGCAGAGGGTAGATCGCCGTGGAGAGGAACTCCGACAAAATGTCACTTGCAGAAATGCTATCAATCTTGAACAAAGGACTTCTATTATCCTCCTCGTCCCCCTCGAATACAATGGAGTTGCATTTCAAAATCCTTGGAGACCCAGAAAGCAAAGCCTGAGAAGCTTCGGTAGCCTTTGTTGGTATTTTCAACTCCGTACTCTTGGGTGAGCCCGGAATCTTGGTAGACCCGCTTAAATATGTGTATGGAGGTGACAGATACTTGCTCTTCTTCCGCTCCCTCCTACCCAAGCTGGTCTCTTCTTCCACCTTAACACTATCATTCTCCACATCCGAACCCTTCTTATTCTCGTCCTTCTTGTTCTTGTGCTTGGAGGGAGACGACTTATCGGGCGCAACTGGTCCCTCCTCCTCCTCGCCATCACTGAGCTCTACCGAATCCAAATCCATCTCTGCAATGAGTTTCGCCATGCTTCTCTTCTTCCTGCTCCGATACAACTTCTCCTCCGATATCTCTGGCTTTTTCATGATCCCACTCCCGGTGATCCAGCCCGCTTCTTGACCCTCGTCTTCTTCGAACGACTCTGCAGGTGGAGCATCAAGATCTATCTTGTCTACTAAGTCTGCAGTTTCACGACGCTTACGGAACACAACCGAATCGGAGGCCAAGCACATTTTCCCGAAGACCGATACCCAGCTCCGGAGCATTGTGGCTTCAAGCAAACTGGCTGCCGATGCATCCCGAGCGGCATCACGGAGAAGCTCGAGAAGCTCCCCCGGTGCATAATTAGGGGTAGAGAGCTTGCCAGCTTGTCCCCCAACGTCTACAGCAACCTGCTTCTCAAGCTCAGACCGTTCCTCTGCCGGTACACAGTGACATGTCAGCTCCGACTCCAGGGACCACCCGATCATGTTGAGGGCGTCCCCCACAGCGCCGACGAAGCTCTTGGAGCCGCTCTGCCCCACCATCTGATGGAACTCCGCCTCGAAGGGCTTCAGCTGCGCGGGCTCGCACCAGGCGAAGCTGCTGTCCCCGAAGTAGGCCACGAGAACGCACTGCTCCTTCCGGTGGGCCTTCTTGGCGTGGTCCGACGCCTGAGACGGATCATAGACCAGGCCGGGCCACCACGGATGGCTCTTGATCTTCGCCCACACGAAGTCCCCGACAGCAAACGAGCTCTCCTCTCCTCCTCTCGTCTCTTCTTCTGCTCCATCGAGGTCTTCCGCTGCTTCCCCCTTCTCGGGAGACCGACCAGGGCGTAAACCTAGCACTGTCCCCTCGTGATCTGGCACCGCCGTTTCTAGGGTTTCCGCTTGGGCCGCCTGCTTCGGAGCTGGGGATTCTGCTGCTGGGTCCGCCCCGGCGACGGGAGCCCCACCGCCGTGGCGTCGGCGGGGTTTCTTCGGGCTGAGCCCTGGTCCTGAAACCCTAGATTCCGCCTCCCGCCTGCTTCGGATCGGGGGATCGGGGGCTCCGCCGGGGGCTTCTACGGCTTGGGATCCGGGTGGTTGGGAAGAATCGTCGGCTAGGGTTTCCATGGAATAGTAAAAAAAAAAAAAGCAAAGAAGAGAGTGGACTGTATCCGAATGAGGAGAGGACGAAGAGGTGGGTGTGTGTGTGAGAGAGAGAGAGAGAGAGAGAGAGAGAGAAAGACGGTGTGTGTATGTGCGTGTGTGTGAGGAGAGGGGGTGAAATGTAAAAGAGAAAGATTGCGAAGAAGGATAAATTATATTTTACCCCCAGAAGTTTAACTAAAAAACACTTAACCCTCGATCCCTAAGGTTTGGAATGTTAGCACAGTACCCTTTTTGTCAATTAGTTTCCACATTTGGTTTCCTTTTATCTGATCAAAACTGAATTGAAGGGGCAAAATATAGTTTTGGGTTATTTTGACTTTGCCCCCAAATTTTACCTTAAATTAGACTTTACTCCCCATCTTTTCATTAATTAGTCTTTACCCCCCAAAACTAACTGTTCCGTCAGCTCACCCTCAAAAACTTTTTCTTTTCCGTCAGCTCACCCTTTCTTTTATATGGTGAACTGACGGAACAGTTAGTTTTGGGGGGTAAAGTCTAATTAATCACAGGAGGGTAAAGTCTAATTCAAGGCAAAGTTTGGGGGCCAAAGTCAAAATAACCCTATAGTTTTTAACTATTCGGGGGTTAAGGGCTTTTGAGCTAAACTTCAGCGAGCAAAGTATAATTTACCCTATGTAGAATAGGGCGGAGGGCAAGGGCTACCTTTTTCTCAGGGGTTTTATGTAATTTTTCCCTCTAGGAAACGATCGATTGAGCGGGTGGCTGAGAGCGAGCAAAAAGGGTGCGAGGGCTCCGACAAGTGTGCTTCGGACGGATTGCATTTTAGGTAGTTGGAGCCACGTGAGCATCTGCAAACAGGGGAAAATTTTCAGCACGTCCTGCGTACCATACAACCGCGGGGCCCACTGCAATTCAACAGACACAGCGAAAAACCCGCGCTGATAGGCTCTGGAGGCAGTGGGTCCCTCGGTTGTATGGTACGCAGGATGCGCTGAAAATTTGGTGGGACCCAGTGGAGTTAGGACAAAATAAGAGGCCCCCTGATAGGGGGAGTTCGACTCTGCTCCGGTAACGAAACCGGCTTGGAGCATGTCACACCGTGCGATAGAAAAGCAGCGGCGACGATGCGCGCAGTGCCAGCTAGTGACAGGCGCTACTGGACAGAACGATTTCGTTACCGCAGGAGAGTCATGGGTGTAAATAGGGCATAGGGGTCACTGCAGGGGGTGTGATTCGATTTTTTTTTTTGTTGAACCCATGTGAGCCATCTCTTTTAAGAAAATTTTATTCACACTCCGATTATGATAAGTATACCCGGTTTATAATGAAAAACAATTTTTTTTTATAACAAGAATACCCTCATTATCCATGCCTTATTCATCCTTCTCAGCACGCCTCAGCATCCTCCCTATTTCATACCCCATCCTCCAAACCTCCATACCCTATCACCTCCAAGTTGGCACGTTCGTCAAGGCATACCTTTGACGCTCAAATTCTAATGCATATGTCGTTCACTCCCGATGTCGGCGTCTCCAGCACCCATCTCCGGTATCGACGTCTCCGGCATCCATCTTCGATGCCAGCACCCCCCTTCTCTCTTTTTTCATTGCAAGAGCCACCGTTGGCTCCCCTTTCCTTTCCCGTCGCCCAGCATGTTCGGTAGCTTAGTGTTGAATATGTTCGGTAGTTAACTACCAAATAAGCTAAAGAATATTCGGTAGTTAATTGCCGAATATTGCTAAGATGGTTTGATAGTTCAGTGTCGAACATGCTAGGCGACAAGGAGGGGAAGGAGAGGCAACTGTGGATCCTGCGATAAAAAAGAGGGAGAGAGAGAGAAAGAGAAAGAGAGAAAGAGAGAGAGAAGGGGGGAATAGAAGGCTCCGATAATGAAGAGGAGGAGAGGGGGCGGTAGCTCCGCGATGGAGAATGAGGAGGAGGAGGAGAAGAGGTCTAAATCTCTCTCTCAGGATATCTCTTTCCTGATCTTTCTTTTCCTATTTCCTATTCCAGACCAATCACAGCCATCCGTGTACCCCCCCACCGAATGTATCTATCTCCTACTTTTCTTGCGATCCGAGCATCCCTCGTGATAACCTCTCTCTCTCTCTCTCTCTCTCTCTCTCTCTCTCTCTCTCTCTCTCTCTCTCTCTCTCTCTCTTCTTTATCTACAAAGA
>OX393551.1:37076996-37206996 GCA_947650365.1 Chamaelirium japonicum | reverse complement strand
TATATGAAAGTGTTATATAAGTGGTGGCCGCGTACGGTGGCTGCCCACTTTATATGGACACACAACTCTAACCCTAAGCATATATATATATGTGATGAATAAACAATAGGCTCTAACGTTTTCGTGAGCAAGGTCATCGCTATCCCATTCTCTTCTCTTTTCCAACACGTTATCAGCGCGAGGACTCCGAGCTTCGGTCGATTGCACTAGAGAGAGGTGTGACTAGTATCACGGCGACGAA
Organism: Chamaelirium japonicum; assembly: GCA_947650365.1. Taxonomy (NCBI): domain Eukaryota; kingdom Viridiplantae; phylum Streptophyta; class Magnoliopsida; order Liliales; family Melanthiaceae; genus Chamaelirium; species Chamaelirium japonicum. The sequence continues at coordinate 37,206,755 of OX393551.1, read as the reverse complement.
CAGAACGACAAGCAACCTCACAGCACACAAGGTACGCCTGTTTTTGCTCGCCCATATACTTTTGACCACACCACCATCGGTGCCGTCATGGGCCGTGTAGGGGAGGATTACGGCCGTCGTACAGTCCCCCTCCAATATTCGATTAAAGGGTAGATTTTTGAGGTGTGACACACTGTAGAGCGCTGAGCTGTCGTGCCAACGCTGTTGACTGTAGAAAGAAGAAGGACGCAGAGCAAGAGAGAGAGAGAGAGAGAGAGAGAGAGAGAGAGAGAGAGAGAGAGAGAGAGTTGATATAGGATGTGGTGACGAAGTTCGACCGAAGCCTAGGCCTCTGTACGGTAAGACGCAACCTTTGAATCCACTATCTTTGAGAAAGTAGAGTTACTCTCAATAGGCCGAGGAGTGCTTATACAAGTAGATAGAGGGTGGAGTAGGCTTGACTAGAGTATGAACACCAGAAGACTCGAGAAGCCCTGGAGAACAAAAAGTAGAATGTGGGATAATGGAATTCGATCTGGAATATTTACAGGGTCTGTTATTTATAGAGTTTTGGGAATATCTGGTGTTATGATAAATATATGGGGGGATTTACCGGGACCCAAATATTTTATATAGACCTCAGATATTCCACGTGGGCCTCAAGCAGGGCTACGGGTCTCACCGTCGTTTCCGTGGGCCCCAGGTAGGGCTGCAGGTCCTACTGTTGTCTCTGTGGGCCACATGCAGGGCTGCGAGTCCCACTGTCATCTCCATGGACCCAAGACAGGACTGCAGGTCCCACTGCCGAGCGTTAGCTAGATTTTGCACCCATAGTTACCCCGTCTTAGCTAGGCAGGTGCTAACCTAGCTGGCTGGGACTCTATGGTGCAAAACTACTTTGCCGATGTTGAAGTGGCTTGACGAGTGTTTGGAAAGAATTTGCTGACCCTCTACCTAGGGCCGACCAAAGTTTTGTCTGTCGACCCGCTGTCCGGGGCCGACCATAGTGTCTGTCGACCCCCTGCCAAGGGCTGACCATTGTATATTCCAACCCCCTGCCAAGGGCCGACCCAGTGTGCGTTTGCCGACCCACTGTCCGGGCCGACCGTAGCGTCTGTCGACTTACTGCCAAGGGCTGACCGTTGCGTCTACCGACCCCCTACCAAGGGTTGATCGTTGTGTTTACTGCCAAGGACCGATCGAGTGTGCAAGCTTCAGCAGGGGGCTGATTAGCTCTGGGAAGGATTGGGTGATCAGTCGAGCGTGGATGATCGATCGGTCGATCAGGCAAGGACTACTGATTGATCGATTGAGAGGGGTGGTGATCGATCGATCAATAGCGTGCGGGTGGCCGATCGATCGATCGGTCACTAGTAGAGGATCATCGGTAGGTCGATTAGTCACTAGGGGGCCCTTGGTGACTGATCCTTCAAAGATCTTGACTGATCGCTAGGCGATCGATCAATTGATTGGTCACCGAAAGATGGTCGAGGTAGAGGCAATCGGTCATGAGAAGGCATCTAGTGACCGATCCTTCGAGGATCTTGACCCATTGCCAGGTGACCGATCGATCAGTAGGGCACAGGCGACCAATCGATTGATCGGTCGCTGACAGTCGGTCATGATTGAGGCGATCGGTCACTAGATTACCTCTGGTGACTGATCATTCGAGGATTTTGACCGATTGCCAGGTGACCAATCAATCGATCGGTTGCTAGCAAACGGTCAAGGTTGAGGCGATCGGTCACCAGAATGCCTTTGGTACCGAACCTTCGAGGATCTTGACTGATCGCCAGGCGATCGATCGATCGGGCACTGGCGACCGATCGATCGATCGGTCACTGACGGAAGATCGATCGATCAGGCACTAGTGATTGATCGATCCCTTCGATAGACCGATAGGGGCTCTGCCACTTGGTGGGGTTGTTGAGTTGACGTGGTGGGGCTCGATGAGCGCCATGTGTCTCAATTTTTGGGAATTTTTTTTCTTCCTGCCATTCTGCTTTTTTTTGTGGGAAAAAATGTCCCAGGCCTATAAAAGGGCCTGAGGGGCTCTCATTTTTTCACGCTCTCCTGAAACTTTTGAGTGATGAGTGCTTGCTACTGCTAATAGCTCAGGGTTTGCTAGAGTGCCGAGAGTCAGGTCTTGGACTTTGTCGTTGTCACGCCCCAGAAATCTGAATACCGATCCCTGTGGTGTGAGGTGAGAAAAGGATGGGATTTTGGATCTGGTCAATTGATTACACCAATTTAGGTTCTCACAGGGCTTCTTCTACACTCTCTAATATGAAAAACAAGGAGGAGGGAGAAACAAGGGGGGAATCTTTTAAATTTGATTTCTCAAAAATATTTTTATTAAAAAGCAAAGAAAGAGAATTGTCAATAGAGAGAAGACATTATCTAGTCCGGCTCGACCTTCAAAAGTCATATCCTCTCAGTATGTGTGACCTATCGGTGCCACTACATACTGACAGGAGTCTATCTAAGGGAGCACAAGGCTCAAGCCTCCGACGGCTAGCCAAGTAGTCTCAACCACTCCCTAACACTCAGGTGCACCATTCTAGAGTTCCTATCTACATGGTTAATCAATTTAGTCATTTATATGTACTTATATTCTGATCATGATCTATCCTAGGCTTGGGGCCTTGAGGAGAGGCCTATCCAAAAGAATTCAGCTGGAACCATTGCAACTACAACCATAAAATACTAACTAACTAATAAGAACTCTTATTCCAATACAATTACAATGTCTGAAGAGAAAAGACTACAAGATTGACATACTAAGCCGAAAGGTAACACTGCAACTCTAACTCCGCCTCTGGACTCCTACTGCTACTCCTGAGCCTCCGGACCTGCAACTGAGCCTACTCGTGGGAAAGAGTAGCCCCCAATAGGAAATTGGGAGATTAGCCAAATTAATGGCTAGTGACATCCTAATAGTCTATAATAATATGAGACGACCAATCGTAATAAATTAAGATATAATCTAGCAGTTCTAGTATGATCAATGTTTACAGAATGATACCTAAACCTATCAGTTGTCTATATTCACATGCAATTCCTACTGTCACTAGGTTATCTAACATAAAGTCCAATCAATGTTCTACAACATTAAAGAACAAATTAAATAAGACGTTCAGATAAAGTCACGAAGTCATCATGTAAACAGTCACTCGATTCTAAATTCATATATAGATAAAACACACACTATCAAAATGTGAACCCCGGATATTTTGTTCATCCTGCCCCCGGTCGGGCATTACTATAGGGCCTTTTATTTCGATGTAGAGGGCCAACTCTCTCGCCGTGCATCCACCAACACCATGCACTAGTCACCCAGATGATCATAAGGGGTTTCCCGTCTTTCACGGTGGAGCTCTACCGCCCAACTTGCTTTACTATGGGGACTTTAACTCCCCGGGACAGGGTTGCTAGGCCAATCCCTACTCGAGGGCACCACCTATTGGCTTTACCACAACCCTTGCCCGTGACCCCTAACCTACTTAACTTCGGCTGTACGCGCAGGGTGGTTCACGGCCCTTGCGCGCACGGGGTCCCTACCTTCTAACCAGGTAGATTCTCACATAACATCTTTCAACGTATATACTGAAGCTACAAAATGTATATTTAATACTTAACAATTTCCAACAATTTACCCCTGGTCTCGTACTGCTCTCGCAACCCATGCGACATAATAAATAAATGAAATAAGACACTCATCCCAATGACCCGTGTGCTAGGGTTGCCATACTCCTCTCAGGAGGGTGGGTCCCGATAATTATTAGTTATTCAATTTATTATTTAATTTAAGGGAATCCTAATTACGGTGTCCATACAATCAAAAGCAATCATTATTATTATTCTATTAATATTTTAAGCATGCGTCGCCGGACTCGCGACTCCGCATGCAAGGCGGGGTCCACTTGACCACATGCGACGATGCCCGGCGGGGCCCGCATGCAGTGTCATGGACACCTACCCTTAGTCATTCTCATTTCCCACTATTAAAGACCACGCAAGGGTAGTAGATGTCACCTGGTTGTCGATCGCACACGACTCCTGCTAGCTGCCTCTGATCCGTCTCCGCTGGATCACCACGATCAAGGTCTGATAATAACCACAGCTCCATATCACAACTCTATCGATTAAAACAGAAGAATCACCGATGAGGGTTCTATGCCAAGGATAGTCGGGCACCCTCGATAGGGGACCAACATTGAGTCGACAGCACGCAAATCCGTGCGACTGAAGAACTCGAACCTAAACAATACTAGGCCAAACAAGTAAACAGAAGCTAAACCTACTCATCGAATCGGGCTCGAAGAACCCTTTCCGATGGTTCCCGTTTCGCTGGAATCCGACTTCGGTCGGATGGTTTCGAGTCAAACCACGTAGAACCGGTGAAACCGATCGCATGGTTAGTTCACTAGGGTAGAAGGGGTTCTAGGGTTATCTTCTAGGTTTAAAAGGTAGGACTCAATGTTCTGAGCACGATGCCGCTGGTTTCGTCCGAATCCGAGTTCGGACGATGAAACGGCGGTCAAACCACGGTACCACGATAATATCGGGTCAAAGGATAAAATAGGGTATTAAATAGTACAATTAATATTCTAGACTATGCCCAACAGGTAGTATTTTCCGAGCCGGTCGAAATGGCGCTGGTTTCGTCCAATTCCGAGTTCGGACGGAGAAATGGCAGTCGAACCAAAATTCACTGGTTCACGGGTCTGGTTCAGGTGAACCAGACCGGTTCACTGCATGGGTTGGGTCTGCTGGGTCGGGTCGGGTCTGCAGTGGGAAGTCGGGTCGGGTTCAGGGTTAAACGGTTCGGGTCTGGGGTATAATGCAATAGGTCTTTCGGGTCGGGTTCTGGGGTTAAATAAAACATGGGAAATTACCTAATTGCCCCCCCATATCCTTCTTCTCCACGAGACATGCGAGCGGGGTGATTCCTGCGCACCGGCGGTCGACGGGAGGGGCGGCCTGGAGCACCGGCGAGCGCTCGGCCGGCCTCTCCCGCACCACCCCCACGGAGGAGGCACGGGGGGAGGCGGCCGGAGCGACCGTCGGACTCCCAAGGGCTCGGACGGAGGGGGGGCTCGCACGGTGTCTACGGCCGGTGGTGGTGCGCCGGCGATCACCGGGAGGGGCTCGGTGCGGCGGCGGTGTCCACCCTTGCGGGCCGCGGCAAGGGAGAAGGAAGGGGGTCACGGAGGAGGATGGGAAAAGGGTGGGGTGGCTGACCTGCGGGGTGACGGCATGCTCGCCGGGGCTCCGGCGAGGGGCGGGTCGGGGTGCTCTGTCTCCCTCGATCTCTTCTCCTTCTCTGTCTCTGGCTCTCGCTCTCTTTCTCTCTGCATCCCGTTCTCTCTCTCTCTCTCTCTCTCTCTATTTCTCTCCCGTTCTCTCCCTCTCTCTCTCTACTACGTCATTCTCTCTCTCTCCTCTCGTTCTCTCTCTATCTGGTTCTCTCCCATTCTCTCTCTCTATATATAGAGGGGGAGGCTGTTGGGATAGGGGTTGGTTAAGACCTCCTACTAAGGGGGAGGGGATAAGGATAAGAAAGATATGGATAAGGGCTAAAAGATATGGATTTGTCATCCCGAAATCTTACCCGATAATTACGATTCGAATTTCGGATTCTAAATAAATGGGGAGGGAGGTCAAGAGACCTTAAATTATGCTAGGAGACCAGGAGGTAGGCTCTAGGGCTGGTCGGGCTCGGTCCCGAGCCCTGAACCGGGCTCGGTTGGAATCCGGGTGCGATTCGTTCATCAACCGGGCTGAAAAGAATAATAAGCCGTAACTATCAAACCGGAAGTCGGAATTGGGTCCGAGAGGATTCGTTGGAAAGGTCTCGTCAACGCGAACGCGTTACTGCTTAGTACATAATTTTTTGACTTCTAGATCTCCCGAAAAGAAGGAAAGACTCCAAAACTCAAAATAGCAATAACTATTCACCCAGGTGTTGGATTGACCCTAACTCAGACTCATTGGAAGGCTCTCTCAGAGCCCCATCTAACGTATCTTGTTTCGTTACGATCCGATCTTCCAATCTCTCGCAAGAAACAAAACAGCTACAACTATCGAGCAATTATCGCTTTTCTAGGGTTTACCTGCCGGGCTGCCGAAACTGGCTGCGCATACACATGATCGTTGCACGGAACGCACCATCGTGACATGCTCGAAGTTACGGAGAATGTGAACGTAAAACATCTCATAGGTTTATGATCCATTTATTGGGAAAAAGCCCAAAGAAAAAGTCTGGCCGCAAAAAGACGAAACTAGCCATTGAGGATTTCTATTATTCTCAAATCTAACACCATAGGTGTTACAACCTACACACCTTAAAAAAAATTTCGTCCCGAAAATTCAACTACAAAAACCATATATACGAGTCCACTCATCTCTACTACCAAAATAAGAACATTACAGCAATAAAAAGTTAACTATAACAAGCACGAACATCTTCACTAACACTGCCAACCAGAAAGCCAAGTCACTACACCAATACTTACTAAAAGAAAAATCCTCTACTACTCACAATTCTACTCTCTCTACTAACCTAAACATTATACAAATCGACTCTCGTAATTATTAGGATAGAAATGAACCTCCAAATTCTCACATTGCGAATATGAGTTTTGGTTTCCACTTCACATTCTAAGCATTACAGATTAGACCAAAATCATGAGTTCCGATCATTAATCCTGTCTTCATAAGGGGCATCATATCCCCCTTATTAGTACCACCGAGGGGTGTCCTCCTCGGTAGGGTAACTACCAAAACTCATAGATTCAGAAACTTAAAATGCACTCAATTGTCAGTACCGATATAAAAGGTATATCAATGTATATGAGCGCCCATACACCCATATATAATTTATACTTTTGGTATCGATTCTACGATCATAGCAATATATACTACACATCTGCGCCCATACACATATGCTTAAGTACACATTCCAGAATGATTTGACAAAAGAGATGTCTCAACTAGTACGCCTAACGTGTATCTAATACTAAACTAAAATCCTATAAGATTCATATGAGATCAACACCCATACTCATCGAACTACGAATACTGCTCAAGGGACTAAAGAACAAATGTCCCAAAAATCTATTTCTCAAGTGGGTCCATACTAGATAGCTATGCTCTGGCAATAGATAGTCATCTCATTGGCTCACTCCAAGACGCGGGGACCGATTCTAAACCAAAACTATTGTGAGTTGGCTGAAGAAACTACCTACTAAAAAACTAATGGCCAACTAATATCGACTGAGCAGATCGATACCAAGTACTAAATTCTACCCTAAACTAATCATCGAGATAGCTAGACGGAAACCTCGCAACCATACAAAAATAAGAATAAAGGACCCGAGACAAATAGAGACAACTTAGAAAAAGGACAACTGAGGGAACTAGCACAATCTTAACATTCTAAGAACTAAAGGCAATCACTCAAAAGAAACTGAAGCAAACAAAAGTTACTAGAATCGAATAATAATTAGAAACAAAGCGGGGTGAATCAGCAGAATAATGATTATTCTTAAGAGTCCAACTGAAAAGGTATTCCCAAATTTTGTAAACGTAGGCAATCCATTTGACATCGTCGCTAACATCTTTCTAGTACTCAATTATCTTAATTCTATCTTAACGTCACTGTCATCTGACCAGTGCGCTCTCTCCCGCGAGTTCCAATAAGAACTGCGAAACCAACCGCCAAAGCCTCCGAAGAGTCAGTGCGAAGCCACAGTATGTCCTCTACCGGACAATCATCACCATCGCCAAAGTTCCATAGAAACAGTGCGTACTCTTTTGCAAGAGTCACTATCAAGGTATCCCGTAATCTACTAACCATGGGAAATTCAAACTATCATCTGAGATTTTCATCTCCTGGTGTACTCCTTGAAACCACTATCCCGACGAGTCATCATCATTACTCATAGGATCCATTAAAAAGCACACAAGCTCTACACCAAACTAATTATAACCCACGATACACCAGAGAGATCTAACAAGAAAACTAATATAATTATTACACCTATATCGAGATAATGGATAATCCTAAAAACACTAACTAGGTCTCTAGTACCAATGGTCAACAAGAATCAAGGAATCCTAAAACACCAACTAAGTCTCTAGTACTAAGGGTCAACGAAGATCAAGGGATCCTAAACACCGACTAGGTCTCTAATACTAAGGGTCAACAAAGATCAAGGAATCATAAAACACCGACTAGGTTTCTAGCACTTAGGGTCAACGAAAAATAACAAAACCAACAAAGAGAGTAACCTCACAACCATGCCAGATAAACCATCAAGGATATACATCCTTCCAGACATATTCAAATACATCAATTCCAAAACCAATCAACCAAATTACTAACTAGAGTTGAATATCTAGTCCTTGGTCAGCTCCTTACCACTAGAAAGTTCAAGAGAATCCATATTAGAAGACTCCCAACCTATACTCTGATATAGACTCAAACACTATGCTTCTGTCTAGGGATCAAGAAATACCACCCTTGGTTAAGATGTTCCACGTGGCTCCTTCTTAAAAATTATCACCCGAGTTGTGATGACTAACTCTAAACCTAAACATTATAGCACATCAGAGTTCAAATACAATCATATGCATACGACATATATATTGATTCACGATTCTCGATCAATCAAAAACTCAATCATAGACAGTTCTTAGTTACCGATCAATTCCTCAAACAAAACCAGTTCTCCAAGTATGATTAACCCTAGGTCCTTATCCTTAGAAATAATCGCTATACCACCACTAGTTACTACGATAATTCTATCGACTCACTATCTATACAATCTCTAGAAAACATTCTAACACCACTAGAGTCTAAACTTTCCGAAGAAAGAATCGCAAGACACGAACCACATCCTAACAAAACCCCTAGGAACATATCCCTAGGCTCTGATACCAGCTGTCACGCCCCAGAAATCTGAATACTGATCCCTGGGGTGTGAGGTGAGAAAAGGATGGGATTTTGGGTCTGGTCAATTGATTACACCAATTTAGGTTCTCACAGGGCTTCTTCTACACTCTCTAATATGAAAAACAAGGATGAGGGAGAAACAAGGGGGGAATCTTTTAAATTTGATTTTTCAAAAATATTTTTATTAAAAAGCAAAGAAAAAGAATTGTCAATAGAGAGAAGACATTATCTAGTCCGGCTCGACCTTCAAAAGTCATATCCTCTCAGTATGTGTGACCTATCGGTGCCACTACATACTGACAGGAGTCTATCTAAGGGAGCACAAGACTCAAGCCTCCGACGGCTAGCCAAGTAGTCTCAACCACTCCCTAACACTCAGGTGCACCATTCTAGAGTTCCTATCTACATGGTTAATCAATTTAGTCATTTATATGTACTTATATTCTGATCATGATCTATCCTAGGCTTGGGGCCTTGAGGAGAGGCCTACCCAAAAGAATTCAGCTGGAACCATTGCAACTACAACCATAAAATACTAACTAACTAATAAGAACTCTTATTCCAATACAATTACAATGTCTGAAGAGAAAAGACTACAAGATTGACATACTAAGCCGAAAGGTAACACTGCAACTCTAACTCCGCCTCTGGACTCCTACTGCTACTCCTGAGCCTCCGGACCTGCAACTGAGTCTACTCGTGGGAAAGAGTAGCCCCCAATAGGAAATTGGGAGATTAGCCAAATTAATGGCTAGTGACATCCTAATAGTCTATAATAATATGAGACGACCAATCGTAATAAATTAAGATATAATCTAGCAGTTCTAGTATGATCAATGTTTACAGAATGATACCTAAACCTATCAGTTGTCTATATTCATATGCAATTCCTACTGTCACTAGGTTATCTAACATAAAGTCCAATCAATGTTCTACAACATTAAAGAACAAATTAAATAAGACGTTCAGATAAAGTCACGAAGTCATCATGTAAACAGTCACTCGATTCTAAATTCATATATAGATAAAACACACACTATCAAAATGTGAACCCCGGATATTTTGTTCATCCTGCCCCCGGTCGGGCATTACTATAGGGCCTTTTATTTCGATGTAGAGGGCCAACTCTCTCGCCGTGCATCCACCAACACCATGCACTAGTCACCCAGATGATCATAAGGGGTTTCCCGTCTTTCACGGTGGAGCTCTACCACCCAACTTGCTTTACTATGGGGACTTTAACTCCCCGGGACAGGGTTGCTAGGCCAATCCCTACTCGAGGGCACCACTTATTGGCTTTACCACAACCCTTGCCCGTGACCCCTAACCTACTTAACTTCGGCTGTACGCGCAGGGTGGTTCACGGCCCTTGCGCGCACGGGGTCCCTACCTTCTAACCAGGTAGATTCTCACATAACATCTTTCAACATATATACTGAAGCTACAAAATGTATATTTAATGCTTAATAATTTCCAACAATTTACCCCTGGTCTCGTACTGCTCTCGCAACCCATGCGACATAATAAATAAATGAAATAAGACACTCATCCCAGTGACCCGTGTGCTAGGGTTCCCATACTCCTCTCAGGAGGGTGGGTCCCGATAATTATTAGTTATTCAATTTATTATTTAATTTAAGGGAATCCTAATTACGGTGTCCATACAATCAAAAGCAATCATTATTATTATTCTATTAATATTTTAAGCATGCGTCGCCGGACTCGCGACTCCGCATGCAAGGCGGGGTCCACTTGACCACATGCGACGATGCCCGGCGGGGCCCGCATGCAGTGTCATGGACACCTACCCTTAGTCATTCTCATTTCCCACTATTAAAGACCACGCAAGGGTAGTAGATGTCACCTGGTTGTCGATCGCACACGACTCCTGCTAGCTGCCTCTGATCCGTCTCCGCTGGATCACCACGATCAAGGTCTGATAATAACCACAGCTCCACATCACAACTCTATCGATTAAAACAGAAGAATCATCGATGAGGGTTCTATGCCAAGGATAGTCGGGCACCCTCGATAGGGGACCAACATTGAGTCGACAGCACGCAAATCCGTGCGACTGAAGAACTCGAACCTAAACAATACTAGGCCAAACAAGTAAACAGAAGCTAAACCTACTCATCGAATCGGGCTCGAAGAATCCTTTCCGATGGTTCCCGTTTCGCTGGAATCCGACTTCGGTCGGATGGTTTCGAGTCAAACCACATAGAACCGGTGAAACCGATCGCATGGTTGGTTCACTAGGGTAGAAGGGGTTCTAGGGTTATCTTCTAGGTTTAAAAGGTAGGACTCAATGTTCTGAGCACGATGCCGCTGGTTTCGTCCGAATCCGAGTTCGGACGATAAAACGGCGGTCAAACCACGGTACCACGATAATATCGTGTCAAAGGATAAAATAGGGTATTAAACAATACAATTAATATTCTAGACTATGCCCAACAGGTAGTATTTTCCGAGCCGGTCGAAATGGCACTGGTTTCGTCCAATTCCGAGTTCGGACGGAGAAATGGCAGTCGAACCAAAATTCACTGGTTCACGGGTCTGGTTCAGGTGAACCAGACCGGTTCACTGCATGGGTTGGGTCTGCTGGGTCGGGTCGGGTCTGCAGTGGGAAGTCGGGTCGGGTTCAGGGTTAAACGGTTCGGGTCTGGGGTATAATGCAATAGGTTTTTCAGGTCGGGTTCTGGGGTTAAATAAAACATGGGAAATTACCTAATTGCCCCCCCCATATCCTTCTTCTCCACGAGACATGCGAGCGGGGTGATTCCTGTGCGCCAGCGGCCGACGGGAGGGGCGACCTGGAGCGCCGGCGAGCGCTCGGCCGGCCTCTCCCGCACCACCCCCACGGAGGAGGCGCGGGGGGAGGCGGCCGGAGCGGCCGTCGGACTCCCAAGGGCTCGGACGGAGGGGGGGCTCGTGCGGTGTCTACGGCCGATGGTGGTGCGCCGGCGATCGCCGGGAGGGGCTCGGTGCGGCGGCGGTGTCCGCCCTTGCGGGCCGCGGCAAGGGAGAAGGAAGGGGGTCGCGGAGGAGGATGGGAAAAGGGTGGGGTGGCTGACCTGCGGGGTGACGGCATGCTCGCCGGGGCTCCAGCGAGGGGCGGGTCGGGGTGCTCTGTCTCCCTCGATCTCTTCTCCTTCTCAGTCTCCAGCTCTCGCTCTCTTTCTCTCTGCATCCCGTTCTCTCTCTCTCTCTCTCTCTCTCTATTTCTCTCCCGTTCTCTCCCTCTCTCTCTCTACTACGTCCTTCTCTCTCTCTCCTCTCGTTCTCTCTCTATCTGGTTCTCTCCCGTTCTCTCTCTCTATATATAGAGGGGGAGGCTGTTGGGATAGGGGTTGGTTAAGACCTCCTACTAAGGGGGAGGGGATAAGGATAAGAAAGATATGGATAAGGGCTAAAAGATATGGATTTGTCATCCCGAAATCTTACCCGATAATTACGATCCGAATTTCGGATTCTAAATAAATGGGGAGGGAGGTCAAGAGACCTTAAATTATGCTAGGAGACCGGGAGGTAGGCTCTAGGGCTGGTCGGGCTCGGTCCCGAGCCCTGAACCGGGCTCGGTTGGAATCCGGGTGCGATTCGTTCATCAACCGGGCTGAAAAGAATAATAAGCCGTAACTATCAAACCGAAAGTCGGAATTGGGCCCGAGAGGATTCGTTGGAAAGGTCTCATCAACGCGAACGCGTTATTGCTTGGTACATAATTTTCTGACTTTTGGATCTCCTGAAAAGGAGGAAAGACTCCAAAACTTAAAATAGCAATAACTATTCACCCGGGTGTCGGATCGACCCTAACTCAGACTCATTGGAAGGATCTCTCAGATCCCCATCTAACGTATCTTTTTTCTTTACGATCCGATCATCCGATCTCTCGAAAGAAACAAAACAGCTACAACTATCGAGCAATTATCGCTTTTCTAGGGTTTACCTGCCGGGCTGCCGAAACTGGCTGCGCATACACATGATCGTTGCACGGAACGCACCATCGTGACATGCTCGAAGTTACGGAGAATGTGAACGTAAAACATCTCATAGGTTTAGGATCCATTTATTGGGAAAAAGCCTAAAAAAAAAGTCTGGCCGCAAAAAGACGAAACTAGCCATTGAGGATTTCTATTATTCTCAAATCTAACACCATAGGTGTTACAGTCGTTGTGTGCCAAGGCAGTAATTTTGGACTTTTGATCCAGTGTCGATACATTGGTATCAGACTTTTATGGCTGTATGCCAAGATTGTGGACTTGAACTTTTATCGAATGCTGAGACTTGGGTTTCAGACTTTGCTGTCATGTGCCAAGGTAGTAAGCTTGGACTTTTCGAGTGCCGAGGCTACGGACTCGGACTTTGTAGTCGAGTGCCAAGGGAATGGGCTTGGACTTTTCGTTGATTGCCGAGGTGAAATGTCTCGGTCTTTGTCCTTGAGTTCCAAGGGCTGGACCTTGGACTTGTTGAATGTGCCGAAGCGTTGGATGCTTCAGACTTTGTTTTCGAGTGCTAAGAGCAGGGCCTTGGACTTGTTGAATGTGCCAAAGCATTAGAAGCTTCAAACTTTGTCTTCGAATGCCAAGGGTAGGGACTTGGGCTTGTTGAGTACTGAGGCGTTGAACACCTCAAACTTTATCTTCGAACGCCAAGGGCAGGACCTTGGGCTTGTTGAGTGCCGAGGTGTTGAACACCTCAGACTTTGTCTTTGAGTGCCAAGGGTAGGGCCTTGAGCTTATTGAGTGCCGAGGCAATGAACACCTCGGACTTTGTCTTCGAGTGCCAAGGGTAGGGCGTTGGGCCTATTGAGTGCCGAAGCGATGAACAACTCGGACTTTGTTTTAGAATACCAAGGGTAGGGCCTTGGGTTTATTGAGTGTGCCGAAGCGTTGGATGCTTCGGGACTTTGTTTTCGAGTGCCAAGGGTAGGACCTTGAGCTTATTGAGTGCCGAGGTAATGAACACCTTGAACTTTGTCTTTGAGTGCCAAGGGTAGGGCCTTGGGCTTATTGAGTTCCGATGCGATGAACACCTTGGGCTTTGTCTTCGAATGCCAAGGGTAGGACCTTGGGCTTATTGAGTATGCCGAAGCATTGGACACTTCGGACTTTGTTTTCGAATGCCAAGGGTAGGGCCGTGGGCTTATTGAGTGTGCCGAAGCTTTGGACGCTCCGGACTTTGTTTTTGAGTGCCAAGGGCAGTGCCTTAAACTTATTGAGTACTGAGGTGATGAAGACCTCAGACTTTGTCTTCGAGTACTAAGGGTCGGAAATTGGGCTTATTGAGCGCCAAGGCAATAAATACCTAAAACTTTGTCTTCGAATGTCAAGGGTAGAGCCTTGGGATATTATTGAGTGTGCTAAAGCGTTGGATGCTTCGGAGTTTGTCTTCGAATACCAAGGGTAGGGCCTTCGAATTATTGAGTGTGTCGAAGCGTTGGACGCTTTGGATTTTGTTTTTGAGTGCTAAGGATAGGGCCTTGGGCTTATTGAGTGCCAAGGCGATGAACACCTTGGACTTTGTCTTTGAGTGCCAAGGGTAAGGCATTGGGCTTATTGAGTGCCGAGGCGATGAACACCTCGGACTTTGTCTTCGAATGCCTAGGGTAAGGCCTTGGGCTTATTGAGTGCCGAGGCGATGAACACCTCAGACTTTGTCTTTGAATGCCAAGGGTAGGGCCTTGGACTTGTTGTTGCATGCCGAGGTGGCATGAAACACTTCAGATCGAATTTGTCTGTGAGCGCCAAGCTGTCTCTCCGAGCTTGTTGAGTACCAAGGCAGTGTGAAACACCTCGAACTTTGTATTCGAGTACCAAGGCTGTCTCCTTGGACTTTGTTGCATGTCGAGGCGGCGATGGCACCTCGAACTTTGTATTTGAGTGCCAAGGCTATCTCCTTGGGCTCGTTGATCGCCGAGGTAGTGTAAAACAACTCGAACTTTGTTTGCGAGCGCTGGAGTTGTCTCTCCGAGCTCATTGAGCACCGAGGCAGTGTGAAATACCTCGAACTTTGCCTTCGAGTGCCAAGGCCATCTCCTTTGACTTTGTTACATACCGATGTGACGATGGCCCCTCGGACTTTGTATTCGATTGCCAAGACTATATCCTTAGATCGAGACGATATCGATGTCTCGGTTTTTGGTAGATCCCGAGGCGACAAAGCCTGCCTTGGACTTTATCTTTGACTACCAAGGCTGTCTCCTTGGGCCGAGACGATATCGACATCCTAGGCTTTGGTAGGTGCCGAGGCGGAAAAACCTGCCTCGGACTCTGTATTGGACTGCCAAGGCTGTCTCCTTGGGCTGAGACGATGTCGATGTCTCGGATTTTGGTAGGTGTTGAGACGACGAAGCCTACCTCAGACTTTGTCTTTGACTACCAAGGCTGTCTCCTTGGGCCGAGACGATGTCAATGTCTCATGCTTTGGTAGGTGCCGAGGCGGCGAAACCTGCCTCGGATTTTGTCTTCGAATGCCAAGGCTATCTCCTTAGGCCGAGATGATATCGACGTCTTGGGCTTTGGTAGGTGCTGAGGTGGTAAAGCCTGCCTCAGACTTTATCTTCAACTGCCAAGGCTGTCTCCTTGAGCCGAGACAATATCGATATCTTGGGGTTTGGTAGGTGCCGATGAGGCGAAGCTTGCCTTGGACTTTGTCTTCGACTGCCATGGCTGTCTCCTTGGGCCAAGACGATATCAACGTCTTAGGTTTTGGTAGGTACTGAGGCAGTAAAGCCTACCTCAGACTTTGTCTTCGACTGCTAAGGCTATCTCATTGGGCCGAGACGATATTGACGTCTCGGGCTTTGGTAGGTGCTGAGGCGGCGAATCCTGCCTTGAACTTTTTCTTTGACTGCCAAGGCTGCCTCCTTGGGCCAAGACGATGCTGACTTCTCGGGCTTTGATAGTTGCCAAGGCGGCGAAGCTTGCCTCGGACTTTGTCTTCGACTGCAAAGGCTGTCTCCTTGGACTGAGACGATGTCGACGTCTCGGGCTTTGGTAGTTGTCAAGGCGGCAAAGATTGCCTCGGACTTTATCTTTGACTGCCAAGGCTGTCTCCTTGGGCCGAGATGATGTTGACATCTCAGAATTTGGTAGGTACCGAGGGTGGCGAATCCTGGCTCGTACTTTATCTTTGACTACCAAGGCTGTATCCTTGGTCCGAGACAATATTGATGTCTCGGGCTTTGGTAGGTGCCGAGGCGGTGAAGCTTGCCTCAGACTTTGTCTTCGACTACCAAGGTTGTCTCCTTGGGCCTAGACGATATCAACGTCTTAGGCTTTGGTAGGTACCGAGGCGGCGAAGCCTATCTCAGACTTTGTCTTTGACTGCCAAGACTGTCTCCTTGGACCGAGACGATATCGATGTCTCGGACTTTGATAAGTGCCAAGGGCGAAGCCTGCCTTGAACTTTGTCTTCGACTATAAAGGCTATCGCCTTGGTCCGAGACGATGTCGACGTCTCGGGCTTTGGCAAGTGCCAAGGCAGCGAAGCTGTCTCGGACTCTGTCTTTGATTACTAAGGCTGTCTCCTTGGGCCGAGACGATATCGATGTCTCAAACTTTGGTAGGTACCAAGGTGACGAAGCCTGCCTCGGGCTTTGTCTTCGACTGCCAAGGTTGTCTCTGTAGACCAAGACGATGTCGACGTCTCGAGCTTTGTCAGGTGCCTAGGCGACGAAGCCTACCTCAAACTTTATCTTCGATTACCAAGGCTGTCTCCTTGGGCTGAGAGAATATCGACATCTCGGGTTTTGATAGGTGCCAAGGCGGCGAAGCTTGCCTCAGACTTTGTCTTCGACTGCCAAGGCTGTCTCCTTGGGCCAAGACGATGTCGACATGTAGGGCTTTGATAGATATTGAGGCAGCGAAGCCTGCATCGGACTTTGTTCTTGACTGCCAAGGCTGTCTCCTTGGGTCGAGACGATGTCGATGTCTTGGGCTTCTGTAGGTGCTGAGATAGCGAAGCCTTCTTTGGACTTAATGTGTCTTTGTCTCCTTGGGCCAAGATGATATCGACGTCTCAGACTTTGGTAGGTGACGTGACGATGAAGCCTGCCTCAGACTTTATCTTTGACTGCCAAAGCTGGCTCCTTGGGCCAATATGATGTTGACGTCTCAAGCTTTATCAAGTGCCGAGGCAGTGAAGCATACCTCAGACTTTGTCTTCGAACACCAATGCTGTCTTCTTAAGCTGAGATGATATCGACGTCTTGGGTTTTGTCAGATGTCGAGGCGGCGAAGCCTGCCTTGGATTTTGTCTTCGAATGCCAAGGCTGTCTCCTTGGGCCGAGATGATATCAATATCTCGGGCTTTGGCAGGTACCGAGGCAACGAAGCTTCGGGCTCGTTGATTGATGGGGGTTAGAATTCATAGTACTCAACATAGTGCCTTTGTATCAGTTGGACTTTGGCGAAGCGCCGTTTTGCTCAAACCTACGTCGGGGCACATAGTTTTGTACTATTGCAGGTTAGTCAGTCGTGTTGCAACCTGAACCGTACTAATTATGGCGAGGCACAAGAGCATGTATCCTTACGTGACAACGGGAGCATGTGCAATACCAAAGATACAGAGTACTCAACGTAGTACCTTTGTATCAGTTGGACTTAGGCGAAGCACCGTTTTAATCGAACTTACGTCTGGGGCATGTAGCTTTGTACTGTTGCAGGTTAGTTGGTCGTGTCGTAACCCGAACCGAACTAACTGTGGCGAGGCATGTGAGCATATGTCCTTACATGAGAACAGGAGCATGTGCAATGCCAAAGATTCTGACTACTTAACGTAGTGCCTTTTGTATCAGTTGGACTTAGGCGAAGCACCGTTTTAGTCGAATCTACGTCTGGGGCACGTAGCTTTGTACTGTTGTAGATTAGTCGGCCGTGTTGCAAACCGAACCGAACTAATTATGGCAAGGCACAAGAGCATGTGTCCCTACGTAACTACGGGAGCATGCACAATGCCAATAATTCGGAGTACTTAGTGTAGTGCTTTTGTATCAGTTGGACTTAAGCGAAGGGCTGTTTCAGTCAAACCTACATCTAGGGCACGTAGATTTATACTGTTGCAAGTTAGTTGGCCTTGTCGTAACCCGAACCGAACTAACTATGGCGAGGCACAGGAGCATGTGTCCTTACATGACAACGGGAGCATGTGCAAAGCCAAAGATTTGGAGTACTCAGCGTAATGCCTTTGTATCAGTTGGATTTAGGCGAAGCGTCATTTCAGGCGAACCTACTTTTGGGGCACGTATCTTTGTACTGTTGTAGGTTAGTCGGCCATGTCGCAACCCGAACTGAACTAACTGTGGTGAGACATGGGAGCATGTGTCCTTACGTGACAACGAGAGCATGCACTACGCCAATGATTCGGAGTACTTAGCGCAGTGCCATTGTATCAATTGGACTTAGGCGAAGCGCCGTTTCAGTCAAACCTATATCTGGGGCAAGTAGCTTTGTATTGTTGCAGGTTAGTTGGTCATATCGTAACTCAAACCAAACTAACTGTAACTTTGAATGCTGGTTGATCGTGGGGAGACCCTGTGCGATCAAACCAGTGAAGGAACACCGAGCATGCACCTTTGCGGTTGACAGTGGCTGACGGTTGAATCCTCGGGCGATCTATAGCGCTAGAGGATGCTCGAGGGTTGGCTGTCTCCAAGCCCTCGGTCGATGTTTGAATCCTCGAGTGATCTACAATGCCAGAGGATGCCCGAGGGTTGGCTGTCTCCAAGCGCTCGGTTGACGATAATAGCTTCGAACATCACTCCAGATGTAAGGATCAGAGGATAGGTCGCGTGACCGATGGATGTTTGCTTCGTCATTGATACCGATAGCTGACGTCGGAGGATTCACCCCCAATGTTTGAATGTCTCAATTTAGATGACTTCCCTCCAGCTATCCACGGGTCATATCTTCGCCATTCTGGTATAGCGATGGTGACAGATGGTTTGCTCAGGCTATCGGTAGTTGCTGCTTGACCGAAGGAGTTGGGAAGCCTGGTGGTCGCTAGTTGATAGGGAATGATCCTACAAACGGCGCCAAACTGTGGGGGAGGATTACGACGTTGTACAGTCCCCCCTCCAATAGTTGATTGAAGGGTATAGCTTCGAAGTGTGGCGCGCTGTAGAGTGCTGTGCTATCGCGTGTTAAGCTGTCATGCTAACGCTGTTGACTGTAGGAAGAAAAAAGGTGCAGAGCAATAGAGAGAGAAAGATAGAGAAAGTTAACACAGGATGTGGTGGCAAAGTTCGACGGAAGCCTACATCTCTGTACGGTAAGATGCAATATTTGAATCCACTATCTCTGAGGAAGTAGAGCTACTCTCGACAGGCCGAGGAGTGCTTATACAAGTAGACAGAGTGTGGAGTATGCTTGACTAAAGTCTGATCACCAGAATAATCGAGGAGCTCTGGAGAACAAAAAGTGAAATATGGGATAATGGAATTCGATCTGGAATGTTACATGCTTTGCTATTTATAGAGTTTTG
Source organism: Chamaelirium japonicum (assembly GCA_947650365.1). Lineage (NCBI taxonomy): Eukaryota > Viridiplantae > Streptophyta > Magnoliopsida > Liliales > Melanthiaceae > Chamaelirium > Chamaelirium japonicum. Next base: position 37,187,335 of record OX393551.1, on the reverse strand, counting down.
AGAATATATGAGGTTATTATAAATATCGGGGGGGGGGGGCATTTATCGGGACCCATATCTTGCACTAGACCTTATATATTGCACGTGAGCCCCAAGTAGGGCTGCGGGTCCTACTGTTGTCTCCTTGGGCCCAAGGCAGGGCTACAGGCCCCACTATCGTCTCTGTGGGCCACAGGAAGGTCTGTGGGTCCCATTGTCGTCTCTGTGGACTCTAGGCAGGACTACGAGTCTCACTATCAGGCGTTAGCTATATTTTGCACCCACAGACTGGATGGTGCACATATTCGATTTGCGATGCCCGATTGCATGCGGCAACATGCGCAAGCGAGGTTTGGCGGGCTGTGCTTGATAGCGACGGGCTGAACGCACCGCCAGTAATACTTGTATGCACCGATGGGCTGCACCTGTGCGCAGGCGAGGCCCGCGCGGGCTGCGCGAGCGACAGCATCAGGCTGCATTAGCTGCAGCAGCGGGCTGTGCAAGTCAGTGACAGTTAGGTTTTTTTGGAAAACCATAGGGTTTCTCCAGTTTTTCCGGAGAAGATAAACATTATATATCTTTGATTGTTGTTGGGTTTTTAATCTCGATTGTGACAGACCCGACCCGATTGTCTAATGACAGACTCGACCCGTTCAATTTTATATGTATTAGCATATATTTAATTGCCTATTTTAAAATTGTCCATCAATTTAATTGTGTGTTTGCAAGACCGATCTGGGGCTAATATATTCAACCCATATAGAGATCTTAGTCTTTTGGATCATTCCGGACGCATCGGTACGGTCCAAAATTTCAAATTCTAACTATTTTATATCATATTACTTGTTTATGAACATATGTCAACTAGTTACAATGATTACTCTTTAAACTCATCCATAGCCTGTGTGTGTGCTCGACCCTTGTTAGCCGAGACAATAAAATGTGGCTACGGACACATCTTAACTAGGTTTTCACTATATAGAGGACCAGTAGTTCCATAACAGTTAGGATTTCAATGTTTCTAGAATTCAGTAGTTCTTAATCCATCTATTTACTAGGCTTCAATTTTGTTTCCCCCATTGTGTCTCCAGATGTCTAACCTTATAAAATTATAGTTCGTTACACTTAACGTAAGCAACAAAAATTATTTAGCATGGAGGCAAAAAGCTAAGCTCCACTTATAATCGATTAAGCTAGGACTAAGAAGGCGATTGTAAAGCCTATGTGCATAGGAAGTCTTAGTTCCGAAGACAAGGCTACTTGAAAAACCAAGTCAAACTTGGTATATGAATCTCACTGTCGAAAAACCCAATAAAATCTCACTATCGAAAAAACCTAGTATTTGAATCTCACTTATGAAAAACCTGGTAGTAGAATCTCACTATAAAAAAACCAGATAGAATAACACTATCGAAATACTATCAAAAAACCGAACCCACTATCGAAAATCCTTGGATTAAAATCATACTGTCAAAATCTCCAGCATATGAATCTCATTGTTGAAAACTCAAACTGTCCACCTGACAATAAAATCTCACTATCAAAAAACCCGATATAATCTAACTATTGAAAAATCAGTCAATAGATTCTCACTATTTTCTGTTTAGCTCCCAAAACACACCATATGAATTTCATTATTGAAAAATCAAATAATGAATCTCATGTCGAAAAACCAAATAGAATCTCACAATCGAAAAACAAATTTTCGCTATCGAAAAACTTTGCATATAAAACTCACTATTGATAAACCCGATAGAATCTCATTAACGAAAAATCAAATCTTATTATAAAAAAAACCCAATAATAGAATCTTACCGTCGAAAAACTAGATAGAATCTCATTATCGAAATATCATCGAAAAACCAAATCTTACTAGAAAAACCTGACATTAAAATCTCACAGGTAAAAAATCCAATATTATACGGTTTTTCGATAGAGAGATTCTATAGGGTTTTTCGATAGTGAGATTCATATGCCAAGTTTTTCGACAATGAGAATTGATTTTTCGATAGTTAGATTCTATATGAATCTCATTATCAAAAAATCTAATAATAAATCTCACTGTTGAAAAATCCGGTAGTAGATTCTCACTATCGATAAACCTGATAGAATCTCTTTATCAAAAAATTTGACAGTAAAATCTCACTATCGAAAAACCGAATCTTATTGTTGAAAAACCTAGCACTGAGAATTATCAGATTTTTCGATAGTGAGATTCTATTAGACTTTTTGATAGTGAAATTCTACTAACGGGTTTTATGATAGTGAGATTTGGTTTTTTGATAGTGAGATTCTACAATTAGATTATTTGATAGTACGATTCTATCGAATTTTTCGACAATGAGATTCTACTATCAAGTTTTTCGACATTGAGATTCATTATTGGGTTTTTTGATAATGAAATTCATATGGAATCTCAATACGAAAAACCAATTCTCACTGTCGAAAAACTTGGCATAAGAATCTTACTGTCAAAAAACCTGATAGAGTCTCACTATCAAAAAACAATATAGAATCTTAGTAAAGGGTTTTTGTGACAATGAGATTTCGTTTTTTGATAGTGAGTTTTTACAATCAGATTTTTCGGTAATGAGATTCAATCGAGTTTTTTTACAGTGAGATTCTACTACTAGGTTTTTTAATAATGAGATTTATTATTAGGTTTTTTGACAATGAGATTCATATGAATCTTACTGTAAAAAACCAATTCTCACTATCGAAAAACTTGGCATAAGAATCTTAATGTCAAAAGACTCGATAGAATCTCAATATCAAAAAACTGTATAATATTGGGTTTTTTGACATTGAGATTCTAATTCTGGGACAGTGAGATTTATTTTTTGATAATATTTCGATAATGAGATTCAATCTGGTTTTTTGACAGTAAGATTCTACTACCTAGTTTTCCGACAGTAAGATTTTATATGGTTTTTCTACAGTGAGATTCTACTACTAGGTTTTTCGATAGTGAGATTCATATGCCAAGTTTTTCGATAGTGAGATTCGGTTTTTCGATAATGAGATTCTGTTAGATTTTTCGATAGTGAGATTAATATGCCAAATTTTATGATAGTGAGATATTGTTTTTTGATAGTGAGTTTCTATTATTTTTCAATAATGAGATTCATGTGCCAAGTTTCGACAGTAAGAATTGGTTTTTGGATAGTGAGATTCTATCAGGCTTTTCATTGGTAAGTATTTACTATTGAGTTTTTCGACAGTGAGATTCATTATTGGATTTTTAACAATAAAATTCATATGCTAAGTTTTTTTATTAGGAGATTTGGTTTTTCGATAGTGAGATTCTATTGTCAGATTTCTTGATAATGTGATTCTATCGGGTTTTTGATAGTTAGATTCTATTGCTGGGTTTTTCGATAGTGAGATTTTTTTGTAAAAACATAGGTTTTTCGACAAATGAGATTCAATTTTTCAATAGTGAGATTCTACTATCAGTTTTTTTGATAATGAGATTCTATTAGGTTTTTCGAAAGTGATTCAACACCGAATAATGAATATCATTGTCGAAAAACTTAATAGAATCTCACTATCCAAAAATCTGATAGTAGAATCTTATTATCCAAAAATCTGATAGTAGAATCTCATTATTGAAAAATTGAATCTCACTATCGAAAAACCCTGTATATGAATCTCATATCGAAAAAGTCAACATATGAATCTTATTGTCGAAAAACCAAAGACAAAATTGACATATGAATCTCACTATCGAAAAACCTGATAGCATTTCACTATCAAAAAACCGAATCTCACTATCGAAAAAACCTGGCATTTGAATTTCACTAACAAAAAAACGCGATAGTAAAATCTTATTGTCAAAAATCCAGATAAAATCTCAATATCAAAATACTATTAAAAAATCAAATCTCACTGTCAAAAATCCAGGCTTTAAAATTTACTATCGAAAAAACCGACTTATGAATCTCATTATCAAAAAGCGAACTGTCTACCCGGCTGTAGAATCTTACTGTCGAAAACCCGATATAGTCTAACTATCAAAAATCTGACAATAGATTGTCTCTATCGAAAAACCCGATAGAATCTGACAATCGAAAAACAAATTCTCGCTATGGAAAAATTTAGCATATGAAACACACTATCAAAAACCACGATAGAATCTCATGATCGAAAAACCAAATCTCACTATTGAAAAACAAGACATATGAATCTCATTGTCGAAAAACCCGGCAGTAGAATCTCATTATCAAAAAACTATCGAAAAATTGAATCTCACTATCGAAAAATCCAAAATCAAACGGTTTTTCGATAGTGGGATTCATATGCCAAGTTTTTCTACATTTAGAATTGGTTTTTCGATAGTGAGATTCTATATGAACCTTATTATCGAAAAACCCAATAATAAATCTCATTGTTGAAAAACCCGGTAGTAGAATGTCACCGTTGAAAAACCTGATAGAATCTCATTATCAAAAAATCTTACTGTAGAATCTCATGATCGAAAAATCGAATCTTACTGTTGAAAAATCCGGCACTGAGAATTATCAGTTTTTTTGATACTGAGATTCTATCAGGTTTTTCGACAGTGAGATACTGCTATTGGGTTTTTCGATAGTGGGATTCTATTTTTTGATAGTGAGATTCTACTGTCAGATTTTTTGATAGTAAGATTTATCAGTTTTTTCAATAGTGAGATTCTATTACCGGGTTTTTTGACATTGAGATTCATTATTGAATTTTTCGACAATGAGATTCATGTAGAATCTCACTACGAATAATCGATTCTCACTATCCAAAAACATGGCATAAGAATCTCTCTATCATAAAATCCGATAGAATCTCACTATCAAAAAACCTAATAGGATCTCTGTGTCTGGTTTTTCGATAATGAGATTCAGTTTTTCGATAGTGAGATTCAACTATTAGATTTTTCGAAAGTGAGATTCTATCGGGTTTTTCAACAGTGAGATTCTGCTACTGGGTTTTTCAACAATGAGATTCATTATTGGGTTTTTCGATAATGAGATTCATATATAATCTCACTATGAAAAACCAATTCTAATTATCGGAAACTTGGCATTAGAATCTCACTGTTGCAAAACCCAATAGAATCCCACTATAAAAAAACCTAATAATTTTGGGTTTTTAAAGAGTGTGATTTTAATACCAGGACAGTGAGATTCAGTTTTTAAGAAAATATTTTGATTGTAGGATTCTATCAAAATACCGGGACAGTGAGAATCGGTTTTTAAGAAAGTGAGATTCGGTTTCAAGTGGGTTTGTAAAGTCAAGACATGGTCTCTATCAAAATACTAGGACAGTGAGATTCGGCTGCAAGTGGGTTTATAAAGTCAAGCTTTAAGTCGACAGGAGCGTGGAACGTTATAAAACCTGTCTCGTGGCCAAAGGCTATAATCAGCAGCAAGGGTTGGATTATGCTGAAACATTCAGTCCAGTTGTGAAACTGGACACTATTTAGTTGATTATCTCACTTGCTATCACTTATGATTGGGATATTCGACAACTTGATGTTAAAAACGCCTTTCTCCAAGGTAAACTTTCTGAATCGGTGTATGTGGCTCAACCACCTGGTTTTCGTGATCCTTCCTGCCTAGGGGTGGGACTTGGGCGGGTTTGAGCCGAACCCGACCCGCCCAACCCGAACAATGGACAACATGGGCAAAGCTAGTTAAAAACTTGGAAGGGTTTGGATAAAAAAAGATCAACCCGATTTCAATTTGGACGAGTTTGGGCACTGATCTACCCGACCCGAGGAACATGAGGAAGTGATACACTAAGGTTGAATGCTTTTGTAGTTTTTTTTTTTATGGAAATTAAAGACTGTCTGTTTGATGTTGAATGCTAAGAATTCGTTTGAAATATGTGAGGATATGGGTTGGACTTTATGTTTTTGTTATGCAATTCAAAGATTTTTTTTTATCAAATTAAAAAATATGTTGGTTTTTTTTATCTATTTATATGCACAAGCATTTCTAATTGGGCAACCCACCCAACCTGTCCAATATTTTGCAAATTGGGCAACCCGAGCAAATAGAATGGGCAAGCACGAGTTGGGATTCCACGGGCAAAAAAGGGTTAAGGTTTGTGCAAGTCGGGTTGGGCATGGGTAGACCCTTCAACCCGCCCAAGTCCCACCCCTATTCCTGCCCCACTCATGTGTGCAAGTTGCACAAGGCGTTATATGGGCTCAAACAGGCCCCACGGGCGTGGTATTGCAAGTTCAGCTCTTATCTTCGGCAATTGGGCTTTTCCAACTGTGCATACGATGCTTCCTTATTTCTTTCCTTATGGCAGCCGGAGCATCATTCTTGTGCTAGTTTATGTCGATGACATCATTGTCACCGGTAGTGGCAACTCTTTAATTTCAGCACTTATTCGGCGCCTATCTTCATAGTTCAATATGAAGGACATGGTCTCCCTTCACTATTTCCTTGGGATTCAAGTCCATCGGGACGCCGATTCAGTCACTCTTATATAGACCCGATATGCTCTTGAGTTTTTAGACTGATTTGGACTACGAGATGCTAAGCCTATGAAGACCCCTCTGGCACCTGACTCGCATCTTAGCAAGACTGATGGAGATCCCTTGGCTGACATCTCTAGCTATCGCCGATTAGTTGGCTCGCTACAATATCTCACTATGACTCAGCCTGATATTGCCTATGCCGTCAACCAGGTGTGCCAGTTCATGCAGAACCCATGCACCTCCCATCTAATTGTTGCCAAGCGCATTCTACGCTATATCAAAGGTTCTCTTCAATAGGGCCTCTGTTTTTATCGGTGCACTCATCTCCCTCTCCGTGGGTTCTCCGATTCTGATTGGGCAGGATGCCCTGATGATCGACGCTCTATTTCTGGGTTTGTTGTGTACCTTGGGCCTAATTTAATCTCTTGGACCACGAAGAAACAACATATGGTTTCTCGATCCAGCACGGAGGCCGAGTATCGTGCTCTCGCCACACTCACAGCTGAGATTTTATGGTTTCTTCATGTTTTGAGCACTTTACATATGCGCCCAGCTGCCACCCCGGTTCTCTATTGTGACAATGTTAGCGCTTTCCATCTCGCCAAGAATCCCATTTCTCATCACCGCAACAAGCACGTCGAAATTGACGTCCACTTCATTAGTGATGTTTCCAAAAGCACGGTCCGAGTGTGTCACCTGCCAAGTCCTTTTCAAGTCACTGATTTCTCCACCAAGGCGTTATCATCTCCTCGGTTCATGGAGTTACGTCACAAGCTCAATGTATGTTTTCAACCCCCTTAAGCTTGAGAGGGGGCGGGGTGTTAGGATGGTTTGCATATCTTACCGTAATCACCTTCCGTGTTAGGATGGTATGAAGATGTTGCTATAATCTCCTCCATGCCATCAGTGAGACATGCATAGCTGGGCTCTAAATTAGGAAAGGCCAGCAATTGGTTATTGATAAAGATTCACTGTATATTTTCTTTATTGTTAAGTTGTTATTATCTATCCAAATCTATCCCCAAGATTAGGGCATGAGATATGCACCACGTAATGTAAATCCCATTATAAAAGGGAATGAACAACCCTCTCTATTCTCACATTGGAGATAGAGATTCTCGAATACTTTTCACAGATCCCTTCCTTAATTAGTTGCCACCATGGGCTATTCGGGTTTTGAACTACATATCTACGTCACTCAAGTGGACCCACCGCCGCCACATCGGTGGACCAGGGGGTACGTACAAGACGCAACCATCACCACAAACCAAACGCCACCATCGGGTGGGAGACAAGGCCACATACACCGAGCGGATCCACCACCTAGCATTTTACTTGTGAGGAGAACCACATTTTTTTCCTTCAATTCATAGATGACAATAAAAAAACAATGTGTTAAAAGTAAAACCAAGAACATCTCATGTAAGGTATTCAGCCAGTGGGTCTACATTCAATTTAATGCCCTTAACTGAGTCGCCCCGAACAACGATATCCTATCGACACCTGTTATTTCTGTCCCTTTGGGCGGTTTCGGGTTGTTGAGATCTACTGGTCACCAGGAGAACCCCAGGGGGCTCCCATCATAAGGGCCAGGTGATCAAACGACCCCGAACCACGGTGATTCCGTGGCTCGGTGCGACTATTTTTAAGTCATTCGCATTCAATTTGGGTTTCAAGTGGAATTCATGTCATAGTATTGCAACAAAAAGAAATCAGAGATAAAACAAAGAGCACTCTAATCTTAATTTATATTATATGTTTCTTCTATATAAGCTGAAAAATTAAAATCAGATGTTCTATTCCAAAACCTACGAAACTTGCTAATTAACTCGGCCGTTCTTGAAAATCTTAGGCAACCTGCACGCTCATACTTCCTAGCCTCTATTGCTCGAGTAGGTGAACTTCTCCGTCATCAACAACTTTGCCATGATCTCGTACGCCGCCTGCGTCAGATGAATGCCGTCCCAGCTGATGCGTTTCGCAGGGTCGGGGCACACCGTAGTCCCGGGATTGCCGCACATCCGCGTGATATCGAAGTTGTACTCCCCGCCGGTCCCACAACATGCTTTAAGTAAGGAGTCCTTGTCGAATCCTGATCAAAGATGTATAAATTTGATGAAAATCATTTCAGAAACCAATCATATATACGAAGGCCTACGCGTAAATCATCTCTCGCTTAAGAAAAATTTCAGGATGGATACTTACCGTAGTTGACGGCATTGTGAAGTAGATACATGAAGGATTCGTAGTAGTCGGCGTACATGATGAGAACATGAGGGTATGTCTGCCTCAACCCCTCTAGTGCCTTTTGGAGTTGGGAGTTGTGGGACATTGCAAAAGAGTTTAAGCCTTTATGGCACTTGTTCTCATCATAGGCGTTGGGATCATTGCTAAATGTGGTGAGGTAGCTAGGCATGCATCCAATGGGAAAATTTCCGGGAACAAGTAGTTGAACAGCCCCAGCGTCGATCAATTCCTGGATCAGATAACCCACATAAGAAAAACTTAAGGAAGGCCATTTAAGCAATGAAAAAACATATCATGTGACTTTATTTGAAATCCTAACGCAAATGTTAGGCACAAGCATAGTTACCAAGTCAGAAGTCGGGAAAAAATCAGCTAGGGGAGAAGTCGGAAAAATCGGAAAAAGGTCGGAAAGATCGGGAAAGAGTCGGGAAACAAACGGTAGAATTTTAGAACATATTTATATATAGATGTTACAATAGGTTTTATAAGCAATACATGACGGGATTAAAACGCAATAAATCGGGAATAAAGTGCGTAAATTGGGATTAAAACGTGAAAACCGTGACTTTTTCATAAAATCGGGACTTTGTCAAAAAATTGGGAAATAGTCGCGTATCGTGTTTTAATCAAGACTTATTCAAAAAATCAAAGTTTTTGGTAACGGAGGGCACAACTACTGAAAAAAAAAAAAGACAGGCTCCTATGTCTATATCGATGCATGATGGACTAAAATGGGAATGCGAGTTAACAACAAATACGCCAAAAAGAGAATCATACAATACTCGATGCATTGTTGAAGCATTATTAATCTGAAACTTGATCAATGGTGAACAAAACATTTGACACCAAGAGTTTTTGATAACAAACACATGAAAAATTAACTTATTAATTCCAAAATTTAATTACATTAATTAGGAACTTATTTGCATCAAATAGCTTGCAATAACAATAACAATAACATAAACTCGCTGATATTTAGTAAAAGGAAACTTACTTTAGCCGCACTTATAATGCGTTCCACAACAAGCGGCACGTAGCTCGTCACCTCGTCCACAGACTTTCCTTGGATAAGAGCGTAATTATAATCATTTCCTCCGATCTCTCCCATCAGAATAAGCGACTGCCCGAGCCTTCTATTGATGTCTACAATTTACCAAGAAATTACAACCGAATTATGAGAATGATTATAACATGTTTAAGATCAGATCATATTGTAACATCTACCGACTTACCGATAGATTGCTGAGCTTCTCTTTTAAGTATGCTGTTATTTGGTTGGGAGGAGCACTTGGAATTGAGATGGGAGTTGAACCATTGAAGCTGAATGCTGAGAGAATTATTGGTGTAAGGCATCATAATACCCTTCTCTGCGAAGAAGGCATTGTCAAGCGCTGTGGCTCCGGCCACGGCAAAATTGACTCCTTGATCAAATTTGGCAGTGGTGTCTAGATACGGATTAATGAGTGGAAGATTGAACGCCAAGGCTGTGATTCCAAAAGAAATTAACCGAAAGTTGAATACTCAACATTAGGATATGAATAATAAATACGCAAAAAAAGATGAGAATTTACAACATTAATCAATGTAAACATGCATCTAATTTATCTTGACCATAATTTTTTTTTTGTAAAAAATACAATTTTTAAGAAGTGGAGATAACCAACAATATCAACTACAAAACAGTAGTTCATCCGTCGTTAACCCAATTTTGTTTTTGATAAAAGAGCGTAAGGATCATACCGAAGTAATCGATCATTAGCAGCCCGTCGGAGCATCGCCCAGTGGCTCTATGGAAAGTGGTCTCGCCATAGGGATAGCTGGTGATGACGCTGAAGGCACCGATATCTCCCTGACGGATCAGGTTGCCGGTATCCGCGATCGAATCACCCAAGCTGTATATTGCTTTGATGGAACTTGGATCCAGTTGAGGGGAGAAGGGTCTGATGGAGCTTCGATCCTGTTGAGCTTGGGAGGAGGAGGAGGACAACGGGAAGAGAAGCAGTAGCAAGAGAGAGAAGGGAAGGGAGAGCTTCATGGCTGCGAAGAAGCTAGAGAGAGACGGGAGAGCTTAGAAGCGATGATGAGAGAACCTGCAACCATCGGTCCCTATAAATAGGCCCGCGGCGCGTAGGCTGTTCGTGCTGGGCTTTATCTCGGTTCGGTTGGCGCTGAGTTTATCCAACCCAATCTTCCCGCCTTGCTGCCCTTTATCTCACAATATTTGAACTTTTATCCAACTCAATCTTCTGTAGTCGCTATCCATCCCGAAACCCTCGGTGCGCTGATGCTGCGATTAGGGTTAGTTGGTCGGTAGGTTTTTGGGATCTGAGCTTCCGCTTGGTATACTCCGGCGGCGGATCGCCCGCCGGTAGGTTAGTTGTTGTTTTTTAAATTGTTGTTTTTGGTTTGAATTTCTGGAAGAATTGGTGGATGTCTGGGGCAGTCACAAAGTTATCCGAATTTATTTAAAAATCTCTGAATATTCGTGTGTTAATTGAAGAATAAACCGGCGAGTAATCTTTCGATTTGCCGGTTCTCAGAATATTACCGAATAATCTTGAAACGTTGCGAACAATTCTTCAGAAACACATGAAACATCCTTAAACCTTCAAAAATTCTAAATAAAATGCTGAAAAATTCTAGACTATTATAAAATCCATCATTGGGGATGACGTTGTTAGAGATGTTCAGAAGTTTTTCATTCATGTGCGAATGCTAGCGAGATGGAATAATACTTTAGTGGCTCTTATTCCCAAGTCCACCGAGCCAACAGAGTTGAAGGATTTTAGGGCAATATGCTTATGCAATCAACTTTTTATGTCTTTGGCTAAAATTATGGCCAATAGACTCAAGGTGATCATGAGTCATGACATCTCTGATTGGGCCTGATCAGTTTGCCTTCTTACTCGGGAGACATATTAGAGATAATTTACGTAGGTGAAATTACAGACTGTTAATGTATATACCGGGTCGGGTTCTATGTACAGTCGGGTTGGATTCTATGTGTATACATGTACTTATATATTGGGCTTTAGTCCCTCAATGAGAACTCTCCATTCTCTCCAAACCCTAGCCGCCATCCTCTAACATGGTATCAGAGCTCTAGGGTTTTTCCGCGGTGAAGGCGACTCCTCCGGCAGCCCCTCCAGTACCCTCCTACACTCGATTCCCCCCTCCGGCAGCCCCTCCAGCACTCGGCAGCCCCTCCAGCACCCGATTATCCCCTCCGGCAGCCCCTCCAGCACCCAATTATCCCCTCCGGCAGCCCCTCCAGCACTTCGGAAGCCCCCGTCGCCCTCTCCTGCACCTCCTGCATCCCCCGCCACCCCTCCAGCACCCGATTCCCCACTCCGGTAGCCCCTCCAACACTCCGGCAGCCCCTCCAACCCCCTCCTGCACCCGATTATCCCTTCGGCAGCCCCTCCAGCACCCTCCTACACCCGATTCCCCCCTCTGGCAGCCCCTCCAGCACTCCGGAAGCCCCCGCCGCCCCCTCCTGCACCTCCTGCAACCACTGCCACCCCCCTTCTGCACCTCCTGAAGCCCCGCCGCCCCCCTTCTGCACCTCCTGCAGCACCCCGCGCCCCTCCTCTTCCAACAGAACCCCCCCTGCAGCCCCTCCGACCCCCCCGCCATCCCCTGAAGCACCCGCCGCCCCCTCTTGCACCCCCTGACGCCCCGCCGCCCCCCTTCTGCACCTCCTGCAGCCCACACCGCCCCCTCCTGCACCCCCTACTGCCCCCCATTGCCCCACCGCTCCTCCCCTGGCCCTCACCTAACGTATCCTGTTTTATTACGATCCGATCACCCGATCTCTTGCAAGAAACAAAACAGCTACACCTATCGAGCAATTATCATTTTTCTAGGGTTTACCTGCCGGGCTGCCGAAACTGGCTGCGCATACACATGATCGTTGCACGGAATGCACCATCGTGACATGCTCGAAGTTACGGAGAATGTGAACGTAAAACATCTCATAGGTTTACGATCCATTTATTGGGAAAAAGCCCAAAGAGAAAGTCTGGCTGTAAAAAGACGAAACTAGCCATGGAGGATTTCTATTATTCTCAATTCTAACACCACAGGTGTTACAACCTACACACCTTAAAAAAATTTTCGTCCCGAAAATTCAATTTCAAAAACCATATATACGAGTCCATTCATCTCTACTACCAAAACAAGAATATTATAGCAATGAAAAGTTAACTACAACGAGTACGAAGATCCTCACTAACACTGCCAATAAGAAAGCCAAGTCACTACACCAAATCTTACTAAAAGAAAACCCTGATCCTCTACTACTCACAATTCTACTCTCTACTAACCTAAACATTATACGAATCGACTCTCATAATTATTAGAATAGAAATGAACCACCAAATTCTCGCATCGATCGAGAATACGAGTTTTGGTTTCCATTTCCCATTCTAAGCATTACGGACTAGACCAAAATCATGAGTTCTGATCATTAACCCTGCCTTGATAAGGGGCATCATATCCCCCTTATTAGTACCGCCGAGGGGTGTCCTCCTCGGTAGGGTAACTACCAAAACTCATAGATTCAGAAACTTAAAATGCACTCAATTGTCAGTATCGATATAAAAGGTATATCAATGTATATGAGTGCCCATACACCCATATATAATTTATACTTTTGGTATCGACTCTACAATCATAGCAATGTATACTACACATATGTGCCCATACTGTGACGACCAAGATCCAATAGGCCAATAGCCAAGAGCCAAGACTCCTGAGGCGGGAATGCCAAGATGGATGAGGTGAGGTGAGGTGAGGTGAGGTATACAAGGCCATGAGTTAGCCCCACATCGCCTGGAGAGAAGGAGATCCTGAGCTACTTATATAATTTCCCCTCCCAACCATAGAAGACACGTTTTAAAACCGTGCGCCGCTATGGAATTCGTAAGAACTCCGTAGTTAAGCGTGCTCGGACGAGAGTAGTACCAGGATGGGTGACCTCCCTGGGAAGTTCTCGTGCGGGCACGTGCAAAGCGGACAATATCTTGTGTGTTTGGGACGGATGTTACAAAATGGTATCAGAGCCGGTTCTCCTCGCTATAGGGGGGTCTAACCCTACACGAGGACGTGTAGCCCTAAGGGGGGTGGATTGTGACGACCAAGATCCAATAGGCCAATAGCCAAGAGCCAAGACTCCTGAGGCGGGAATGCCAAGATGGATGAGGTGAGGTGAGGTATACAAGGCCATGAGTTAGCCCCACATCGCCTGGAGAGAAGGAGATCCTGAGCTACTTATATAATTTCCCCTCCCAAACATAGAAGACGCATTTTAAAACCGTGCGCCGCTATGGAATTCGTAAGAACTCCGTAGTTAAGCGTGCTCGGACGAGAGTAGTACCAGGATGGGTGACCTCCCTGGGAAGTTCTCGTGCGGGCACGTGCAAAGCGGACAATATCTTGTGTGTTTGGGACGGAGACGGATGTTACACATACACATATGCTTAAGTACACATTCAAGAATGATTTGACAAAAGAGATGTCTCAACTAGTACGCCTAACGTGTATCTCATACTAAACTAAAATCCTATAAGATTCATATGAGACCAACACCTATACTAACCGAACTACCAATACTGCTCAAGGAACTAAAGAACAAATGCCCGAAAAATCTATTTCTCAAGTGGGTCCAAACTAGATAGCTACCCTCTGACAATAAATATTCATCTCAATGGCTCAATCCAAGACATGGGGACCGATTCTAAACCAGGACTATTATGAGTTGGCTGAAGAAACTACCTACTAGAAAACTAATGGCCAACTAATATCGACTGAGCAGATCGATACCAAGTACTAAATTCTACCCTAAACTAATCATCGAGATAGTTAGACGAAAACCTCACAACCATACAAAAATAAGAATAAAGGACCCGAGACAAATAGAGACAACTTAGAAAAAGGACAACTGAGGGAACTAGCACAATCTTAACATTATGAGAACTAAAGGCAATCACTCAAAAGAAACTGAAGCAAACAAAAGTTACTAGAATCGAATAATAATTAGAAACAAAGCGGGGTGAATCAGCAGAATAATGATTATTCTTAAGAGTCCAACTGATAAGGTATTCCTAAATTTTATAAACATAGGCAGTCCTCTTGACATCGTCGCTAACATCTTTCTAGTACTCAATTATCTCAATTCGATCTTAACGTCACTGTCATCTAGCCAATGCGCTCTCTCCCGCGAGTTCCAATAAGAACTACGAAACCAACCGCCAAAGCCTCCGAAGAGTCAGTGCGTAGCCACAATATGTCCTCTACCGGACAATCATCATCCACCGCCAAAGTTCCCTAGGAACAGTGCGTACTCTTTCGAAAGAGTCACTATCAAGGTATCCTGTAATCCACTAACCAAGGAAATTCAAACTACCACCTGAGATTTTTCATCTCCTGGTGTACTCCTTGAAACCACTATCCCCACGAGTCATCAATATTACTCATAGGATCTAAAAAAAAAACACACAAGCTCTATACCAAGCTAATTATAACCCACGATACACTAGAGAGATTCTAACAAGAAAACTACTATAATTATTACACCTATATCGAGATAATGAAAAAAACACCAACTAGGTCTCTAGTACCAATGGTCAATAAGCGTCAAGGAATCCTAAAACACCAACTAAGTCTCTAGTACTAAGGGTTAACAAAGATCAAGGGATCCTAAACACCGATTAGGTTCCTAGCGCTTAGGGTCAACGAAAAATAACAAAACCAATAGAAAGGACAACCTCACAACCATGCCAGATAAACCATCAAGGATATACATCATTCCAGATATATTCAAATACATCCTTTCCAAAACCAATCAACCAAATTACTAACTATAGTTGAATATCTAGTCCTTGGTCAGCTCCTTACCACTAGAAAGTTCAAGAGAATCCATATTAAGAGACACCCAACCTATACTCCGATATAGACTCAAACACTATGCTTCTACCTAGAGATCAAGAAACACTACCCTTGGTTAAGATGTTCCACGTGGCTCCTTCTTAAGAACTATCACCCGAGTTACAACGACTAACTCTAAACCTAAACATTACAGCACATCAGAGTTCAAAAACAATCATACTCGTACGACATATAGATTGATTCACGATTCTCGATCAATCAAAAACTCAATCATAGTCAGTTCTTAGTTACAGATCAATTCCTCAAACAAAACCAGTTCTCCAAGTATGATTAACCCTAGGTCCTTATCCTTAGAAATAATCGCTATACCGCCACTAGCTACTACGATAATTCTATCGACTCAATATTTATACAATCTCTAGAAAACATTCTAACACCACTAGAGTCTAAACTTTCCGAAGAAGGAATCGCAAGACACGAACCACATCCTAACAAAACCCCTAGGAACATATCCCTAAGCTCTGATACCAGCTGTCACGCCCTAGAAATCTGAAGACCGATCCCTGGGGTGTGAGGTGAGAAAAGAAGAGGGTTTTGGGTCTGGTCAATTAATTACACCAATTTGGGTTCTCACAGGGCTTCTACGCTCTCTAATATGAAAAACAAGAAGGGGATCTTTTAAATTTGATTTTTTGAAAAATATTTTTATTAAAAAGCAAAGAAAGAGAAATTATCAGCAGAGAGAAGATATTATCTAGTCAAGCTCAACCTTCAAAAGTCATATCCTCTCAATATGAGTGACCTGTCAGTGCCACTACATACTGACAGGAGTCTATCTGAGGGAGCACGAGGCTCAAGCCTTCTACGGCTAGCCAAGTAGTCTCATTCACTCCCTAATACTCAGGTGCACCAGTCTAGAGTTCCTATCTACAAGGTTAATCAATTTAGTCATTTATATGCACTTATATTTTCATCATGATCTATCCTAGGCTTGGGGCCTTGAGGAGAGGCCTACCCAAAAGAATTCAGCTGGAACCATTGCAACTACAACCATAGAATACTAACTAACTAATGAAAACTCTTATTCCAATACAATTACAATGTCTAAAGAGAAAAGACGACAAAATGGACGTACTAAGCAGAAAGGTAAAGCTGCTACTCCAACTCCGCCTCTGGAATCCTACTGCTACTCCTGAACCTCCGGACCTGCAACTGAGCCTACTCGTGGGAAAGAGTAGCCCCCAATAGGAAATTAGGAGATTAGCCAAATTAATGGCTAGCGACATCCTAATAGTCTTTAATAATATGAGACAACTAATCTTAATAAATTAAGATAAGATCAATCAGTTCTAGTAGGATCAATGTTTGCAGAATGATACCTAAACCTATCAGTTGTCTATATTCACATGCAATTCCTACTGTCACTAGGTTATCTAACATAAAATCCATTCAATGTTCTACAGCGTTAAAGAACAGATTAAATAAGACATTCATTTAAAGTCACGAGATCATCATGTGAACAGTCATACAAGCAATTCTAAATTCATATATAGATTAAACACACACTATCAAAATGTGAACCCCGGATATTTTGTTCATCCTGCCCCCGGTCGGGCATTACTATAGGGCCTTTTATTTCGATGTAGAGGGCCAACTCTCTCACCGTGCATCCATCAACACCATGCACTAGTCACCCAGATGATCATAAGGGGTTTCCCATCTTTCACGGTGGAGCTCTACCGCCCAACTTGCTTTACTATGGGGACTTCAACTCCCCGGGATAGGGTTGCTAGGCCAATCCCTACTCGAGGGCACCACCTATTGGCTTTACCACAACCCTTGCCCGTGACCCCTAACCTACTTAACTTCGGCTGTACGCGCAGGGTGGTTCACGGCCCTTGCGCGCACGGGGTCCCTACCTTCTAACCAGGTAGATTCTCATATAACATCTTTCAACATATATACTGAAGCTACAAAAGATATATTTAATGCTTAACAATTTCCAACAATTTACCCCTGGTCCCGTACTGCTCTCGCAACCCATGCGACATAATAAATCAATAAAGTAAGACACTCATCCCAGTGACCCGTGTGCTAGGGTTGCCATACTCCTCTCAGGAGGGTTGGCCCCGATAGTCATTAGTTATTCAATTTATCGTTTAATATAAGAGAATCCTAATTACAGTGTCCATACAATCAAAAGCAATCATTATTATTATTCTATTAATATTTTAAGCATGCGTCACCGGACTCGCGACTCCGCATGCAAGGTGCGGTCCACTTGACCACATGCGATGATGCCCGGCGGGGCCCGCATGCAGTGTCATGGACACCTACTCTTAGTCATTCTCATTTCCCACTATTAAAGACCACGCAAGGGTAGTAGATGTCACCTGGCTGTCGATTACACATGACTCCTGCTAGCTGCCTCTGATCCGTCTCCGCTGGATCACCACGATCAAGGTCTGATAATAACCACAGCTCCGCATCACAACTCTATCGATTAAAACAAAAGAATCTACGATGAGGGTTCTATGCCAAGGATAGTCGGGCACCCTCGATAGGGGACCAACATTGAGTCGACAGCACGTAAATCCGTGCGACTGAAGAACTTGAATCTAAACAATACTAGGCCAATCAAGTAAACAGAAGCTAAACCTACTCATCGAATCGGGCTCGAAGAACCCTTTCCGATGGTTCCAGTTTCTCTGGAATCCGACTTCGGTCGGATGGTTTCGGGTCAAACCACGTAGAACCGGTGAAACCGATCGTATGGTTGGTTCACTAGGGTAGAAGAGGTTCTAGGGTTATATTCAGGGTTTAAAAGGTAGGACTCAATGTTCTGAGCACAATGCCGCTGGTTTCGTCCGAATCCGAGTTCGAACGATGAAACGACGGTCAAACCACGGTACCGTGATAATATCGGGTCAAAGGATAAAACAGGGTATTAAACAATATAATTACTATACTAAACAATGGCCAACAGGTAGTATTTTCCGAGCCGATCGAAATGGCGCTGGTTTCGTCCAATTCCGAGTTCGGACGGAGAAATGGCAGTCGAACCAAATTTGACTGGTTCACGGGTCTAGTTCGGGTGAACCAGACCGGTTCAGTGTGTGGGTCGGGTGAGGTCTGCTGGGTCGGGTCGGGTCTGCAGTGGAAAGTCGGGTCGGGTTCAGGGTTAAACAGGTCGGGTCTGGGGGTTAAATAAAACATGGGAAATTACATAACTACCCCCCCACCCAACTCCTTCTTCTCCACGAGAGCCAACCGCGGGTCCAGCGGTGCTGGTTCTTGCGCGCCGGCGGCCGACGGGAGGGGCGGCCTGGAGTGCCGGCGAGCGCTCGGCCGGCCTCTCCCGCACCACCCCCACGGAGGAGGCGCGGTGGGAGGCGGCCGGAGCGGCCGTCGGAGCCCGAAGCTCGATAGGAGGGGGCTCGCATGGTGTTGCGGCTGGTGGTGGTGCGCCGGGGATCGTCGGGAGGGGCTCGGTTGCGGCGGCGGTGTCCGCCCGTGCGGGCCGCGACAAGAGAGGAGGAAAGGGGTCGCGGAGGAGATGGGAGGAGGAGGGGCTGACCTGGGGGTGTCGGCGTGCTCGCCGGTGCTCCGGTGAGGGCGGGTCGGGATGCGCCCATCTTCTCCCTCGATCTATTCTCCTTCCCTCTCTCTGCCTCTCGTTCTCTCTCTCTCCCCGTCCTGTTCTATCTCTCTCTCTTTCTCTCACGTTCTCTCACGTTCTCTCTCTCTTCCTCTCATTCTTTCTCTCTATTTTGTTCTCTCACGTTCTCTCTCTCTCTCTATTTATATACACGGGAATAAGGGAGGAAGGCTGTTGTTTTGTGGTGAGATAGGCTGGGCGGATAGGGTCGGTTAAGACCTTAGCGGGAGGGGATAAAGATATGAAGATGTGGGTTTATCATCCCCAAATCTTACCCGATTATTCCCATCCGAATTTCGGATTTTAAATAACTGGGGAGGGAGGTCAAGAGAGCCTAAATTATGCTAGGAGACCGGGAGGTAGGCTCTAGGGCTGGTCGGGCTTGGTCCCGAGCCCTGAACCGGGCTCGGTTGGAATCCGGGTGCGATTCGTCCATCAACCGGACTGAAAATAATAATCACTTGTAACTATCAAACCGGAAGTCGGAATAGGGCCCGAGAGGATTCGTTGGAAAGGTCTCGTCAACGTGAACGCGTTAGCGCTTGGTACATAATTTTCTAACATCTGGATCTCCGCAAAAGAAGGAAAGACTCCAAAACTCAAAATAGCAATAACTATTCACCCGGGTGTCGGATCGACTCTAACTTAGGCTCATTGGAAGGCTCTCTCAGAGCCTCACCTAACGTATCCTGTTTTATTACGATCCGATCACCCGATCTCTTGCAAGAAACAAAACAGCTACAACTATCGAGCAATTATCGTTTTTCTAGGGTTTACCTGCCGGGCTGCCGAAACTGGCTGCGCATACACATGATCGTTGCACGGAACGCACCATCATGATAAGCTCGAAGTTACGGTGAATGTGAACGTAAAACATCTCATAGGTTTACGATCCATTTATTAGGAAAAAGCCCAAAGAGAAAGTCTGGCTGTAAAAAGACGAAACTAGCCATGGAGGATTTCTATTATTCTCAATTCTAACACCACAGGTGTTACAACGTGGTTTACCCCGGGAATAAGGGTTACGTCCACGACCGCCGCACAAATCCACTATAGCTGAGATGAAGGTACAAAGTTACAAGATGCAGGCCGAAAAAAACCCTCATCACCCATCCCCTATTTAAGCACCAAGTCTCTCTCACAAAAAAGGAAACTTAAGTGCACACATAATGAGCTGCTGTAATCATGGGTGCCATCCAAGGTCTACCTTCCATCTTTGCAAGCGCCCATTGTGAGCTGCTGAGATCATGGGTGCCAACCAATATCTACCTTCCATCTTTGCATGGATGGTTGTCCCCCCTAATATTGCTGATTTTTTTTTTTCTTAACTGACCAACAATTAAGGCCAGCTCTTCATCCTCCACAACCAACGGGATCTCCTCTTAACTCCCTACCAAAATCACAAAGATATCAAGGATCACCTTCATAAGGAAATCCGATCAGATGATGGGGCGGGTACATGAAGAGGGATAACTCCATCAACCTCAACAGGTTTTTCGATAGTGGGATTCTATTTTTTGATAGTGAGATTCTACTATCAGATTTTTTGATAGTGAGATTTATCAGTTTTTTCAATAGTGAGATTATATTACCGGGTTTTTTGACATTGAGATTCATTATTGAATTTTTCGACAATGAGATTCATGTAGAATCTCACTACGAAAAATCGATTCTCACTATCAAAAAACTTGGCATAAGAATCTCTCTGTCATAAAATCCGATAGAATCTCACTATCAAAAAACCTAATAGGATCTCTGTGTCTGGTTTTTCGACAATGAGATTCAGTTTTTCGATAGTGAGATTCAACTATCAGATTTTTCGAAAGTGAGATTCTATCGGGTTTTTCAACAGTGAGATTCTGCTACCGGGTTTTTCAACAATGAGATTCATTATTAGGTTTTTCGATAATGAGATTCATATATAATCTCACTATGAAAAACCAATTCTAATTGTCGAAAACTTGGCCTTAGAATCTCACTGTTGCAAAACCCAATAGAATCCCACTATAAAAAAACCTAATAATTTTGGGTTTTTAAAGAGTGTGATTTTAATACCAGGACAGTGAGATTCAGTTTTTAAGAAAATATTTTGATAGTAGGATTCTATCAAAATACCGGGACAGTGAGAATCGGTTTTTAAGAAAGTGAGATTCGGTTTCAAGTGGGTTTGTAAAGTCAAGACATGGTCTTTATCAAAATACTGGGACAGTGAGATTCGGTTGCAAGTGGGTTTATAAAGTCAAGCTTTAAGTCGACAGGAGCGTGGAACGTGATAAAACCTGTCTCGTGGCCAAAGGCTATAATCAGCAGCAAGGGTTGGATTATGCTGAAACATTCAGTCCAGTTGTAAAACTGGACACTATTTAGTTGATTATCTCACTTGCTATCACTTATGATTGGGATATTCGACAACTTGATGTTAAAAACGCCTTTCTCCAAGGTAAACTTTCTGAATCGGTGTATGTGGCTCAACCACCTGGTTTTCGTGATCCTTCCTGCCTAGGGGTGGGACTTGGGCGGGTTTGACCCGAACCCGACCCGCCCAACCCGAACAATGGACAACATGGGCAAAGCTAGTTAAAAACTTGGACGGGTTTGGACAAAAAAAGATAAACCCGATTTCAATTTGGACGAGTTTGGGCACTGATCTACCCAACCCGAGGAACCTAAGGAAGTGATACACTAAGGTTGAATGCTTTTGTAGTTTTTTTTTTATGGAAATTAAAGACTGTCTGTTTGATGTTGAATGCTAAGAATTCGTTTGAAATATGTAAGGATATGGGTTGGACTTTATGTTTTTGTTATGCAATTTAAAGATTTTTTTTTATCAAATTAAAAAATATGTTGGTTTTTTTTATCTATTTATATGCACAAGCATTTCTAATTGGGCAACCCACCCAACCTGTCCATTATTTTGCAAATTGGGCAACCCGAGCAAATAGAATGGGCAAGCACGGGTCACGGGCAAAAAAGGGTTAAGGTTTGTGCAAGTCGGGTTGGGCATGGGTAGACCCTTCAACCCGCCCAAGTCCCACCCCTATTCCTGCCCCACTCATGTGTGCAAGTTGCACAAGGCGTTATATGGGCTCAAACAGGCCCCACGGGCGTGGTATTGCAAGTTCAGCTCTTATCTTCGGCAATTGGGCTTTTCCAACTGTGCATACGATGCTTCCTTATTTCTTTCCTTATGGCAGCCGGGGCATCATTCTTGTGCTAGTTTATGTCGATGACATCATTGTCACCGGTAGTAGCAACGCTTTAATTTCAGCACTTATTCGGCGCCTATCTTCCTAGTTCAATATGAAGGACATGGTCTCCCTTCACTATTTCCTTGGGATTCAAGTCCATCGGGACGCCGATTCAGTCACTCTTATATAGACCCGATATGCTCTTGAGTTTTTAGACTGATTTGGACTACGAGATGCTAAGCCTATGAAGACCCCTCTGGCACCTGGCTCGCATCTTAGCAAGACTGATGGAGATCCCTTGGCTGACATCTCTAGCTATCGCCGATTAGTTGGCTCGCTACAATATCTCACTATGACTCGGCTTGATGTTGCCTATGCCGTCAACCAGGTGTGCCAGTTCATGCAGAACCCATGCACCTCCCATCTAATTGTTGACAAGCGCATTCTACGCTATATCAAAGGTTCTCTTCAATAGGGCCTCCGTTTTTATCGGTGCACTCATCTCCCTCTCCGTGGGTTCTCCGATTCTGATTGGGCAGGATGCCCTGATGATCGACGCTCTATTTCTGGGTTTGTTGTGTACCTTTGGCCTAATTTACTCTCTTGGACCGCGAAGAAACAACATATGGTTTCTCGATCCAGCACGGAGGCCGAGTATCGTGCTCTCGCCACACTCACAGCTGAGATTTTATGGTTTCTTCATGTTTTGAGCACTTTACATATGCGCCCAGCTGCCACCCCGGTACTCTATTGTGACAATGTTAGCGCTTTCCATCTCGCCAAGAATCCCATTTCTCATCACCGCAACAAGCACGTCGAAATTGACGTCCACTTCATTAGTGATGTTTCCAAAAGCACGGTCCGAGTGTGTCACCTGCCAAGTCCTTTTCAAGTCACTGATTTCTCCACCAAGGCGTTATCATCTCCTCGGTTCATGGAGTTACGTCACAAGCTCAATGTATGTTTTCAACCCCCTTAAGCTTGAGAGGGGGCGGGGTGTTAGGATGGCTTGCATATCTTACCGTAATCACCTTCCGTGTTAGGATGGTATGAAGATGTTGCTATAATCTCCTCCATGCCATCAGTGAGACATGCATAGCTGGGCTCTAAATTAGGAAAGGCCAGCAATTGGTTATTGATAAAGATTCACTGTATATTTTCTTTATTGTTAAGTTGTTATTATCTATCCAAATCCATCCCCAAGATTAGGGCATGAGATATGCACCACGTAATGTAAATCCCATTATAAAAGGGAATGAACAACCCTCTCTATTCTCACATTGGAGATAGAGATTCTCGAATACTTTTCACAGATCCCTTCTTTAATTAGTTGCCACCATGGGCTATTCGGGTTTTGAACTACATATCTACGTCACTCAAGTGGACCCACCGCCGCCACATCGGTGGACCAGGGGGTACAAGACGCAACCATCACCACAAACCAGACGCCACCATCGGGTGGGAGACAAGGCCACATACACCGAGTGGATCCACCACCTAGCATTTTACTTGTGAGGAGAACCACATTTTTTTCCTTCAATTCATAGATGACAATAAAAAAACAATGTGTTAAAAGAGTAAAACCAAGAACATCTCATGTAAGGTATTCAACCAGTGGGTCTACATTCAATTTAATGCCCTTAACTTAGTCGCCCCGAACCACGGTATCCCATCGACACCTGTTATTTCTGTTCCTTTGGATGGTTCCGGGTTGTTGAGATCTACAGGCCACCAGGAGCTAGAACCCCAGGGGGCTCCCATCATAAGGGCCAGGTGATCAAACTACCCCAAACCACGGTGATTCCGTGGCTCGGTGCGACTATTTTTAAGTCATTCGCATTCAATTTGGGGTTCAAGGAGAATTCACGTCATACTATAGCAACAAAAAAGAAATCAGAGGTAAAACAAAGAGCACTCTAATCTTAATTTATATTATATGTTTCTTCTATATAAGCTGAAAAATTAAAATCAGATGTTCTATTCCAAAACCTACGAAACTTGCTAATTAACTCGGCCGTTCTTGAAAATCTTAGGCAACCTGCACGCTCATACTTCCTAGCCTCTATTGCTCGAGTAGGTGAACTTCTCCGTCATCAACAACTTTGCCATGATCTCGTACGCCGCCTGCGTCAGATGAATGCCGTCCCAGCTGATGCGTTTCGCAGGGTCGGGGCACACCGTAGTCCCGGGATTGCCGCACATCCGCGTGATATCGAAGTTGTACTCCCCGCCGGTCCCACAACATGCTTTAAGTAAGGAGTCCTTGTCGAATCCTGATCAAAGATGTATAAATTTGATGAAAATCATTTCAGAAACCAATCATATATACGAAGGCCTACGCGTAAATCATCTCTCGCTTAAGAAAAATTTCAGGATGGATACTTACCGTAGTTGACGGCATTGTGAAGTAGATACATGAAGGATTCGTAGTAGTCGGCGTACATGATGAGAACATGAGGGTATGTCTGCCTCAACCCCTCTAGTGCCTTTTGGAGTTGGGAGTTGTGGGACATTGCAAAAGAGTTTAAGCCTTTATGGCACTTGTTCTCATCGTAGGCGTTGGGATCATTGCTAAATGTGGTGAGGTAGCTAGGCATGCATCCAATGGGAAAATTTCCGGGAACAAGTAGTTGAACAGCCCCAGCGTCGATCAATTCCTGGATCAGATAACCCACATAAGAAAAACTTAAGGAAGGCCATTTAAGCAATGAAAAAACATATCATGTGACTTTTATTTGAAATCCTAACGCAAATGTTAGGCACAAGCATAGTTACCAAGTCGGAAGTCGGGAAAAAATCGGCTAGGGGAGAAGTCGGAAAAATCGGAAAAAGGTCGGAAAGATCGGGAAAGAGTCGGAAAACAAACGGTAGAATTTTGGAACATATTTATATATAGATGTTACAATAGGTTTTATAAGCAATACATGACGGGATTAAAACGCAATAAATCGGGAATAAAGTGCGTAAATTGGGATTAAAACGTGAAAACCGTGACTTTTTCATAAAATCGGGACTTTGTCAAAAAATTGGGAAATAGTCGCGTATCGTGTTTTAATCAAGACTTATTCAAAAAATCGAAGTTTTTGATAACAGAGGGCACAACTACTGAAAAAAAAAGACAGGCTCCTATGTCTATATCGATGCATGATGGACTAAAATGGGAATGCGAGTTAACAACAAATACGCCAAAAAGAGAATCATACAATACTCGATGCATTGTTGAAGCATTATTAATCTGAAACTTGATCAATGGCTAACAAACATTTGAGACCAAGAGTTTTTGATAACAAACACATGAAAAATTAACTTATTAATTCCAAAATTTAATTACATTAGGAACTTATTTGCATCAAATAGCTTGCAATAACAATAACAATAACATAAACTCGCTGATATTTAGTAAAGGGAAACTTACTTTAGCCGCACTTATAATGCGTTCCACAACAAGCGGCACGTAGCTCGTCACCTCGTCCACAGACTTTCCTTGGATAAGAGCATAATTATAATCATTTCCTCCGATCTCTCCCATCAGAATAAGCGACTGCCCGAGCCTTCTATTGATGTCTACAATTTACCAAGAAATTACAACCGAATTATGAGAATGATTATAACATGTTTAAGATCAGATCATATTGTAACATCTACCGACTTACCGATAGATTGCTGAGCTTCTCTTTTAAGTATGCTGTTATCTGGTTGGGAGGAGCACTTGGAATTGAGATGGGAGTTGAACCATTGAAGCTGAATGCTGAGAGAATTATTGGTGTAAGGCATCATAATACCCTTCTCTGCGAAGAAGGCATTGTCAAGCGCTGTGGCTCCGGCCACGGCAAAATTGACTCCTTGATCAAATTTGGCAGTGGTGTCTAGATACGGATTAATGAGTGGAAGATTGAACGCCAAGGCTGTGATTCCAAAAGAAATTAACCGAAAGATGAATACTCAACATTAGGATATGAATAATAAATACGCAAAAAAAGATGAGAATTTACAACATTAATCAATGTAAACATGCATCTAATTTATCTTGACCATAATTTTTTTTTTGTAAAAAATACAATTTTTAAGAAGTGGAGATAACCAACAATATCAACTACAAAACCGTAGTTCATCCGTCGTTAACCCAATTTTGTTTTTGATAAAAGAGCGTAAGGATCATACCGAAGTAATCGATCATTAGCAGCCCGTCGGAGCATCGCCCAGTGGCTCTATGGAAAGTGGTCTCGCCATAGGGATAGCTGGTGATGACGCTGAAGGCACCGATATCTCCCTGACGGATCAGGTTGCCGGTATCCGCGATCGAATCACCCAAGCTGTATATTGCTTTGATGGAACTTGGATCCAGTTGAGGGGAGAAGGGTCTGATGGAGCTTCGATCCTGTTGAGCTTGGGAGGAGGAGGAGGACAACGGGAAGAGAAGCAGTAGCAAGAGAGAGAAGGGAAGGGAGAGCTTCATGGCTGCGAAGAAGCTAGAGAGAGACGGGAGAGCTTAGAAGCGATGATGAGAGAACCTGCAACCATCGGTCCCTATAAATAGGCCCGCGGCGCGTAGGCTGTTCGTGCTGGGCTTTATCTCGGTTCGGTTGGCGCTGAGTTTATCCAACCCAATCTTCCCGCATTGCTGCCCTTTATCTCACAATATTTGAACTTTTATCCAACTCAATCTTCTGTAGTCGCTATCCATCCCGAAACCCTCGGTGCGCTGATGCTGCGATTAGGGTTAGTTGGTCGGTAGGTTTTTGGGATCTGAGCTTCCGCTTGGTATACTCCGGCGGCGGATCGCCCGCCGGTAGGTTAGTTGTTTTTTTTTTTTTTTTTTTTTTAATTGTTGTTTTTGGTTTGAATTTCTGGAAGAATTGGTGGATGTCTGGGGCAGTCACAAAGTTATCCGAATTTATTTAAAAATCTCTGAATATTCGTGTGTTAATCGAAGAATAAACCGGCGAGTAATCTTTCGATTTGCCGGTTCTCAGAATATTACCGAATAATCTTGAAACGTTGCGAACAATTCTTCAGAAACACATGAAACATCCTTAAACCTTCAAAAATTCTAAATAAAATGCTGAAAAATTCTAGACAATTATAAAATCCATCATTGGGGATGACATTGTTAGAGATGTTCAGAAGTTTTTCATTCATGTGCGAATGCTAGCGAGATGGAATAATACTTTAGTGGCTCTTATTCCCAAGTCCACCAAGCCAACAGAGTTGAAGGATTTTAGGGCAATATGCTTATGCAATCAACTTTTTATGTCTTTGGCTAAAATTATGGCCAATAGACTCTAGGTGATCATGAGTCATGACATCTCTGATTGGGCCTGATCAGTTTGCCTTCTTACTCGGGAGACATATTAGAGATAATTTACGTAGGAGAAATTACAGACAATAGAGCGGGCACCTCGACGGAAGGAATTGATGGCCATAAAGGCGGATATTGACAAAGCCTATGATCGTGTTCAATGGGAGGCGACCATAGTTATCGAATCGGGCTTTTTTTGAAAAAAATACGCGTATCGATCCGAAGTCGTAGCAAACAGTCAAAAAAACTCGTTTTTTTGAAAAAAACGACCGTACGCGTTTTATACGCGTTTAAAACGTATAAAACACATCGGGTTTGGTCCGGGTTTAAATTAGGTTCGGGTTTTAATTTGTTCGTGCTTAATAAACGCATATGCTATATTTTTTGAACTTTTGATTACTTAATGTTGGAAAATGACATATATACATACTTGGTATAATTTTGAAGATTTTTTTTGTTTTTTCCGATGTTTTTATATTTTTTTTCCGTTTTTTTCGTTTTCATCATATCTTTCTGATTTTTCCCCTTGTCGTTTTTTTTTCCCGTTTTCCGACTTGGTAACTATGGAGGCGACGGAGTGTATTCCTAGGAAGATGGGATTCCATGATATATGATGTCAATAGATTATGCAATGCATTTCAGCCACGATGATGTCCTTGGTGGTTAATGGGGAAGCTACTTGTCCATTTAAGCCAACATGTGGATTACGACAGGGGGATCCGTTTTCCCCTTATCTCTTTCTTTTGGTTTTCGCAGGTGATAACTTTGAACTAGAGCACCGGTTGCACGAAGGTGATCGATGTCTTATGACTAGTGACACCAAGGAATGTTGAGCCTATCACCAACATACCTTATGCTGATAATTTATTGGTGTCTTCTTCAGTTACAATGTTGGATGCATGAGGGTTGTGAGCTACCTTTGATTATCGCTAATACCCCGAAGATGCCGGTTGAAAAGGGTCCTTGGGTACATCTAGGTGCCCCTATAGGCTGTAAAAGGGTTAATAAGTTGGCTGGATGGAAAGCCCAGTTTTTTATTGCAAGCAAGCAGAGTGGTGTTGATTACATTGGTGTTGCATGCAATGCTGATTTAATATTTGGCTTCAAGTGTTGTAACAAAAGGTGTGCTATAGAAGATGGAGCAACTTATTTAGAATCTCATTTACATCTACAGGGATGGTATAAGGCCACCACTTAAAGGAGGTCTGAATGTTGTGGGGTTACAGGTGGGTACAACAACTGATGGTTGGTACTCTATGTCCAGTCCTAGAGTCTGATGCTTTGTGGGCTAAGTGGATTCACAATAGATATCAGCTAAGTTCAGCTAATTGGGTAACTGTGCCATTGTAGGAAACAAACTGTATTCGCTTTGAGAAGGCGATGATTAATGTTCTCGTAGCTAAATCAATACGGGGCCAGTTGTCCCCTACAATGGGTAAACGGATGGGCATGGGCATTGCGGTTTTTGTGTAAGGCAAGATGTGCTAAATTGTTTTGGGGCGAGTCAACCAATAGCCATCAGTTAGTCTGGACTTGTGAGTATGAGGAGTTATGTTCTGTCAACTTGTTTATCAAGAAACCAAATCCTGTTTGGAGGGGTGGTTTGCAGCAAAGCCTCAATATATTGCATGGGCAGATGGGTCCTTCAAGCTCTAGATGAAGTGGGAGGTGGAACATGGATATTGGTGACCGGCACTGGCGAGCTGATAGCTGGAGCTTTTACTTGTCTAGTATAGGCATCGTTACAGATAGAAACTAGTAAAAAACCCGGACAATGTCCGGATAAACTTGATGCACACCACTTGGCACAGACGACATCACAACCGTTCGAAGAAGTGTCAAATCTGGAGTGAGTGTGATTCACACGTCAAGGTGTGATTTACTTCGAGAGAGAAAATATTAATGATTTTTCTAATTGATATCAAATAACCATTAAATGCTACTGAATGTGTATTACCATCTTTACAGTAGATTTTTAATAGGATTTATGAGACTGTTAGGAGACGATGACTAGGGTTTGGAGAGGAACAGAATGATTCCATTGAGGGACTCAAGCCCAATATATGTACAGTAAACCCGACCCGACTATACAGTAAACCCGACCCATTACATTTACATTAACACTCCCCCTCAAACTCACGGTAGATCATGAACCGATAGTTTGCCTAGAAAATGTCTGAAGCGAGCAGTCGTCAGTGGCTTCGTCAGAAAATCAGCAGTCTGCTCCGATGAGGGAATGAAAGGCAGGGAGATGATGTGATCGATAAACGCCTGGCGAACATAATGACAGTCAACTTCAATATGCTTTGTTCGCTCATGGAAGACCGGATTGCTAGCAATCTGAATAGCACTCCGGTTGTCACAGAAGAGAGGGGTCGGCCCGGATATCACCACTCCCAAGTCAAACAGAAGACGGCGAAGCCAGACAATCTCGGCGGTGGTGGAAGCCATAGCCCTGTATTCGGCTTCGGTGCTGGAGCGAGCAACAGACTCCTGCTTCTTGCTGCGCCACGAAATCAGTGAGTCACCCAGAAACACACAGTATCCTGTAGTAGATCGACGAGTGTCTGCATCTCCTGCCCAATCTGCATCTGAGTAGGCGCGCAGTACCAACGGAGAGGTGGAGGGAAACAGTAGTGAACGGGTGATGGTGCCCCGAAGGTAGCGGATAATCTGGAGAACAGCTGCATGGTGTACTGACCGTGGAGCCTGAACAAACTGACTGACAATGCCAACAGCATGGGCAATGTCTGGCCGGGTCATGGTGAGATAGACAAGCATCCCAACCAACCTCTGGTAGCGGGAGACATCCTGGAGCGGCTCACCATCTGTAGCTAGAAGCTTCAAATTGAGCTCCATGGGTGTGTCAGCAGTACGTGTGTCAGTAAGCGCAGCATCAGCAAGGATGTCGGAGATATACTTCTGCTGTGAGACCAACAGACCACGGGATGACCTGGCAATCTCAAGACCCAGAAAGTAGCGAAGCCCAGATCTTTCATCTCAAACTGACTCTAGAGGTGCCGCTGGAGAGAGGCGATGGTGGCACTGTCATCCCCAGTGATGATCATATCATCCACATAGAGGAGAAGAACTGCAA
Source organism: Chamaelirium japonicum (assembly GCA_947650365.1). Classification (NCBI taxonomy): domain Eukaryota; kingdom Viridiplantae; phylum Streptophyta; class Magnoliopsida; order Liliales; family Melanthiaceae; genus Chamaelirium; species Chamaelirium japonicum. Next base: position 37,156,516 of record OX393551.1, on the reverse strand, counting down.
TGCCCTGACTGGAGGAGCGAGTGAACAAGGCATAGTCGGAGTGACGCTCAACAAACCCGGCGGCCAGAACTGCACTGCGAAATCGCTCAAACCAGGCACGAGGAGCCTGTTTGAGCCCATAGATGGCTCGGCGCAACCGACACACGTGCCCGGGAGGAACCGAAGTGCCCGGAGGAGGAGCCATGTAGACTTTCTCGGAGAGATCACCGTGGAGAAACGCATTGGTGACATCCATCTGATGGAGAGGCCACCCTCGAGCAGCTGCCACAGCTAAGAGGGTGCGCACAGTAGTCATCCGAGCAACCGGAGCAAACGTCTCCTCGTAGTCAATCCCATACTCTTGGGAGAAGCCATGAGCAACGAGGCGAGCCTTATGCCGCTCAATGGATCCATCAGGCCGAGTCTTGACCTTGAATATCCACTTGCAGCTAACAGGCACCACCCCGGAGGGACAAGGCACCAACTCCCAGGTCTGTGTCCGCTGAAAAGCTTCAAGCTCAACTGACATGGCCTGCCTCACGGTACGATCGGGGCTCCCGATGGTTGTGTATAGCAGTAAGAAAGACCTGAAAGGATGGTGAATATGAGACACTGGCAGAGTAGCCAGAAGAGTCAGAGGGAGAAACAGAGTAGCCAAACCTGTCAGGAGAGTAGTCGTATCTGGTAGGAGGGTGATGTTCGCGCGCTGGGTAGCGCCGAACAGGAGCAGGATCCACGACCGGGGAGGAGGGGGCAGCAGCATCAGGGGAGGGAGTACCAGTGTGAACCGACGCTGGAGGAGGAGCTGCAGACCGACGAACATATACACGAGTAACAGGTGGTGGTGGAGGTGGCGTGGGGGACTGAGGAGGTGGTGGTGGTGGTGGAGGTGGCGATGAAGACTGAGGAGGTGGTGGTGGTGGTGGAGTAGGCGTGGATGGGGCAACAGAAACCGGGGGTAGAACAGGGATGTGGAGATGTGAGGGGGGCGAGGAGGATGACGAGGGAGGCAAGGAAAGATCCCGAGACTCAGGTGCAAAATACGGGACATCCTCAACAAAGAAAACGTGACGGGAGACACGGATCCGACGAGCTAAGGGATCATAGCAGCGATATCCCTTGTGCTCACGACTGAGCCCCAAGTGAACACACCTAACAGACCTCGCAGAAAGTTTGGTGCGCTCATGGGGAGGAAGAAGAACGAAGCACGTGCAGCCAAACGTGCGAAGAAGAGAGTAGTCAGGTGGACTGGAGTGAAGACGCTCGTGAGGGGTGGAACCGGATAGAGCAGACGACGGAGTGATATTGATAAGGTGAACAACCGTCATGACAGCTTCAGCCCAGTAGGAGTGAGGAACAGACGCAGAGAGAAGCAAGGCTCGTGCAGTCTCAAGGACATGACGATGCTTTCGTTCGGCAATTCCGTTCTGCTCATGGGTGTGGGGACAGGACTGCTGGTGGAGAGTGCCGTGAGACTGAAGAATCTCACGCATCTAAGAGGAGAGATACTCCTTGGCATAATCAGACCGAAAGGTCTTGATTCGCCGACCAAACTGGGTGTGTATCATAGTTGTGAATCGCCTAAAGATGTGAGGAATTTCAGACCGATGACGCATGAGATAGACCCAGGTGCACCTAGAATAGTCATCGATAAAACAAACATAATACATATAACCAGATAGAGATGCAATAGGAGCAGGACCCCAAATATCCGAATGAACTAAATCGAATAAAACATTAGCCTGGGAAGTACTAGCAGAAAAAGGAAGAGCTAGATGCTTTGCCAGTCGACAACCCGTACAAACCGATAGGGGGGAGAAAGACGCTCGACCCAAAGCACCCGAGCGGAATACGCTTTTGAGTCGATCACTCGATATATGACCTAACCTTCTGTGCCACAGGTCGGCATCAGAGGTGACAGACATGACAGACGCAACTGAAGACACATGGAGATGGTCCAACTGGTAGAGTCCTCCTGCCCTACGGCCAAGCCCAATCCTCTGACCCATCCGCGAATCCTGCACAACACAAACAGAAGGGGTGAAGGTGACAGTCAGGCCAGAGTCGCAAAGAGAACTGATAGAAATCAAATTAATATTAAGACGGGGGGCATGATGGACATGAGATAGGGTCAGGTGACCAGAAGGGTCAGAGGTGGTGGTGATGGAGCCACATTGCAGAATAGGGACGAGAGTCCCATCCGCAGTGCGAACCTCCTGGTGGGTGGTAGTGGGAGAGCAGTCCGTGAGGACAGTAGAGTCAAAAGTAAGGTGACAGGAGGCACCCGAATCGAAGATCCATGGAGCAGTAGTACCAGAGTTGGCAGACAAGCCGTGCGCAGTCGCGGAGCCGGTGGAGGCGATGTGGCGAAGAAGGAGCTCCTCGAGGCGCTGAAGACGGTCCGGCTCAGACGGCGAAGGAGCTGTGGGAGCAGTGGGGAGCGTCGAGGCCTCTGCAGTAGCCGCTGTACCACCAAAGTGGTGGAAAGAAGACGAACCACGTCCACGGTTCCGTCCACCACGACCGCCGCGTCGATCAACGCGTGAAGACAAAGTCCAGCGTGATGCTCTCTCATCCGGACCCCAGCAGGGGTTGCGAGGAGGACGAGTAGGGCATTCGCGCTTCATGTGACCGGGCTCCTTGCAGTAGTGACAGAAGACAGCCTCATCGGAGAACCCGACTGCCAGGACAGAGTCGGAGCTAGGAGCAAGTGGAGGAGGACGAGCGCCCTGAGTCTGAAGGCGGGTCTCCTCGTCGACCAAGGCGAGCAGAGCATCCTCGAGTCGAGGGAGTGGCTCACGGTGCAGGAGCTGGGCAGCTATGAGAGCAAAGTCCGGTCGAAGCACTGCCAGGAACTGGTGCAGGTGGCCCTTGTCGAGGTAGCGCTGGAAATCCCGGGAGCGGGGGCAGGCACACTGCTCCCAGATCAGTGAGTCCAGCTCATGCCAGTAGGCACTCATCTGACTGAAGAAGTCCTGAATGGTATGCTCCCCCTGTCGTGCAGACTGCGAGTCACAGATGAGCTGATACCGGCGGGTGCCTCCGCGCGGGAGAAAACGGTCCCGGAGATACTCCCACATCGCGCGCGCTGTCAGAAGGCGGCCGATGGGAGCAAGGAGCGGACGAGCAACCGAGTCCAGGAGGTACGCCCGGATGGCCTGATCGTGGCGGCGCCACGTAAGAGCAGTAACGGTGATGGCTGTGGTAGCAGTCGCTGCAGAAGACGCAGCACTGCTGGTGACAGAGGACGAGCCGGAGTAGTAGTGGGCGGAGGATCCTCGCCGGTGATGTGACCCCACAGATCACGACTGGAGAGGGCGGCCTCGACGGTGAGGGACCAGTCAGGCCAGTCGCTGGCCGACGACAACTGGAACGCGACCGCCTTCAGCGGTGGAGAGATCGCAATGACGGTCGGTACAGCTGGAGAGGCCATGGAGGAGGCTGGAGGGTGTCGGGAGGGAATCGGGTGGGCTGTAGGGGATCGGGTGGGCTGTAGGGAGGGGATCGGGTGGCCTGAAGGGGGGATCGGGTGGCCTGAAGGTGGGCTGTAGGGGATCGGGTGGCCTGAAGGACTGTAGGGAGGGGATCGGGTGGCCTGAAGGGCTGTAGGGAGGGTTCGGAGGGCCGGCGGTGACTGGAGGGGGTGCGGGGGAGGTCAGAGGAGGTGCGGGGTGGGCTGAAGGGGGTGCGGGGGAGGTCGGCGGTGACTGGAGGGGCCGGGGGGGGGGGGGGGGGGGTTCGGGAGGGGTGCGGGTGGGGTCGGGGGGGGCCGGCAGTGACTGGAGGGGCCGGGGGGGGTTCGGGTGGGGTCGGGGGGGGCCGGCGGTGACTGGAGGGGCCGGGGGGGGGGACGGTTGGAGAAGGGAGGGGGGGGGGGGGGTTCGGGAGGGGTTCGGGTGGGGTCGGGGGGGGGGGGCCGGCGGTGACTGGAGGGGCCGGGGGGGGGGACGGTTGGAGAAGGGAGGGGGGGCGGCGGTTGCTGTAGGCCGGAGGGGGGGCTGCCGATCAGGTGAAGAAGGCCGAAGGGCTGCTGATCAGATGAAGGAGGCCGGAGGGGGTTGCCGGAGGTGCTGCCGTCGCCCTAGAGCTCTGATACCATGTTAGGAGACGACGGCTAGGGTTTGGAGAGGAACAGAATGATTCCATTGAGGGACTCAAGCCCAATATATGTACAGTAAACCCAACCCGACTATACAGTAAACCCGACACATTACATTTACATTAACAGAGACAAAGCTGCGTCCACACATGGGAGAAGGCTTCTGGCTCTTCAAAAGAGTTCCATGTGTCACAATACTGGAGAGAGGCTTCCATTTTAGTATTATACTATTAGATACTATTCGATGTTGGCTATTTTGGCTGTTCTGGAGGAGCTTTTCGTCGGGTGTGTTTGGAGGGTTATTGGCAAGAGTTTCCTATTGAAGTTCACTGTCTCATGTATGAAGACTTTAAGGCCATGACATCATGACCATGCCCATTGTACCAAAAAAAAGTTTATTTATGGTATTAGTGAAAACTTCTACAGCCAACACTAGATTGGAATTGTAATGTTTGCTGTAAAATACATGGGAATTGATGTGGTAGATGAATTCACTCTAGACTCAAATCTCGATATTTTTTATTCTAGGGATTGCGCACAAACTTCATTCGATTACTAAATTGCTTCGTGTTAAATTCAGGTTCGTGTTAATTTTATAGTTGAATAGTCCATTTTTGAATATTTTTGCAGTCCATACAGGTTCCTCTTTTTTTTTTTTGACATTGCGGGTGTCAAAAAACCTTTCGGACAATGGACCCACTTCGGGTTCGGACTAATCCCTATGGGAATGCACACCAACCCACTCGAAAGTATCCGCACTCCTGGATAACTCGAGAGGTGGGGAGTTGAACCCACGACCTCCTCACCAGAGCATCAATTGCCTATACCCACCAGGGGATAGGAGGGTTGGCAAGCAACTGATGCTTGGGTGAGGAGGTTGTGTGTTCTACTCCTCCCCCCTTCAAATAAAATCTAGTTTTGACAAATCTAATGACAATAGGATTGAGGAGCTTTCAAACTCAAACCACAGATCCTATAATCAGCTGTCTTATGCAACAAAAACATGAAGTTAAACTTGGAGGATTCTACTTTTGAAGTGCAAAACAAGAAATTATTTATAAAGTACAAATTATGAGGATGATTGTATAATATGATGATATAGAATTTGAATTTTTTTTTCTATTTAATTCTGTCATGCACATATCTACAGATATTAATTATGAGCTAACTTTTTCTCCCTTTGTGTTTTCAACGTAACAATTAAACGAAAGTTCTTCAACTTATTCATGCTTAAATCTGCTTCAAATATGCAAAAGGGATAATATAAAAATTTAGGTAGGGCACCCTCTTGCTGCTATCACTATTCTCGCTTGCAAAAACAACTTTGAGACTGAGGTTGAATGTGAGGATGAGGGTAAAGGGTTAGGGTTAGGTCAACCTCTTGCTGCTATCACCATTCTCGCTTGCAAAAACAACTTTTATATAATTGGATCATTTTAATCTATCTGCTTTGTCAGTGACCCTTATCTGTCTCCATCATCTAAATATCAAATCCTTAACTTTTTGATTGCTTCTAGTCTCATGGTAGATCAATAGATCTGTTAAGACATGGAGGCTAGGGTTTGGAGAGAATGGAATCTATCCTTCATTTAGGAACAAGCCTAATATATATGTACATCAATACATCTACAGCCCGATCCGACAGTACATAGAACCCGACCCATCTCTATACATTAACAGGATCAACCCAAATTTCTATTAGATTTTTGGATAATCGTGTGAAGGGAGTTTTTTTGTATGTTATGGTTATCACAGAACCTATCATTTTGTTACTAGATTTCATGCTTATCTTGGAACTTGGAAGAGTGCATTGGAAATATTTGAAGTAGGTCTGTAGGTACTTCAAGGGAAGTTTCAAGCTGTGCTTGATTTTTGGGGATCAAAAAATATATTTGGAATCTTACATATGCCGATATTGAAAAAAAAAAAGAGGAATCTTTGCATATGCCGATGTGACAAACCCTAGAGGAAGAGAGGAAAAGAGAGAGAGAGAAGGAGAGCTAGGGTTTGGGGAGAGAAAGGAATGAATCTCTCATTAGGCCAATAGCCAATATAAGGTGAATACATGTGAGTCATATATACGCTGAGTGTATGTATATACACTAATACATCTTAACACCCCCCCTCAAACTCAGGGTGGATCATGCACCAAGAGTTTGGCAATCAAAGACCGAAAACGTTGTGTAGGATGTGACTTCGTGAAGAAGTCTGCGATATGCTCTGCTGAGGGAATGAAAGGTAGTGAGATTGTCATGGCCTCATACTCCTGTCGGACGAAGTGACAGTCAATCTCGATGTGCTTTGTCCTTTCATGAAAAACCGGGTTGCTAGCAATCTGAATAGCACTCCGGTTATCACAGTGAAGTGGAGTAGGCTCGGAGAAAGAAACACCGAGATCACTGAGGAGACGTCGAAGGTGAACTATCTCCTTAGTTGTGGAGGCCATGGCCCTGTACTCAGCCTTAGTGCTAGAGAGAGACACCACTTTCTGCTTCTTGCTACGCCAGGATATCAAAGAGTCGCCGAGAAACAAACAGTAACCAGTGGTGGAGCGGCGTGTAGTCGGATCTCCAGCCCAATCTTCATCTCAGTAGGCTCGAAGTCTAAGAGAGGAGGACGATGACAGAAACAAAGAGCGAGTAACTGTCCCTCTGAGGTACCGGAGGATCTGAAGAAGAGCACCGTAGTGAACTGAGTGTGGAGCTGCAACAAACTGACTGACAATACTGACAGTGTGTGCAATGTCAGGCTGAGTGATGCAGAGATAGACGAACTGTCCCACAATCTGCCTGTACCGAGTGGGATCTGAAAGAGGAACTCCATCTGTAGGACATAGCTTCGAGTGAAGCTCAAGAGGGGTGTCTACTGTGCGGTTATCTGTGAGGGCAGCACGACTAAGGATGTCTGAAAGGTACTTCTGCTGAGAGAGCAGAATACCATCTGCACTGTATGCTACCTCAAGACCAAGAAAGTAGTGAAGCGTACCCAAATCCTTCATCTGAAATTGGTTCCTCAAGTGTCGCTGAAGACTAGCAATCGCAGCAGAGTCATCTCCAGTGATGAACATGTCGTCTACATATAACAGTAGAATCGCCCGGCCCTGCGGGGACGACCGGACAAACAGAGAGTGGTCCTGACTGCTCTCTGAGTAACCAAGTTCCCTGACAGCACGACGGAAATGCTCAAACCAGGCACGGGGAGCTTGCTTGAGCCCATAAATGGCCCGACGAAGACGACACACGTGCTGAGAAGGAACACGGAGACCAGGAGGAGGATTCATGTAGACAGTCTCAGACTAGTCACCGTGAAGAAAGGCATTTTTCACGTCCATCTGAAGAAGGGCCCATCGATGAACAACTGCCACCGCCAGAAGAGTGCGAACGATGGTCATCTGAGCCACCGGAGCAAAGGTCTCCTTGTAGTCAACGCCATATTCTTGAGTAAAGCCACGAGCCACCACCCGAGCCTTGTGACGCTCAATGGATCCATCAGGGCGGTGCTTGACCTTATAAATCCACTTGCAGCTGACAGGCTCAACGCCAGAGGGCAGAGGGATAATATCCCAGGTCTGAGTCTGCTGAAAGGCCTGAAACTCCTTATCCATAGCCTGACGCCACTGAGGAAACTGAACTGTCTCAGAGTAGGATCGGGGCTCCTGATCTACGTGCATAGCAGTAAGAAAGACAGTAAACTGAGGCGAGTAACTGCAGATAGAGGCAAAACCAAAATGATCAGGAGGCCCAGTATCGTGGCTTAAATGGTCAGGCGGGTGATGCTGGCGTTGAGGGTAGCGAGGCGGGCCTGGATCCACGACTGGCAATGACGGAGCAGGCACAGGAGGCAAAAAACTAGGAGTAACCTCAGCAGTAGGGGAGCCGACATCCGCTGAGAAGGAAGGACACGGAGACACAGGGGTAGGCCGGCGAGAGTAGACCTGAGAAAATAGAGAGACAACCCGAGGAGGAGATAGAGGCATGGGCATAGAGGAGGAAGCCTCGGAGGAGTCCCCTGGAGACACTGGGGAAACAACTGGCAAAGGAGCCAGTGGTGCTGAGGGAGCAGGTGGTAGGGAAGGAGCCGACGGAGCCGGGGGAACTAGAGAGGCCAACGAGGGAGGCAAAGGTGTTGATGATGGAGGAGAAGAAACCTCAAGAAAGGTAAGATCCTGAGCTTCAGGAGAGTAGTAGGGCGTGTCCTCGACAAAGAAAACGTGTTGAGAGATACGCAAGCGACGAACAACAGGGTCATAGCAGGGGTATCCCTTGTGCTCAGTACTGATCCCAAGAAGGATGCACTTAGCTGCCTGAGCAGACAACTTTGTGCGCTCATGGAGAGGAAGAAGAACAAAGCAGGTACACCCAAAAGTGTGAAGAGGGCTGTAGTCAGGAGTGGTAGAGAGGAGACGCTCATGAGGAGATAACTCAGATAAGTCGTCTGGAAGAACTGACGAAGGAGTGATGTTAATGAGCTGGACTGAGGTGAGGAGAGCCTCAGCCCATAAGCGCTGAGGAACAGAACCAGAAAGAAGGAGAGCTCGAGTAGTCGCAAGAATATGGTGATGCTTGTGCTCAGCAACACCATTCTGCTCATGGATGTGAGGACACGAGTGCTGGAAAATAATCCCATGGGACTGAATAAGGCTGCGCATAGCGGTAGATAGATACTCAAGGGCACAATCAGATCGAAAGATCTTGATGCACCGACTAAACTGCGTGTGAATCATGGAGGTGAAGTCCTTATAGACTTGGAGGATATCCGATTGACGGCGAAGAAGGTAGACCCACATGTAGCGACTATAATCATCCACAAACGAGACATAATATAAATATCCAGTCATAGAAGGGAGAGGAGAGGGGCCCTAGATATTCGAGTGAACAAGATCAAAAAGAGCAGAGCTCTGAGAAGTACTAGATGAAAAGGGAAGGGCAGCAGCTTTTGCGAGCTTGCAGCCAGTACAAGTAGATAAAGATGAAAAAGGACCACGACCTAGAGCTCCAGAATATAGTAATCTCTTAAGTCGTGGTTCCGATGCATGACCTAGTCTCCTATGCCACAGGTCGGCATTAGGAGAGACAACTCCACAAAACCCAGATGATGACGGATCCAAAGAGTGAAAAAACTCTATCTGGTAGAGTTCGCCTGCCCTATGACCTGCTCCAATCGGTCGGCCAGTACGCAGATCCTGCACAGAACAAGAGGAAGGGGTAAATGTCACAGAGCATCCAGAGTCACATAAAGCACTAACAGAAATCAGGTGCATATGGAGTATGGGAGCATGGAGCACAGAGGATAAGGAGAGATGGCAAGCAGGGGCGGAGGCTGAAGTAATGGATCCAGACTGTGAGATGGCTAAGCGAGAACCATCTGCAGTGTGGATCAGTGGCAGGTGGGTCGCAGGCTGACAAGCAGTGAGCAGGGAGGCATCTGGAGTCATGTGGTGTGAGGCGCCCGAATCCAGTATCCAAACAATGGGACTACCAGAAGAGGCAGAGAAGGCTGAGGCACTGGAAGATCCAGGAGTAGCGACAGACTGTCGAGAGAGTCTAAGCTGAGCTAGTTCCTCACGAATAGACTGTAGTTCGCCAGCTGTGACGGAAGAGGCAGCAGCAGCAGTAGGAACAGGGCGACCACGACCTCGAGCTCGTCCTCGACCTCGATCTCTGTAGGTAGGATGCTTCTCTGGATGAAGTGAGAAGCAAGTATCCACGAAGTGGCCCGGTGTCTGACAGTAAGTGCAAAATGGTCTACCATGGGAGGCAGTAGCTGGTGGGCCTGAGACCGGCGGTGGAGCAGCAGCAAGAACACCCTGAAGACTGAATGGAAGAGGTAAGGCCCTGGAGGCAAGAGTATGCAGACGAGTCTCCTTAGCGACCAGCTCAGCTATAGCCTCATCCTGACGAGGAAGGCTGTCCCGGTAAAGAAGCTGACCGGCCAGGGCACTAAACTCTGACCGTAGGGCAGCGAATAGCTGATAGAGCTGAAGGCACTCTCGATAGAGCTGATACTCGACAGTACGAGACGGGTCAGTAACGGGAGCGAGATCCTGAAGATCACGCCAATAGGAGCGCATCTGACAATAAAACTGTTGGACCGTCAACTCTCCCTGCTGTACCAACTGGGCCTGTGTGAGAAGCTAATACTCACGTGCTCCACTCTTCTCAACAAAGCGAACAGTGAGATGACCCCAAAGCGCTGCAGAAGTGGCAAGCCCAACCATATCCCGGCGAGGAGAACGATCCACAGACGCAACAAGGTAGGCCTTGATACGCTGATCGCGAAGGCGCCAGGGACCGTATTCCGCATCTGAGGTAGAAAACGTAGAAGATCCATCAAGATGTCCATGAAGATTGCGACCCTCAAGGGTGGATTCCACTGTGGCGGACCATGCCGGCCAGTCGGAGGCCTCTTGGAGAAGAAAGTCAGTGGCAAGGGGGAGGAAATCTCGTGGAATCTCATAGGGAGCCACCGGAGGAGACGGCGGAGTCGTCATCGAGGAAGTCGAGGACATGGCCGGAGAGAGGAAAGCCGCGAAGAGCTAGCGACGGGTGCGGTAGTGGGAGGCGCAGAGAGCAGAGGTGAGCGTCGTGGGGGTGTGCGAGGTCGCAGGGCACGGGGTTGCAGGGGATCGCGAGAGTGGGAGGCGAGCGGTGCGGGGGTGTGCGGGGTCGCGAGCTGGATCGCGGGGAGCGAGTGGGATCGCGAGATCTAATCACGAGCGGGCGGGCAGGATCACGAGCTGGATCTGATTGCGAGTGTGCGGGGAGCGAGCGGGATCGCGAGCGGGCGCGAGAGGTGTGGGTGCAAATTTTGGCAAAAAAGTCTGCAAACCACGGGACCCACCGGCCCTGCCTGGTGGGCCCACAAAGACTACCGCAGGATCCACCGGCCCTGCCAGGTGGGCCCACAGAGACTACCGCGGGACCCACCGGCCCTGCCTGGTAGGCCCACAGAGGCTACCGCGGGACCCACCAGCCTCTCCTGGAGGCTCCCCAGAGAAGACGGCGGGACCCACCAGCCCTGCCTATGGAATCCCCCGGAAGCGGCAACAGAAACCGCCATTTGCCCCGGATTTTCTCCCAAGAAATCCTATAAATAGCAGAGCCTTCAAATGTAAATGGATCCCAGTTTCAAATTTGAAATCTGATTTCAGAAACCAGAGCTCTGGAAATTCCAGCTTTCCATTCTCCTACTCTCCTCGACCTTCTTCTTGTCTCTGAAGAGATCGGAGATACCTCAGTGATACTCGGCCTATCGAGGTCACTTCAAGCAAAGTGATAGTGAATTCGGGTTGCTCCCTATAGCACGGAGACGTAGGCTTCGGCTGAACTCCGAGATCACATCTCGCGTCAATCTTCTCTCTATTTGCATAGCATAAGTGGTAACTCAAAGTCAGCAAGGCAATAGCCTTCAAACCAACCTTCTAATCAACAGATCGACCAACGATCTTCGATTCAACTTCAATTGACTGGTGAGGTGAAGTTTTCGGATCGGTATAAAGATTTTCCCCCACAGTTTGGCACCGTCTGTAGGATCCGAGCGAGAAGCCAAGCCCGCTCTATAACGGATATCAGATCGGTTGAGCAGACAACCGATCTAGATAGTCAAACTTCCCGGCCCCTTCGGTTAAGCAGACAATCGTTCGGACACCGGCAACCTGGTTGCATCCTTCGCTTTCCCTAAATGGCGAGGACGAAACATCAGGATCATCCAGAGGGAAGCAACACACGTCAGTCTCGTCCAGAGACTCGTTCAATGAGTCAATGGCTCAACTTCGGACAGCCCCTTGCTGTCCCCGAAATTGGGGTTCGCTCAGGGAGCGGAAGATCGGTCGATCGACCGATCGCCCCACCTCCACGGCAGTCAATAAGGCAACTGCCCCCGCTCCAGCTGAAGATCCTCCGTCCACTTATCAAATCTCGGTAGTCGACTTCCAGCTGCTGCAATTGGCTAAACAGAATACCACCCTCACTGCTGAAAGGGATGCCCTCAAGAAAGCAGCCTCCGAGGCTGGGATTGTTCTTCCCATCCCCTCGTCTAACGAGAAAGTCGATCTGCCGCGATAATCAATCCACTCCGAGCCACGGAGATCAATGGGCACCGCTGCCCTTGAGAGGATCCGTCACGATCCAACCCCCTCTGCTGTTCCATGGAAGCAGAGTGTCTGGGATCGTATAGATGATGAATCCTCTCAGTCGTCCTTGGGCCGCAACTGTGACAGGCGGACACAGTTGAAGCCCGACTTACGAAGAAAGCAACAGATGAAAGGGGCGCCATCAAGGAGTAGAGCTTCTCCATCCCTCCCACTTCAACGGGGAGCCAGAACGGATCTTCATCATCGACTCCAACCGGCTGATACTCAAAGGCCCGAACAAGACCTCGCGATTTTGCCTGTTGACCTACACCTGGGGCATGGTCGTAGGGAGAGATACTCCTCTGCTGGACCTCTCCATCGGAGCCTGTTCCAGTCAACATTTCCTAGGGGATGGAGGACTCCCACTCTCCCCAAATTCAATTGCCTCAAGGGAGATCCAACTCTCCATATACTCTCCTTCAAGCAAGCTTTGACGCCGCATGAGGAAGAAAACAACGTGCTCTGTCGCACCTTCGCCGGGAGCCTCGACGAGCCTTCCCTCGATTGGTACCACAATCTCCGGGCTGGATCCATCACCCAGTTCAGAGTTTTAGCTAACCATTTCGTGCAGCATTACCAGCTCAACTTGAAGCTGGAGAAGAAGCTAGACTCCCTTTACAGGCTAAGGATGGGTGCTGATGGGAGTCTTCACAGTTTTACGCGAATGTTCCGCAACGAACATGCTGCTCTCTCAGGACGACATCTAGATGATGAGGCCATCATGCTAGCCTTCCAGAATGCTCTCCGTTTCGATCTCCATATCTACAACGACTTTATTCGCAATCCTCCTCCTTCCTTGGGTTCAATGTTTGATCGAATCCAAAGGAAGATCGAGGTAGAGGATGATCAAGTCGCCCGAAAAGGGTGAGAGACAAAGCGGCGATCCGCTGAGAGAGAGGCCTCGAAGTATGCTGCCAAAGCTCACAATGCAGAGGCAGTAGTTCCCCCTGTGCCCAAGCGGTCAAGAAACGAGGGTCGCAGATCCCCTCAGAAGAAGACTACATTCACCGATTGGACTAGCTCTATCGATCGAGCAAATCCTCGATCGAATTCAGCACGAAGAATTCCTCCGAAGGCCAAACCCTCTACAGCCAGACACCAAGGTCACAGCGGACAAAATAGTCTATTGTGACTTCCATCGCAGCCACGGCCATCCTACCGATCGATGTTATCAATTGAGATACCACCTCGAGGATTTGCTCCGGGAAGGCCACCTCCAAGATTTCATCAAAGGCGGACCAGACCAGCGCCGACATTCCGCGAAGGAAAAAGAAGCTTGCTGGATCCACCAGATCTCTACCGATCAATCGCCTATCACCGTGAGTGCCAACGTCTTTGGTATTCACGGGTCATTGCATAATCAAACATTGATGGGCAAAGAAGTGGATCGACAGATACGGTGCATCTTCAACATTCGTACTGCAGCGAACAAAGAAGACACCTGGGTCGAGAAGCTTGTCAAGGGCTTAGCTTGGCCATCCATCGTCTTCAACGACTCCGATCTTCAAGGAGTTCACACTCCACATCGAGACCCTCTGGTCCTGAAGCTCATCATCGATGGGAGCACTGTCAACCGCATTCTCATCGACACCGGAAGCTTCATCGATATTATATTCTCGGACTGCTTCAAGCATCTGGGACATAAGTATTCCAGTCTCGAAGTCGTCCCAACGGTGATCACGGGCTTCAACGGTGAGCAAAGCATAACAATGGGCGAATCAAGATTCACCCTCGACCTCAGCCGAGAGACCCGAGTCTCGGTAAGGTTCGCCATCGTCGAAGGGACATCCAACTACAACATCATCTTGGGCAGACCATTCCTCCATCAGATCAATGCCATCTCCTCCTCCTACCATCAGCTGCTCAAATTTGCAACAGAAGAAGGTATTGTCTGTATTCGGGGAGATCAACAAATGGGGCGAACATGTGAAGCAGCCGCTGCCAGAACAGATCGCCGGATAAACCTCGCTGCCCCAAAGCGACCTAGAGACGAAGCTGGTCCTTCGTTAACATAGCAACCAAAGGAGATCCCACTGTCCGAACCCCCACCGATCGAGTGGGAAGCCTCACCTTTAATCGAAGAAATCATCCCAATTAACATCGGCGGTGGAGATCTCCCTCGAGAAACCTTCATCGGTACCGGTCTCAGTGACGCAGAAGCGCGAGACATGGTATCGTTCCTTTAATCCAATATTGACGTCTTCGCCTGGTGCTTCGAAGATATGCCTGGGATCAACCCAGATGATGCGTGTCATCGACTCGCGATCACAGAAGGAGTAAAGCCCGTCAAGCAAAAGCCACGCACAATCCGACCAGAGAGACAAGTCGCAGTTCAAGAGGAGATCAGTAAGCTACTCGCAGCAGGCTTCATTCGTGAAGTAGAGTACCCTACTTGGATCTCCAATATAGTTGCTGTCCCAAAGAAGAATGGGAAGGTCAGAGTGTGCATTGACTTCACCAACCTCAACAAAGCTTGTCCCAAAGATCCGTTCCCCATGCCAAGGATAGATAGACTCGTCGATGCCACAGCTGGCCACGAACTTCTATCTTTCATGGACGGATACTCGGGATACAATCAAATTCCGCTACACCCGGACGATCGAGAGAAGACGTGCTTCGTGATTGACCGAGGACTCTACTGTTTCAATGTAATGCCTTTCGGCCTCAAGAATGCTGGATCTACCTATCAAAGGCTAGTCACGAAGATGTTCGAAGATCAAATCGGACGCAACATCGAAGTTTATGTAGACGATCTCCTCACCAAAAGTGCCAGTCGTGGGAGCCACCTCTCTGATCTGGCTGAGACATTCCAAATCCTCCGAATGTATCGCATGAAGCTCAATCCAGCTAAATATGCATTCAAAGTTCAATCGGGCAAGTTCCTTGGCCACCTTGTGACCAGGAGAGGCATCGAAGCCAACCCCGACCAAATCCGAGCTATACTTGATATGCCGTCGCCTACCAATCGGAAAGAAGTGTAACGCCTCACTAGAAGATTAGCACCCCTCAACCGATTCATCTCAAAGTCTTCCAACAAGTGCAAGCCGCTCTTTGACAAGCTGCGGAAGTCCGATACCTCTGGGTGGAGTCCAACTTGCGAGCAAGCTTTCCAAGACATCAAGAGATATCTTGTACGTGTTCCTATTTTAACTGCTCTATTTCCAAAAGAAGACCTCTGGCTCTATCTCACCGTCACCGATCAAGCAATCAGTGCGTTCTTGGTCAGCAGAAGAGGAGGCGTCGAGCATCTAGTCTACTATATCAGCCACACACTTCTCCCGGCCGAGACTCGCTACTCAAAGACGGAGAAGGTCATACTGGCTTTACTCACCGCATCGCGTCGTCTCCAACCCTAGTTTGTCTCCCACCTGATCACAGTCATCTCAGAACATCCACTCAAAGATATCCTCGACAAAGCGGGTCGAGAAGGTCGAATGACCAAATGGGTGATCGAGATGAGTGCCCTCGGGATCCAATTCAGACCTCGCACTTCACTCAAGGGGTAGGCAATCTCTGATTTCTTGGCTGACTTCCCAGTCGAAGACCCCATAACTTGGGAGGAAGATATCGATATGCACCTTGAAGACGAAGACGAACCTCCATCCGGTCTGACTGCAAAGGCCGATCCAAACCTTAAGACTCCTACCGCCTCGCCAGCTCGATGGAAACTTTATACTGATGGAGCTTCGAGCACGATCGGTTTGGGAATTAGGATAATCTTAGTATCCTCTGAACTTGATCATCTTCAGAAGACTATTCTCCTTGGATTCAATGCCACCAACAACGAAGCCGAATACGAAGCACTCATCTCCGGACTCCAAATGGCTGAATCCCTGGGGGTAGATCGACTCACCATCTATAGCGACTTCCAGCTAATCATAAGGCAAATCAACGAGGAGTACACAGCACGAGAAGAGAGAATGCAACATTACTTGGCCCTAGTGCGACATCTTCAACAATATTTTGCTAGCACCGAGTTCATCCAAGTCCCGAGAGCAGGAAATCAAGAGGCAGATGCCTTGGCTAATGCTGCATCGGTTCTTGGGGACTCACTTGGGGAGAGGCGAATACAAATCGACTACCAAGAGTCGCCCAAGATTACCCTCGAACAACAGATCATCGCCGCTACAGAAAGAGCTGGGGGTGGAGAACAACCAGCCTCCGATCAAGTCACAACATATGAACTCGAAGATTGGAGACGGCCAATTTTTGACTTCTTCAAGCAAGGCAAAATATCAGAAGATCCAATTCAAGCCAGAAGACTTCAAAGGAAGCTTCCATGCTATTGCCTTCAAGAAGAAGATCTATATTTCAAATCGCACAACGGGATGCTGCTCAAATACATAGGTCCTTTGCAAGCAAAGGCAATCTTAATCGACATCCATTCCGGAGCCTGCGAAAATTATTCGGGAGGAAGATCCCTTGAAGCCAAGACAAAGCTGCAAGGTTATTACTAGCCGACAATGGCAAGAGATGCTTATCAAGTGGTTCAAAGATGCGAGCCTTGCCAGAGATCGACATGCACGCTCAAGCTATCCATCTCCCAGCAGATGAACTCCATCAACGAACAAGTCCATGGCCCTTCCATCAATGGGGGTTGGACTTCTTGGGTCCTTTCCCACCAACACCAAGCAAGAAGAAGTATCTGCTGTTGGCCACAGACTACTTCATAAAGTGGGTTGAAGCCGTGCCTCTATTCCGAGAGACTGACGATGAAGTCATCAAGTTCATCAGGCATAACATCTTTTCAAGGTTTGGCACGCCCTAAGTTTTAATTGCTGACAACGGGGCTCAATTCGACTCCGACAAATTCCAGGAGTTCTGTCTGAACAATGGAATCAAGCTTTTCTACTCAACACCAAGATATCCACAGTGCAATGGCCAAGCCGAAGCCTCCAACAGAGCTATCCTGGGTCTGCTCAAGAAAAAGCTCAATAACAAGAAAGGATTATGGGAGCAAGTCCTACTTGAAGTCTTGTGGGGCTATAGAACCACTCCCAGAAGATCAACTGAGTTCTCACCCTTTTGCCTAACATACGGGTCAGAAGCAGTTCTCCCAACAGAGACTATGTAGCATCTCATGCAATTTATTTATAACTTATTTTATGTGGACTGCACGTATGTTCAAGCTTGCATGACCTTTTGTTTTGTCCTAACTTATCGTAATCAATTTTCTTGCGGGTTGATGTGGTGAATTGTTTGAATTGGTTTTGGACTAAAAACTTTTGCATGAATTGCTCTTGCATGGACCACTGGAGTGAGTAGCTAGTGGTCTAATTTCGGGACGAAATTCTCTTAAGAGGGGTAGGTTGTAATACCCAGGAAAATTTTAGAATTTTGATTGGTAATTTTTTTTTTTATTTAGAAGCATAAGTGCAGTTGAATCACGGAGCACCAACTGGTTCCTCTTAATTTCTGCAGATAATCAGTCTTTAGAGTACATCTAAATTTTATAGAGTTAGCGTACGCGTCATCGTCTCGATTCCAACGCCTATTTTTGGGCGATTTTTGGATGAGTGGTTTGAGAGTTATGATTTTTTCGAAGTTTTGCATGCGACTAGTGATTTGGATCCGAACGATCGGTTTGATTTGGATCTAAACCCTGTTATCCTAGAGCTTCTTGGTGTGACCTTGTTTGATGTATAGACCGCATGATCTTGATCGAATGGGTCTAGTGAGTTGATGTACAATTAGGTTTTGAAACAGCACCTTTTTATATCCTCTCATCTCTTCCTTTGTGCCGCCCCAGACCCCATTGGTTTCAGAGAGAGATAGAGAGAGAGATCTGGAGAGAGAGAGAGAGAGAGGGGGGGGGGGAATAGTTTGGCCCGATTCGACATAGGTACCCATCGGCCATCGTCTCCGGCATCGTCAACCCGGAAGTCCATTCTTCCCATCGAGGTAGGCCCCACCTTCACCTCCTCCTTTGCCTCTTCCTCAACACACCTACACCACCGGTTGTGGCCATCGCACATGCACCACCACCCCAAAATCGTTGGCCATGCACCAAGAACAAATCGTGTGGTCGGGTCTCGGGGGCCAACCCTAGAGGCGAGTGGTCCGGGCACCCCTAGTCGGCCGTCCGGCCATCTTTCCGATTATCGAATGGGGCCTCACCCCTCGGGTCCAGCGGGGTCGCAAGACCTGCACTATTTTCACCTATTCTGCTTATGGGGAGAAGATGGGGACACACAAGGTATTGTTAATTGACTAGTGACACCAAGAATAGAGACCCCCCTCTTTGTTAAATTTGCAACCCTCAATATTTGCAAACCTTTGCTAACTATACCCTTCCACCCAAGTTTTATTTTCAGCAAGCACAACCAACCTTCATTATTGTTTTGCCCATTTCAACTTCGCACCCTTGGTTTTTGGTACTAGCAACCAGCCATCCAAGGCCAACTAGGCTAGGTCTGATTCACCTTGTATCAGATCTAAGTACAACCCACACCCTGAACTTGTCCCATAAGCCCGACCCTGCGTGAACTAAACCCAATCCAAACTGAACCAAAACCGGTTCGTTTTTGAATCCAAACACCTTAGCATTAGTTTCTTATACAAATCCTTGTTTTGTTCAGACAGTTCCCAGATTAGGAGCTGAACGACTCACGGTCGATAGACACGCTCCAACAGGTTAGTCGTACTGCATGTGAATATTTTAAATAAAAAATTAAATTATTCTCTTGATATGTTGCATGCTTAGTTATAGATCGTGGGAATATGCCTTTTTAATTGTCGAGTTGGTAAATATTGTCTTTTGTTCTATTTATTTAAATAGAAATTGCTTAGAGACTGGTCGATTAGGAGAACATTTAATTTATATGATTTTTGGGGTTTGTATCAAGTTCTGAAATGTCTTGGCGTCGTGGCAACCTAGTTGCCCGACTGGCTCTCGGTATAGATCCGTGTGCACATCGTAGGTAGTGAACCCCTAGCTATGCACAGACCGAAACGAGTAGGGAGGATCACGGGGTTAGGTCACGGGTTGTTTCTTGCAGGGAAATTGAGGTGGAGTGACCTAATCCTGGGGTTTAGACCCCATAGAAAGCAAGTTGGGTGTGAGTGCCCCGTGGTGAAAGACCAAGCCCCCTTTTTGGCCACTAGGGTAGTATGTCTCGAGGCTGTATCCCGAGCATAAGGAACGGAGTGGTTCCCCTGTTGCGAAAAAGGAACCCAATAGTAACGCCACCAAGTCGGGAGCCTAGCTCAAACTTGGGGTTCACACTTGTTTTCTCATTCTCCTTTTTCTTTCCTTTTCCTCCTTAGCCTACGGTCTAGCACCACTGTGCACGACCTAGAAAATGGGTTCTCTCATGAAGTGGAATGGGACGCCTCATGAGGGAATTGTCGGTTAGGACATTGAATGTATAATATGGATTTACTGGACACACTAGAATAGATCTTTTAGTATATACTTATGATAGTAGTAGTAGTTATTCTGTTGGTTACTCTATTATGTTGCAGCATTATTTTATCGTAGAAGTATATTTCTGCTTTATGTCTTTCATGCGTTCTCCGACTTGTTCTTTAGGACCACTGAGTTTTATACTCAAGGGGAGTTGTTTTGTTGTTTTTCCTCTCCCCCAGGTTCTTTCTCTCGGACGGAGCGTTAGGAGCTCTGTGGCAGTTTCAATTGGAGTGGTAGTTCTTCACCGGATTTGCGAGGGTAGGAGTGACAACTGGACTCATCTGGTTTTTACCATTTCTTGTTATCGTATTTGGATTGTAAGATGTTGAAGAGTATTGTTAGTGGATTGAATATTTAAGTATTATTTATTGCTTCTGCGTTATGTTGTCTCTGTAATTATATTTCCCTCTATTTCAAAACATCACCCTTGAGTTTTGGACCCTCTCTTCTTAGTCAAGAATTCGGGGCGTGACAACTTGGTATCAGAGCGGGGATATGATTCTAGGGATTTAGGTTAGGATCGAGTTATCGTTGTCTGATCTGCGTAGTCATTTATGCAGATGGTGACTACAAGGAACGGTAGCAATGACGCCTCTTCCTCTGGGCCCGAGAGTACGGCAGAGATGATCCGTGGGCTGGCGGATATGGTTCGTCAACAGCAGGTCACGATCCAACAGCAGCAGACGACTGCTCAGCAGCAGCAGGAGACTGCCAGGCTGCAACTGGAAGCTGCTCAGTGGCAGCAGGTTGAGCCGCTCCAGGCTGTGCTAGCTCAGGCTCAGGCGCCACCTCATGCTCCACCAGGACAGAGGAGAGAGGATGGTGGCAGACAAGTTGGTAGGATGAAGGAATTCAAGGGCATGAAGCCCCCTATTTTCAAAGGAGAGCCAGACCCCATGGAGGCCGATCGTTGGCTGAAGCAGATCGGGAAGGTCTTGGACGCACTGGAGGTGACTGGAGAGCGACGGGTCTCCTTAGCCTCTTACCAGTTTGAGGCTGAGGCTGACTATTGGTGGGACATGGTTCAGAGGTCCCGAGGAGCTGACCAGCCAGCTTGGACCTGGGAGGAGTTCGAGCGGGTGTTCCGGGATAAATACTTCCCAGTTAGTGTTCGTAGCAGCTTGCAAGCAGAGTTCTTGGCTCTAGTCTAGGGGACCCTTACTGTTGCACAGTACGAGGCGAAGTTTGAGGAGCTTTCCCGATATGCTCCATACTTGGTGGCGACAGAGGACTTGAGAGCCAGACGATTTGAGCAGGGCTTGAGGCTCGGCATCCGAAGTCGAGTAGAGGTTTTGATGTTGGAGACCTATGCAGATGTGGTGACGAGGGCGTTAGTGGCAGAGCGTGGAATGGAGGAGACACGTAAGATCACAGAGAAGGGCAGCAGTAGCTATGGAGGGTCTCGTCAGAACTCCTGGAAGAAGCATAAGACCTCAGATGCACGTCCACAGCACCAGCCTCCTTATGGTCCTCCGTCTACTGGGTCTCAGACGGTGCGATGCTTTGAGTGTGGTGCTGCTAGCCACATTCGGAGGTACTGCCCGCAGGTTGGACTACTTCCACCACCACCTCCCCGCCCGGCACTGACGTACCACCCCCAGCCACAGCCCCAGCAGCAGCAGCAGCAGCAGCACCGACAGTAGCAGCAGAGCGCTCAGCAGTACCGTGCCCCTCAGCCACTTCAGCAAAGACCTCCGACTCACCAGGGTGGTAGTGGTCAGCGTGCTCAGGGTAGGGCATATGTATTGGTGGACCGGGATGCAGGAGCTTCGACAGCCGCTATTGAGGGTACTCTTCTTGTCTTTTCCACCTTAGCTCATGTGATGCTTGACACTGGTTCCACACACTCTTATATTGTACCGAGGTTCGTATCCATCCTAGGGATAGAGACTGAACCATTGGACCATACCTTATCAGTGATCTCACCCCTAGGGACTAGTACTGTTGTAGACCGCATCTGTAGGAGGTGCATCATTCGAGTTGGAGACTGGGAGTTGTTAGCGGATTTGATCGTGTTGGATTTGGACGAGTTTGACGTCCTTTTGGGTATGGATTGGTTAGCAGCATATCACGCTTCTCTGGATTGCTACTCCAAGAAGGTGACATTGCGCCCGATTCGACATAGGTACCCATCGGCCATTGTCTCCGGCATCGTCAACCCGGCAGTCCATTCTTCCCATCGAGGTAGGCCCCACCTTCACCTCCTCCTTTGCCTCTTCCTCAACACACCTACACCACCGGTTGTGGCCATCGCACATGCACCACCACCCCAAAACCGTTGGCCATGCACCAAGAACAAATCGTGTGGTCGGGTCTCGGGGACCAACCCTAGAGGCAAGTGGTCCGGGCACCCCTAGTCGGCCGTCCGTCCATCTTTCCGGTTATCGAATGGGGCCTCACCCCTCGGGTCCAGCGGGGTCGCAAGACCTGCACTATTTTCACCTATTCTGCTTATGGGGAGAAGATGGGGACACACAGGGTATTGTTAATTGACTAGTGACACCAAGAATAGAGACCCCCCTCTTTGTTAAATTTGCAACCCTCAATATTTGCAAACCTTTGCTAACTATACCCTTCCACCCAAGTTTTATTTTCAGCAAGCACAACCAACCTTCATTATTGTTTTGCCCATTTCAACTTCGCACCCTTGGTTTTTGGTACTAGCAACCAGCCATCCAAGGCCAACTAGGCTAGGTCTGATTCACCTTGTATCAGATCTAAGTCCAACCCACACCCTGAACTTGTCCCATAAGCCCGACCCTGCGTGAACTAAACCCAATCCAAACTGAACCAAAACCGGTTCGTTTTTGAATCCAAACACCTTAGCATTAGTTTCTTATACAAATCCTTGTTTTGTTCAGACAGTTCCCAGATTAGGAGCTGAACGACTCACGGTCGATAGACACGCTCCAACAGGTTAGTCGTACTGCATGTGAATATTTTAAATAAAAAATTAAATTATTCTCTTGATATGTTGCATGCTTAGTTATAGATCGTGGGAATATGCCTTTTTAATTGTCGAGTTGGTAAATATTGTCTTTTGTTCTATTTATTTAAATAGAAATTGCTTAGAGACTGGTCGATTAGGAGAACATTTAATTTATATGATTTTTGGGGTTTGTATCAAGTTCTGAAATGTCTTGGCGTCGTGGCAACCTAGTTGCCCGACTGGCTCTCGGTATAGATCCGTGTGCACATCGTAGGTAGTGAACCCCTAGATGTGCACAGACCGAAACGAGTAGGGAGGATCACGGGGTTAGGTCACGGGTTGTTTCTTGCAGGGAAATTGAGGTGGAGTGGCCTAATCCTGGGGTTTAGACCCCATAGAAAGCAAGTTGGGTGTGAGTGCCCCGTGGTGAAAGACCAAGCCCCCTTTTTGGCCACTAGGGTAGTATGTCTCGAGGCTGTATCCCGAGCATAAGGAACGGAGTGGTTCCCCTGTTGCGTAAAAGGAACCCAATAGTAACGCCACCAAGTCGGGAGCCTAGCTCAAACTTGGGGTTCACACTTGTTTTCTCATTCTCCTTTTTCTTTCCTTTTCCTCCTTAGCCTACGGTCTAGCACCACTGTGCACGACCTAGAAAATGGGTTCTCTCATGAAGTGGAATGGGACGCCTCATGAGGGAATTGTCGGTTAGGACATTGAATGTATATTATGGATTTACTGGACACACTAGAATAGATCTTTTAGTATATACTTATGATAGTAGTAGTAGTTATTCTGTTGGTTACTCTATTATGTTGCAGCATTATTTTATCGTAGAAGTATATTTCTGCTTTATATCTTTCTTGCGTTCTCCGACTTGTTCTTTAGGACCACTGAGTTTTATACTCAGGGGGAGTTGTTTTGTTGTTTTTCCTCTCCCCCAGGTTCTTTCTCTCGGACGGAGCGTTAGGAGCTCTGTGGCAGTTTCAATTGGAGTGGTAGTTCTTCACCAGATTTGCGAGGGTAGGAGTGACAACTGGACTCATC
Organism: Chamaelirium japonicum; assembly: GCA_947650365.1. NCBI lineage: Eukaryota > Viridiplantae > Streptophyta > Magnoliopsida > Liliales > Melanthiaceae > Chamaelirium > Chamaelirium japonicum. The sequence goes on along the minus strand of OX393551.1, from coordinate 37,132,926 downwards.
TGGTTTTTACCATTTCTTGTTATCGTATTTGGATTGTAAGATGTTGAAGAGTATTGTTAGTGGATTGGATATTTAAGTATTATTTATTGCTTCTGCGTTATATTGTCTCTGTAATTATATTTCCCTCTATTTCAAAACATCGTCCTTGAGTTTTGGACCCTCTCTTCTTAGTCCAGAATTCGGGGCGTGACAGACTATCTCCAACACTTTGAAGACCAGAGCAATCGAAGAGGGGCTTAATGAAGAACTTCGAGTCAATGACCTTGATCTCTCTGAAGAACTACGAGATCGAGCAACTGTTCGTGTAGCCAAGTAGCAGCAGAAGATCAAATAAGCCTACGATCTAAAGGTCAATAAGAGACAATTCCCAATTGGCAGTCTGGTCCTCAGAACAGTCTTCTACAACATGAAAGAGCACAGCAGCGGAAAACTATCTCCCAACTGGGAAGGACCCTATATCGTCGAATCAGTAGGAGGCAAAGGGTCTTATCGACTAATCTCACCAGAAGGAGATAGACTACCTCGAGCTTGGAATGCTAGACATCTCAAAGTGTTTTATCCTTGATGTAAACTCCATGTTGAATAAAGATCGCTTTCAAATGTTCGTATTTTCGACTCAAGTTCTGAAGTAGTTCCGAGTCATCTATATTCAAGTTCTAAGTCTATATTCAAATTACCAGGTCGTTTAACAAGTTTGGGTGCTTGAGTTGTGACTCAACCCCTTATAGGCAGATGTTAAGCGGTTTCGGGTTGTAAAACAAAACAACCTTCAAGTCACGGAGTCTATTTAACAAGTTTGGGAACTCGTGTTGCGACACGACCCCTTACATACGAATGTTAAATAACTTTCAATTGCAAGATCGTCTAATAAGTTTGGGTACTTGAGTTGCGACTCAACCCCTCACAGACAAACGTTAAATGATTTCAAGTTGTGCTACAACACAACCTTCAACTATCAGATTACTTAATAAGTTTGGGTGATTGAGTTGTGACTCGACCCCTTACCATCAAGAGTTAATTATATTAAAGCATTCTATTCAGAACACAAACATTCAAAGAATTCAACACAAGAGATATTCAATTCAAACACCAAAGAGAAGTCTTTATTTCTCAAAATTGTAGGAAACAAGAGAGCTTTTACATGTGCAGAGCTTACAGATACAAAAGCAAGAAAGAGGTAAAATACATCAAGGTTTTGCCACACTTAGAGCGCGTGACCTTTCTCCTTCGGATCCACTACGAGCCTTGCTCACCGCAGACGCCTTCGAAGATTGGACGCCACCAGCATGAACCCTGAGGGTTTCTACTGCTTTCTCTGCCGTCGACCTGAAGCTCTCGCATTCAGCGCGTGTCTCCCCAAGCTCCTTAGCAAAGGCCTTCTCCTTGGCAGCAAGCGCTGTTTCTTTGGCAGCAAGCTGAGCCTTCAACTCATTTATTTCAGTTACGCGGTCGTGGGCCAAAGTCTCTATTCTAAAGAATCTATTCTTCAATTCTTCGAGCTCATGACCTCGAGCAACGTAGTTCTCGAGCCATCTCTTGTTCTCAATTTTCTCCTTGCGGAGAGCTTCCTTCCTCGCGGAGAGGGCCTCTTTCTTGGCAGTCAGGAGTTCCTTCAGCTTCTCATTTTCTTCGTTCGCAGCCTCCAGTTGGGTCGTCAAACGAGATACTTCAGCTGAAGCACCCCGTTCTCCGACCCTCCTGAAGAGTCTGATAGCAAACTTCAGGACTGCTGAATTCTGCAAACAATCAACAAAAAAGAGTTAGAAATATTTCTGAAAGTATAACTCGTATACCAAGTCAAGTTGATGCACTTACCACAACTTCAAGCCTATTATAAGCCTCATCAAGGGTAGCGTCCGTAAGATTACAGAGCTTCCGGATCACTGGCGTTGGGTGGTTGATATCAACCTCACCCATATCCTTGAGCAGTTGAGCTGTGCCAGCAGGAGCATCTACAATCAATACAAAGGTTCAAACAGTTAGAATATTTCAAACGTCAAAAGCAGAACAATCAAAAAGAAGTAAACAGAGCATACCTATGGCCTCGACTCGAGAAGCCTCGACCTTACCCTTCCCCCGGTCGGAGATCTTACCCCTGGGGGTCGACCTCTCCTTGGCAGGGGACGCCTCTGGCGGAGGTTGGGGAGTTCCAGCCTCCACGCGACTTCCCCCCTCTTTTTGCAAGGGAGAAGGAACATCGCGCGGAGGAGTAATCTCCCCTTCCTCCAGGCGTTCAGTATTTTGCTGAAGCCTGGCCATAAGGGTGGCCGCTTCTTTAGCCACTTGGGCTGCCGAAAGACGGGCGGCAGAGGGAGGTTGCTCAACCTCCACCCCACCGCTCATCGAGGCACCCTCCAGACGAGGAACACTTAGGGGTAGTTGGTTGAGGGGAGTGGGGTTGCTCGCAACCACGTCACTCCCCGAGTATCGGATCCTGATGCGCGTTGGGCGCTTCAGCTCCTCGAAGTGATAGGTGGGCAACACCTTCTGGCCATCCCCATCGTATCCATCACCTCTTTCATACGACGGGCCTTAGCCTCGTCGATGGGAATGGGTTGCGACTCCTCTTCGCCCCCACCAATGCCTCCTCCTTCACCATCTCCATCTTCGCCTCCTTCGCCACCTTCGTCTCCCCCGCCTCCTTTGGCATCATCGTCATCATCATCGCCATCATCATCATTGCCATCGCCATCGCCGTCGTCGTCGTTGTCTTCACCTTCCTCTTCTCCTTTTTCTTCTTCTTCATCTTCTTCTTCTCCTCCCTTTTCTTCTTCTTCTTCTTCTTTCTTCTTTTACTCCTTCTCCTCCTCCTTGAGGACCCTCCTCTTCTTCACCTGATCTCTGCGGGTCATCACCAACTTCTCCTCCGTTGGCAGACGACGCCTTGCACCATATGCCTTCTTCTAGACCCGGACTTTTCTAATAATCTTGCCCGATTGAGGATCCTTCTCATAATCGGAGTACAAGACTTCGTTGTCTTTGTACCGGGCTTGCAGTCGGTGGAGGAGGTTGGCGTTGCCATGCCGGACCGGGCAGTTCGAGAACTGCTTCCACGACCGCGTGCCGCAGGTCAACTCGAGAAAAAGGTTGTCCAGGGCCCCGACCCGTTCCGATGTCCATGCGAAGGCTCCTCCCACACAGTACATATCGATCTCTTTGTGTACCTGATTCCGAGGAGTCTCAGGAACCGAGAGAGGGATCCATGCACCGAAAACCGAGATCGGCCAGTCGGTGTAGAGCTTGTCGGAGGCGACGGTGTCGATGATCGGGCAGAGGGCGGAGACGCCGGTCAGATTGAAGAATGGGCTATCCTTCCTTGAGGCCCACTTGTAGTGGTAGAAGAAATAGCCTAACTCGATCCTTGCCTCCTCGCCCTCAGGGATGCTGGAGTAGCAAGCCCTGAGCTCATCCTGGAAATCAGACTCCACGCGGCAGAATGCGTAGATGATCCTCCACACGTTATCGGATATCTGTCCCGGGCACAGACCTGAAGTGTTCAGCAGCCTCGCAGCGAACGGCAGCAGTGGGAGGCGCAGTCCGCAGTTCAACTGGCCGATGGTGACTATCGTCCCCATCACTTGCTCCTTGCTGGCGATCGATGTGAAGACCGTCTGCTTGTCGATTCCAAAAGCGGATTGAACTCCAGAGAGCGCTGGTCGATTCTTCCCCTCCGTGAAGCAGGCTAACAGCTTCTGCCACTTCGCCCTCTTCACGTCAGTAAGCTTGCCGCCAGTGTTATATTTGTACTCGGGCTTCTCAGACAAGGGCATCAGAGGCCCAAGAACAAAGCTGGCCTTTGGGATATGCTCAGGCCTTGAAGGCACAGAAGCAAACCCCACGCCCTGGTGCCTCTTGCCCAGCACACCAAGGGCAGCTTTGCCCTTACCCCGACCTTTCTGAATGGGCGACTCCGGAGCCCTCTCCTTCCCCTTCCTCTTCGATGGGACCACATTCATCTTCTTCGTGCTGCCGGATGATGCCATTTCAACCGATTGGGAGAAAATGAGGAACAGGAAATTCGAGAGCAAAAGTTCTGGACTTCGAAATTTTTTTGAAAGCATGGGACGAAAATGAACTCCAGAAGAGGCTTATGTACCCCGGAGAAACTGGCATGAAAATCGAGAAGACACGTGGCATCACTAGGTCACATCCCGTGTTTTTAGAAGGGACACGTGGTGTTAATCCGAAGCAAGCGCTCTTCTAGGTGAACCGTCGGAACCAGACAAAACGTCGAACCAGGTGAACCGCCGGTCTAAGTGAACCACCGGTTCAGAAGATTCGCCGGTCCAGATGGTCCACCGGCTCGAACAGAACAATTATCCTCAATCGCCGTTCGAAGACTTTACCCGTTCGACAGGCAGATGATCGGGTAATTTTCCAAAGGATCGGGCAAAAAACAGGCTCTTTTGCCCGATCACCTCAACCATGACCGGTTGAATCTAACCGACCGGTTGAATCTAACCGATCGGTCTACTGAATTGGGCAAAAAACTTAGGTTTTTGCCCGGTCAGATATAACGTGTCGGTCGAATTTCTATTGGATCAGGCCAAAACCTTAGGTTTTTGGCCGATCACCTTTTCTTCTACCAGTTGAATTTAACTGATCGGTCAGACTTAACCGATTGGACAAATTGAACCGATCAGTTGAATTTCTACTGGATCGGGCCAAAAACTTAGGTTTTTGGCCGATCACCTTTTCTTCCACCGGTTGAATTTAACCGATCGGTCGACTTGACCGATCGGACAAATTCAACCGATCGGTCGAATTTCTACTGGATCGTGCCAAAAACTTAGGTTTTTTGCCAATTACCTTTTTTTCCACCGGTTGAATTTAACCGATTGGTCAGACTTGACCGATCGAACAAATTCAACCGATCGGTCGAATTTCTACTGGATCAGTAAAAAAACTTAGGTTTTTGGCCAATCACCTTTTCTCCCACCGGTTGAATTTAACCGATCGGTCAGACTTGATCGATCGGACAAATTCAACCGATCGGTCGAATTTCTACTGGATCGGGCAAAAAACTTAGGTTTTTGCCCGATCACCTCAACCTCTACCGGTTGAATTTAACCGATTGGTCAAAATTGACCGATCGGTCAAATTCAACCGATCGGTCGAATTTCTACTGGATCGGGCAAAAAACTTAGGTTTTTTGCCCGATCACCTCAACCTCCACCTGTTGAATTTAACCGATCGGTCAAAATTGACCGATCGGTCAAATTCAACCGATCGGGCGAAATTCTATTGGATCGGTAAAAAAACTATACTTTTTGATCGATCGCCTCGACCCCCACCGGTTGAATTTAACCGATTGGTCAATCTTGACCGATCGGTCAAATTCAACCGATCGGTCAACTTTGACCGATCGGTCAGAGTTGATCGATCAGTCCATCAATGCCGACACTTAACAAATTTTTTTTACACTCATGACAGGGAGTTGTTAGTTTTGCACCAAGAATCCAAGCCCGCCAGAATGATCCCTAGCTAACTTGGAGGGGGTAACTGTAGGTGCAAATTTTGGCAAAAAAGTCTGCAAACCACGGGACCCACCGGCCTTGCATGATGGGCCCACAGAGACTACCGCGGGACCCACCGGCCCTGCCATGTGGGCCCACAGAGACTACTGCGGGACCCACCGGTCCTGCCTGGGGGGCCCACAGAGGCTACCACGAGACCCACCAGCCTCTCCTGGAGGCTCCCCAGAGAAGATGACGGGACCTACCAGCCTTGCCTGTGGAATCCCCCGGAAGCGGCAACAGAAACCGCCATTTGCCCCGGATTTTCTCCCAAGAAATCCTATAAATAGCAGAGCCTTCAAATGTAAATGGATCCCAGTTTCAAATCTGAAATCTGATTTCAGAAACCAGAGCTCTGGAAATTCCAGCTTTCCATTCTCCTACTCTCCTCGACCTTCTTCTTGTCTCTGAAGAGATCGGAGATACCTCAGTGATACTCGGCCTGTCAAGGTCACTTCAAGCAAAGTGATAGTGAATTCGGGTTGCTCCCTATAACACGGAAACGTAGGCTTCGGCTGAACTCCGAGATCACATCTCGCGTCAATCTTCTCTCTGTTTGCATAGCATAAGTGGTAACTCAAAGTCACCAAGGCAATAGCCTTCAAACCAACCTTCCAATCAACAGATCGACCAACGATCTTCGATTCAACTTCAATTGACTGGTGAGGTGAAGTCTTCGGATCGGCACGAAGATTTTCCCCCACAAGGGGCGCGAGCTGATCTCGAGCGGGTGCGAAGGTATTGCGAGATCTGATCGTGAGGAAGATCGGGGATTTGGATCTGATCGCGGGGAGACAAGGGAGCCGTTGACGACGCCGGTGATCAAACTTGCTCTGATACCATGTGACAAACCCTAGAGGAAGAGAGGAAAAGAGAGAGAGAGAAGGAGAGCTAGGGTTTGGGGAGAGAAAGGAATGAATCTCTCATTAGGCCAATAGCCAATATAAGGTGAATACATGTGAGTCATATATACGCTGAGTGTATGTATATACACTAATACATCTTAACAGCCGATATTAACAATCCTAATTAAAGGTCTACCTCTAAATGTTTATTAAGTTCTGCAGCAAAAGCCAATTCATATTGTGTTGCTTTACCTATATGGCTATATCTAAGGCATCGATCAAACTTCGCAGCTATTAACGTAGGAAAGAAATTCTATGGTGGAAAGGTTCTTTTTCTCAAGATCTGAGTTTGAAGGAAGAGAAGTATATGCTTTTTTGTTTGCCAGTCAGGATGCTATGGAATTGAGCAAGAATGTTATATAATGATGCAAGGAAACGCGGGTTGCACGACTATGATGGAGAAACAAATGTTGTAACTTGTAAGATCAAAATAGGCTAGAACCACTCGGATATAATGCCCAAGGTTGTTCCAAGGAAAAGTCTGATCTTTGCAAAGAGTTAGCCACTAGGGCTCTAAGTGAGGAGTCTTTGTTTTCCTCCCTCATGGATCTTGAGGAGTAGATTATTATTGCCTATCATGGTCCAAGGTCCACATGACAATGGTGTCTTTTGCAAGCTCCATGGTAAGTGGGAATCGGAGTTCTACTTAGGTTTCCTGGCCCCTTGAAAAGGGAAAAGGTCACCGAGCTCTATCTCTGATTTTATGGAAAGTATGCCAGAATGCCTTGTTTGGAAATTGAAGTGGATGTCGTAGATGTATCTCACTGTTAGATACCCTCAAGCCCCAAAACCCGGGTTGTAAGGGGAGGTCCACAGAGGGTATATAAAGCGGGTGTTAGGTGCCCCCTTTACCGATGTGGGACTAACCGGTGGACTTCCTCAACACTTGCAATTTGTTTATAATATGTAGTTTAGCCATGTGAAGTTTTTTGGTTATTTATTTAGTTTTAATGAACTATGTGATATTTGTTTGGGTAAAGTTTTCTTTGCCATTGTTGTTGTTGTTGCTACCTGTTTGGATAAAACTGTACTATTAAAACAACAGTACAATTTGCATGAACCGTTCTTGTCGGCATTAATTTTTAGGGAGCCTACGTACGAGGGTGCTTCTTCTCGCTTACCCTGCCAGTAAGGTCGTGTCAATTGTCTTTCACTATAGAGAAGGTGATACATTAAATTATTTTGAGATTTTACCAAGCTTTCTTTTGAGAGAGATCACTCATTGAGTCTTCGCATTCAATCACATGCAACGGTCTTTCGATGCATGGTATGGTCATCCTACCATGTTCAGGTTTGCTAACATGACTGATTCATGCAGCTTGTTTTCCTGCACAGGCAGCCAATGGACAAAATTACCCATTTGAATTAGGAAATATATAGTCCATCAGAAGATCCGGTGATTCATCCGAAATATCATACCGCAATTCTAGGTTCGCCGAGGTGATATTTTGAGAGCATTAGACACAACAATAATGAATCATTGTCTTCTTGAGTTCTCCTTGAGTTAAGCTTGTTTCTTTTGTTCTCTTTTTTTTTTTTTTTTTGTAACGCAATGGTTGAATCCAAAGTCACCAAGTCGGAAGTCGGGGAAAATTCGGCTAGGGAATTAAGTTGAATAAATTAGGGAAAAGTCGGGAAAGTTAGAAAAGAATCGAGGAAACAAATGGTTGAAGTTTTTAAAAATTTATAAAGATGTTCTAATAAATTTTTTTAGCAGTATACGATGGGATTAAAACACAATTAATTGGGATTAAACCTTGCAAAGCGGGATTGAAACGCAAAAATCATGATTTTTTTAAAGAATCGGAAAAAGTCGTGTAGTAAACGCCACAACAATAAGTCACATTTTAAACACGTTTTTTTTTTCAAAATTACGCCTGACTTGATAACATGGGTCAATCAAAGTTGTTCAACTATTCATGCTTAAGAAGTTGTTTCAAATATCAAAATTGGTTACATTAGAAATGTTAATGTATTATTAGAATTATGGTAACATCATCAGGTTAAAATTCGGGTTAGGGGAATAGGCAGGGTAAAGGATTAGGGTTAGGCCATCTGGTAGCTTGCCCTCTTGCTGCTTTTCTTCTCTCTTGCATTAACAAGAGTCATTGGGCTGCTTTAATGCATCTCTTCGATCGGTAGCATCTAAGTACTAAATAGGTGAAACCAGCGGTACCCTCCACCGAAAATACACAGAGAGAACATGACTGTGAACCCCGGCCTCTTTCTCGTTCTATCTTTAAATTTAAAGTCCTTTATTTCATCCTTAACCCAAGTTCTCAAGATTGCTACTAGAATCTGAGCAGATCAATGGACAACCCTAGAATTATACGAATTTTCAAGTATTTGCATGAAGCCCTGGATGGAGAACACTAAGTAGTATAGGAAGAGGTGGCAACTGCTATTAACTCATCTGTAGAAGGGATTTTTTCTTTTTTCTTTCATTTTTTCCGCACGACCAAACATTTCTCGTGCAGTTGGTGTAGCTACTGAATTTCTTGCTAGTCCTAGAGGAGACCATTGGGAATATCTGAAGTGGGTTTATAAGTATTTAAAGGGTAGTTGCAAGCTATGTTGGAGTTTCAGATTTGACATTGCTAGTGATCTTGGTCATAGGTCTGCCTCTTGGTGTTTATTTTCTTGTGTAGCGGAAAAACCTAGCTACTTCATGGCATTCTAAACCACATAAGAGCGTCGCCCTAAGGTCAAGCAAAAGAAAGAGAAGGCATGGAATGACCGAAGGTCTAGTCCTTCCTTGACAAGGTGGTAAAGAAAAGATGGAAATGTAGTTTGTTGAATGTAAAAATGTTTGAAAAACATGAAAGATGCATGACTGATTGATCGACTTCTTACGGAAGCAAAGAGAGAACTAAATCAATTAAATGCATCAAATATAATGACATAAATAAGTCCATTTCAAGTTGAGATATTTTATTATCTTAATATGCACAAATTACATCAGTATTATTTAACCAAATAGCATTAAAGCAAATGACACTTATCAAGGGTTCTCATTTATGATTAAATTTTTAGGACACTGACGAATTGCGATATTAATAATCTGCTCTTCTTAAGAAATGATGAGTCCACCTTTTTGGTTTTTCATAGTGTCATATACATTTTGTATATGTATTGCTCCCGCTGGAACGGGAGCCACCAATACACAAGAGGGTGCAATAGTTGAAATTAATGGACTAGAGATGAAAATTTTGGTGGCAAAAGAGATTTGAGATAGGCATAAGCTAACACTTCTCGAATCCAACCGATGCTTCACAAAGTGTCCTAATAAACACTTCTCGAATCCAACCGATGCTTCACAAAGTGTCCTAATAAACACGAGTTTTCAAAAGATTATAGTTGCATATATAACTGTAATATTGCTCGAGCTAGAAAAAGAAGCTTATTATTCCCAAGGGCAATGTAGATTATTTTTTGACCATACTAATTTCCAGGAACCCTTAAGTCTTCTTTGCCATTAATTATGAAGAAAGTCTAAGCCTATGAGACTTTCAACTTTTCTAAATCTTCCTATTTCCATCCATCGTAGGCATTACATGCCCTGCTTGGAGATAATCTTACTTAGTTCTCCATCACCTTTTTCCCATTTGGTGCAATGCTTGCACCATCAATGATGTTTAATCTAATTATTTTTACCACACACTCCATCATTCTCATCTCCCTCCCATTTTCCTTAATCACCCAAAATCTGATTTAAGCATTATGACCTTCTCTCCTGTATTACTACTAGTGTATACCCATGCCTATCAGCACTGCAGCGGACTGCCTTCGGTGGCAACACACCTATCGGCACTGCAGCGGGCCGCCTTTGGCGGCAACACACCTGAATGCCTTTGGCAACAAAACACTTTCGACGACAACATCGGCATTCATGGGGCACCCATTTCCTCGCCCGTGCCAATTGGCACGAAGTGGGCGCCTTCGGTGCAACCAACTCCCCTCCCCCTATAATCGATCAATCACAGCTGTCTCTGTTCGAACGGATTCCTTGAGATCAACTCGAGGGTTTGGGGCGGCCGAAATTTCAGTGAAACGATGATCACCTAGCATGGTGAGAGAGAGAGAGAGAGAGAGAGAGAGAGAGAGAGAGAGAGAGAGAGAGAGAGAGAGAGAGAGAGAGAGAGGCTAGTTTTTGGGAGAATGGATTAAGCCCTCTCATTAGGCCAAGGGCCAAATATATATAAAGATACAAGAAAAGAACAAGGATATCCTATACAGGTATCTACGGGTATCTGTATCTCAATGCTATACACTATCACTAACAGCCCCCCTCAAACTCAAGGTGGGTCATGCACCATGAGTTTGCTAAGCAGAAACTGAAAACGTGGAGCAGGATGTGACTTCGTGAAGAAGTCAGCAATCTGTTCTCCAGAGGAAACAAATGGGAGAGAGATGGTCCCGGCCTCATACTCCTGGCGAGAGTAGTAGCAATCGAGCTCGATGTGCTTTGTCCTCTCGTGGAAGACCGGGTTGGTGACAATCTATATAGCACTCCGATTGTCACAGTGAAGGGCTGTAGGTTCAGAGATCTGAACCCCTAGATCTCCGTGAAGTCGTCGCAAGTGAACGATCCTTTTGGTAGTAGAGGCCATGGCTCGAAACTCTGCTTCAGTACTGGAGAGAGAGACAACGCTCTGCTTCTTGCTGCGCCATGAGATAAGAGAATCTCCAAGAAATAGGCAATAGCCGGTAGTCGATCGACGAGTGGTCGGATCACCAGCCCAGTCAGCATCCGAGTAGGTACGTAGAACCAGAGGAGAAGTCGATGATAGTCGGAGCGACCGGGTGATGGTGCCTCGGAGATAACGAAGAAGCCAAAGAAGGGCAGCATAGTTAGCATAGCGAGGGGCTTCGACAAACTGGCTGATGATGCTAACGGTGTGAGCAATGTCGGGCCTGGTGATGCAGAGGTAAACCAACTGGCCAACGATCTGTCGGTACCGAGTAGGATCTGAAAGAGGCTCACCATCGGTGGGACGAAGCTTCACGTGAAGCTTAAGAGGGGTGACGACAGAGCGATCATCGAAAAGGGCAGCTTGGCTAAGGATGTCAGCTGTATATTTCTGCTGGGATAGCATAATTCCTCATTCACTGTGGGCAATCTCTAGCCCAAGGAAGTAGCGAAGAGGACCTAAATCCTTCATCTGGAACCGGCACCGAAGATGCTGCTGAAGGGAAGTGATGGCAGCGGAGTCATCACCTATGATGATCATGTCATCGACATATAATAGGAGAATAGCCTTGCCTTGAGGAGATGACTGCACAAAAAGCGAGTGGTCCTGCGAGCTCTCAATGTAGCCGATCTCGGTGACAGCTCGTCGGAAACACTCAAACCAAGCTCGAGAGGCTTGCTTGAGCCCGTAGATGGCACGACGGAGGCGACAGACATACTGGGGAGGAGTACTATGCAAACCAGGGGGTGGCTGCATATAGACAACCTCTGAAAGATCACCATGGAGAAAGGCATTCTTCATGTCCATCTGGAGAAGAGGCCATCGACGGACTGCTGCAACTGCCAGGAGTGCACGAACAGAGGTCATCTGAGCTACGGGTGTGAAAGTCTCCTCGTAGTCTATTCCGTATGCCTGAGTGAAGCCACGGGCCACCAACCGAGCCTTGTGCCGCTCGATGAAACCATCAGGTCGCCGCTTGACCTTGTAGACCCACCAGCAACTGACAGGCTCAATGCCAACAGGAAGGGGGACGATATCCCAAGTTTGAGTATGCTCGAATGCCTGAAATTCCTCGCTCATGGCTTGTCTCCACATAGGGGACTGGACGGCCTCCCGGTACGATCGAGGCTCCTGGTCTGTGTGAAGGGCTGCAAGAAAGGCTGTAAACTGAGGCGAGTAAGAGGTGACCGTGGCAAAGCCAAAACGGTCAGGTGGGCCAGAGCTAAAGCTGAAGCGATTAGGTGGGTGGTGCTCGCGTTGAGGATAGTAAGGTGGCGGACAAGGATCCACAACCGGGGATGTCTGACTGGGCGTAGCAGGCGGAGTACCATGAGTATTGGGAGTATGAGGAAGGCTGACGGAATCAATCGGTGATGGAGGAGAGGAGGGGACGGAGGAAGACTTCGTGGAAGAATTACTGGAAGTAGGGGGAGAAGTAGAGCTGGACGAAAGGGGTGATGGAAAGGGCTCGAGAGTCGGAGACAGGGTGGTAGGAGTCTCCAAGAAGGTGAGGTCCTGAGCTGCAGTGGAGTAGTAAGGGACATCCTCGACGAAGGAGACGTGTCGAGAGATGTGAAGGCGACGAGTCAAAGGGTCATAGCAATGATAACCCTTGTGCTCGACGCTGATTCCTAGGAGGATGCATTTAACTGCACGTTCGGACAATTTCGTGCGTTCATGGGGTGGAAGGAGGACGAAGCAGGTGCACCCGAAGGTGCGAAGCGGACGGTAGTCAGGAGGGGAAGAGAAAAGACGCTCGTGGGGAGATGCACCACCCAAAAAAACAGAAGAAGGGGTGATGTTGATAAGGTTGACTGAGGTCAAGACAGCCTCAGCCCAGAAAGTGCGTGGAATAGAAGCAGAGAGAAGAAGAGCACGCGTCGTCTCAAGGATATGACGGTGCTTCCTCTCGGCTACTCCGTTTTGCTCGTGTGTGTGAGGACATGAGTGCTGAAATAGGGTCCCATGGGACTGAATAAGTGTCCGCATAGCAGTGGAGAGGTACTCGAGGGCGTAATCAAACCGAAATGTCTTAATGCGACAACCGAACTATGTGTGGACCATCGAGGTGAAAGTCTGGTAGACCTGAGGAACTTCAGAGCGGTGCTGAAGAAGGTAGACCCAAGTGTATCGACTAAAATCATTGATGAAAGAGATATAGTAGCGATAGCCGCACATCGAAGGAAGAGGTGAAGGGCCCCAGATATTGGAGTGTACAAAGTCAAAAGGAGCAGAACTCTGAGAGATACTAGAAGGAAAAGGTAGAGCTGTAGCTTTGGCAAGCTTACAACCGGTACATGTAGATAAAGAAGAAAAAGAACAATGACCTAGAGCTCCAGTCTGCAGTAAGCTCTTAAGTCGAGACTCAGAAATGTGACCTAGTCTTCGGTGCCACAATTCGGCATCAGGAGAAGCTAGGCTACAGACGCCAGGAGGGGAAATGATGGGAAGATGGAGATGCTCGAGGTGGTACAGCCCGCCTGATCTACGACCAGCGCCAATCACCCGTCCGGTACGTGGATCCTGCACAACACAAGAAGAAGGGGAGAAGGTCACGACACATCCAGAGTCACAAAGGCTGCTAATGGAGATGAGCTGCATGCGAAGTTGGGGGACATGCAACACAGTGGGTAAAGAGAGGCGACCGCTCGGTTCTATAGTGGTGGTAATCGATCCACACTGCGAGATGGTTAAAGAAGAGCCATCTGTAGTATGTATCGATGGAATGTGCGGTGCCGGTCGGCAATTGGTAAGCAAGGAAGTGTTGGAAGTCATGTGATGGGAGGCCCCAGAGTCCAGAATCCAGGTAGCGAAGGTACCGGGAGTGGCTAAGTGAGTAGAGGAACTGGAGGCACTGGAAGCCTCGGCGGGGCTGAAGCTCGCCTGCTGGTCTCGGCGGAACTGAAGCTATGCAAGCTGCTGCTGAAGGAGCTGAGTAGTGTCAGTAGCGTCCAAGGAACCCCGGGGTGATGGAACTGTGCGAGGAGAGGACGGAGCAGTAGCAGCAGCAGCAGTAGAGCCAACAGGTCAACCATGTCCTCGAGGTCCCTGCCTCTTCTCGGGATGCAGCTTCCAACAGGTAGAGACAACATGACCTGGTTTGTGGCAGTGAGTGCACACAAACCGATCACGACCAGGAGCAGAAGTATAAGAGGCAGCTGGGGCTACAGCAAGGACACCCGTGTGGCTGGAGGGGGGAGGAGTAGCCCTGATGGCGATGGTGCATTGCCTAGTGCGCTGCCGGGAGGGAGGAGATTTGCTTACGCCAGAGGCCATTGTTTTCGCCGGAGGCCGGAGGAGATCTGCGCGGGAGGAGATCACGTCGGAGGTCGGAGGAGATCTACCTTCAGATATGCTCCGCGAGGGCTGGAGGCCGGATCCGGATGAGGTCGGAGGAGATCTGCCTTCAAATCTGCTCCGCGAGGGCTGGAGGCCGGAGGATCACGCCGGAGGAGATCGCCGGATTTGTAGATCCGAATGTCGCTGGACTGGATGATCGGCGAGCTCACGCCGGAGAAGGCTCTGATACCATGAAACGATGGAATCCACATATACCCAATGGGAACGTATCTCACCTTGCGTATGATACCTTCTTTGTTATTAAAGTATTAATTACGAAGAAAGACTAATTCTATGAGACTTTCAACTTTTCCAAATCCTTCATACTTCCATCCATCATAGGTTTTACTTTCCCTCCTTAGACATAATCTTACTTGGTTCTCCATCACATTTTCCACAATTGGTGCAACGCTTGCGGCATCAAATGTATATTTCCATCTCTCTCCATTCTTTTATAAAGATACTCAAGATTATGAAGATGATGACACTGGGTTGTCTTTTCATTATCTTTATCTTCGGTCCATTTTTTCCCATCAAATTGCATTATATACTTTATTTTATTGATGCTTGTTGAATGAGAATCCATACTCAATATGGAACCCTTACAAGGTGTAAATGGCATAATCATACAAATCATAAGCAAAATAGCAACGAAACTTAATATTCCAGCAAATAAATTATGAAAAAAATAGCTAAGTGATGAAGGAAAAACTTGATAGGGGAGGCTTGGAATAGAGATGAATTATGTAAAGAAGTTTCAAAGTAGGAAATGGGTGAACCAAAAGAAAATCGTATTATAACTTTGATCTTCGATTTAAAGCCGACAACTTCAGTTCAAGAATGTAAACTAACAAGAGAGAATTATTATGGTCCAGGATCCTCTGGGGTTATAATCTCAGAGGATTAAATAGATGAAAGCCAAAGCTGAATCACAATCGTCCATGACACCCAGCCACAAACAGTGAATCACACTTAGTCCCAACCGACATGCAATGAACGGCTGTGGCTTTAACCTATCATTGTAACATGAGGTTATAACCTTAGAAAATCATCGTTCAATTATTGTTGTATCATCAATATGATTCCTTAATCTGATTATGCACTCGTAGATGTTTTGCTAATAATCAATAGAAACAGAAAGATGATATGTCGTTCTGAGTTCTTTATGAATTTAAGCTGACTTCATTAACAAGAAAGTTCACAAAGTGCAGGAATTTTTTTTTTCATGTTGCGTGCTTGCCCAATCACATTCATGATTAATAGTCAGAAGGCGTATGTTGCCACTACGAAGGTTCGAAATCTCCATTTCGGTGGAAATTTCGACCTTCTGGATATGGAAATATTTCGTGGAAATATTTCGACAGTGTGGAAATATTGCAATTTTGTAGAAATGGTGGAAATATTGATTTTTTGATGGAATTTTTTAATGAAACTCCGGATAGTCATAAACCAAGTATAGATACACACTTTGGAACACTCACATAATATGTGTACTCTATCAAGGGGTGTAGAACTTCACATAACATGTATTCAATGTATTAAGTTTGTGAGTGTTGTGCAATCTTATTTAGTTCGGTTTTGATATATATTTTTCAAATATTTTTTAATCCTTTTTTTGGATAAAAATATTTTTGAAATAAAGATTAGTTGATTGTTAAAATAATGTTTCAAATGATTTTGAAAGCGGACTTAAAACAAGAAAGTTATGCAAATTTGAATTTGTGCAAAAATTATGCTGAAATGTGAAACACTGTTTTTTTACTAAGTCTGAAAAAACGAGTTTTTATATAGAAAAGTTTTTATACATTCAAAATTTCCTAAGACGGATCATGGTTTTCTAGATGTACTCATACTTCTACATCTTGTGGAATTTTTTGAGCTAAAAAGGAGTTGATTTAATCACTTTTCTCACCATGTAGATTTTATAAAAATCCATAAAAACTGTTTTCTCCTACTAAAATTGAAAGTTTACTTTTTGATTCCTTTGTTTTTTGATTTTTTTGATATTTTTATTGAAATCAAATGGGGGGGTATTTGCTTATTTACATATAATAACATTTACTTAATTATTATTTTCTTAATTTTTATTAATTTTTATTTACATATAATAACTTAAAGTAAATGGAGAAAATAAAAATTAATAAAAATTAAGAAAATAATAATTAAGTAAATGTTATTATATGTAAATAAGCTGCTGAGAACCAGGCCCCCCAGTCCCCTTTTATAACCAGTCAGTCACAGAATTTTGGATAAATTTCGCAAAATTTTTCAAAATTTTTGCAAAATTTCGATAAAATATCGCGATATTTCGTGGAGATGGAAATATTTCGTGGAAATATCGTGATATTTCGTGGAGATGGAAATATTTCGTCGAAATATCACGATATTTCGCGAAATTGCTCGATATTTTGACATTTTCAATTATGCTCGAGATTGCAGGTAATATTTCGTATCGGGGTTTCATTTTTCCGATATATTTCGCGATATTTCGCGAAATATATCGATTTTTTGTTCGATGGCCACTACAAACGACTAGTGGTCGTTTACCAGTAGGACAATCAGCGACGGAGGAATGGATCGCTTGGTGAGTGTTGGAACATGTCGCGAGTGGCTCTAAGTTGGCGAGGTTGCCAGTTGGTTGCTCCTTGGAAGCTGAGCTACCTGATGGTGGTTGTGCAACATTTGGTTAGTCAGAGGCATGGATTTGTAATTGGCTGTGGTGCTTGACTGTAGAGGGAAATGAACATAGGGGTGGTATGCAATAGATGGTTAGACCGAGTTTTTCGGACGGGGGCAAATGGTGGTGGTGGTGGCTCTCGGATGGCACACAACAAGAAAATATAGAGAGAGGAGAGTAGTGTCAGGACTAATCCTCTAAGGATCGTTTCCGCCCTCTAATTTTCCGAGGTGGGACTAATCCTCCAACACTGCCCCTCATGTGCAGGCCAATCTTTTTGTTGTCCTTATCACGTGGATGATAGATGTGTGGGGACCACACCTGGTAGGTGAGTGATACGGTTAGCCTCTGATACCATGTGAGATTTCCTCTATCTCAAAACCCAGGTATTAAGTTGGGGGCCCATCATACGTATAAAGATCGTTTCTGCCCTCTACTTTACCGAGGTGGGACTAATCCTCCAACAAGTAGAATAGAGTATAGAGAGAGAACCAAGGATGGCCTAGTAGTGGAGGTCAATCGAGACCAAGGATGGCAGCGTGGTGGGGTAGGGGTAAGAAATGCCAATCCTATGGTTGGTGGTGGTAATTTTTCGATGTTGGTATGGTTTTGGATCAGGTCGTAATGATTAGGTTTGATATTGTCCAGGCGTACATCAGTACGAGTGAATAGATCAAGTCACAACTTTATACTTAGATTTAGACTTACTACGACGATCTAAATCCTGTTTGGCCTCTGATTCGCCTGTTTTATAGGAGAAGAGAGAGGGAGAGAACAGATCTTGAGATGGCCTAGTGGTGGTGGTCAGATGGGATTGGGTGGGGACTGTTGGGTTTTCTACACGAGAACAACCTCGATCGACAGGCCGAGATCATCGTCTTGGATGAAGAACATACCTTCGTGTGACGAGAGAGATCGTTCGCAATACCGGATGAAGATCTTCCACACGCTGCCGTCTCCCGTGGATTCGATGGGTCCTCCTGAATCCCTCTGGATTCACAACGGCGGCTCTGAAGACGTGCATATGGGGACTTCACCCCTACACACCTATTTATAATAGATGTGTCCAACCAGTAGACGCAACCCATCAGGGTATCCACCGGTTATTGGGTGCACATGAGAATGAGGCTAGGTTCACCACCAACCCTGTCAAGCCTCTTGGTTGAGTTTCCCAATCTGACCAGGACTGCGACAACCAACCCGGTCCACCTAGTTCAGTAACTCTCCCGTAAAGGGCCATCAAAAACCAACAATCTCCCACTTGGCCCTTTACACAATACAAGTGTGGGAACTTGTTTCAAAATATACATATATAATTTTGTAATGAAAATAATTTTTTTTTTTGAAACATTTGGAGAGTCACTCAGTTTTGAAAAACACGATCCGGATCGATTTTAAAAGAAAAAATACTAAGGGACCATTCATGTCTTTGTTCAAAATGACCCTGATAGGGGATCATGATTGTTCCAGCATATCCTATGCTGGTTTGTATCCATGGTCAACCTATCAGACCCACAAAGAACTCCAACAAATAACTTTGGTGGTTTTCTCATGTGTCTATGGGTTATCTGAGCACATTATCACTTGGTCTTATGCCCAGACCCATGATGTCCAACCTCATGCTTGTCAAAGCATGTCATTCTAATGCCCATGTTGATACCTAATCAACTACAAACAGAATGAAGACGTTTCGACGTGGTGCCCACCCACGCTTAGCCCAGGTCTCTCTTGAGTACCGTGTACTCCAGGCTTACTGGACGTTCCAACATGTTACCAAAGCATGTCTAGTCTCAGTATCTTGAGTAAGTCATCTTACTCCAGGCATATTGGACTATCTAACATGTTGCTGAAGCATGCCTAGTCTCAATGTCACTTGAGTACTGTGTACTCTAGAAAATGATCTTGCTTACATTTGACACAAATCAAATAAGGAAATGACATCAAGCTTTATTTATCTAAAGATGAAACATCAGAGATTAAACACAAAGCAAAGGGACTCAACTACTGATACAAGGACTCCATCAAGCCCATACGGGTTATATGGCTCTGAAAAACCTTTGGTGCAAGTCCCTTGGTAAGAGGGTCTGCTACCATCAGCTCTGTGCGAACATGCGGGATCTCCACCACTTTCCCTTTGACTTTCTCGCAGACAAGCATATACTATTATACTTGATATCTAAGTGCTTGTTGCGTCTGGTAATCTTCTCATTCTTGACATGCTGACAAACAGCCTCATTATCACAAAAAATTGGCAAAGGCTTTTGGATCGAATCCACAATGCCTAAGCCTCCAATGAAGTTCTTCAGCCAAAGAGCATGCTTTGTAGTTTCATAGCAAGCAACATACTCTGCATGCATAGTGGAGTCAGTCATAATTGATTGTTTGGAGCTTTTCCACGAAATTGCTTCTCCCGCCATCAGGAAAACATAATCCGAAGTGGATTTCAGGGTGTCTTTACAGCCAGCAAAATATGAGTCGGTGTAGCCAATCACCTGAAGCTCACCGCCCTGCCTGTAGGTAAGCATGAACACTTTGGTACGCTGAAGATACCTCAGAACTTAATTAGCTGCACACATATGAGCTACACCCAGATTCTGCACATAACGACCCAACATCCCAACAGCAAAACTAACGTCTGATCGAATACAAGTCATAGCATACATAACGCTCCATACAATAGAAGCGTACTCATCTGTATCCACTTGACTCCTCTCAGCCTGATTCTTGGGACACTGATCCTAGGAAAATACATCTCCCTTCAGTACTGGTGCCTCACCCGGAGCACACCTATCCATCCTGAACCTTTTCAGGACCTTCTCAACATAAGCTGCCTGCGAGAGTCCCACAATTCCTGCTGCTCTGTCTCTGTAAATCTTGATCCTAAGCATATAGTCTGCTTGACCCATGTCCGTCATATCAAATTTCTTCGATAAGAAGTGCTTAGCATCATGGAGCATGTGAATATCATTACTCGCCAAGAGAATATCATCAATATAGAGGACGAGTACGACAAACTTGCTCCCACTGGCTTTCAGATATATGCATCTGTCAGCCATATTCTCTTGGAAACCATACTCTGTAGCAACCTGATCAAACTTCAGGTACCATTGCCTGGAAGCCTGCTTCAACCCATAAATAGACTTTCTCAATTGACAAACCAACTGTTCGCTCCTACTGACTGCAAAGCCCTCTGACTGTGACATATAAATGTCCTCTATCAGATCACCATTCAGAAATGCTGTTATAACATCCATCTGGTGCAATTCCAGGTTGTGATGGGCTACAACGGCCATAATCACTCTCAAGGAGTCCTTAGTGGAAACCGGAGAGTAAGTCTCGCCAAAGTCAATACCCTCCTTCTGCCTGAAACCTTTAGCCACCAGTCTGGCCTTGAATCTCTCAATCTTGCCATCAGCATCTCTCTTGGTCTTAAAGATCCACTTGCATTCCACCGCCTTTCGGTTTTCTGGTATCACAACAAGATCCCAAACATGATTCTTCTCCATAGATTGCAACTCCTCTCTCATGGCTTTCGGCCACTGTCGAGATTCATTGCAACTCATGGCTTCACGGAAGGAAGTAGGGTCAGTAATATCAGATCTCTCACTCTGAATCTCCTGAAAATAGACCTCATAATAGTCTGGGATAGCTGACCTACGCTGTCGATTTGACCTCCTCGGCTGGACTGGCTCCACTGGAGTATCTAAAATCGATACATCCTGAACTGGTAGTGGGTCGACCTTAGCTACTGTCTCAGCAAGTGTTGGTGTCGTATCTGCTATAATGTCTGGTTGAACAATAGAAAAAAATGGCGCTGGCACAACACCTTCCGAAGAGTTCTCTCTGAAAAGAGTATCAAATGGTCGTTGGCTCCCACTGAATTCTGCATCCTCCAGAAATACAGCCCTATTGGTCTCCACTATTACAATGGTCTGGAAGGACAGTAGAACCGAAAACCCTTCGATCTCTCAGGATAGCCAATAAAGAAACATCGAACTGTGCGAAAATCAAGTTTCTTTATTTCTGGATTATAGAGCTTAGCCTCTGCCGGGCAACCTCAAACATGCAAATGATGGAGGCTAGGAGCCGAACCTTTCCATATCTTGTAAGGGGTTTCTGGGGCAGCTTTGCAAGGCACACGATTCAGAATATAAACCGCTGTCTTCAAATCTTCTCCCCAAAACTTCTCTGGAAGAGAAGAGTGACTCATCATGCTACGAACAGCCTCCTGATATGTCCTATTCTTCCTCTCTGCCACACCGTTCTACTTAGGAGTGCCAGGTGTGGTATACTGGGGAACAATCCCCTGCTGCCTCAGATACTCAGAGAAAGGGCTATGATTCACACCATCCTGGTTCATCCTTCCAAAATATTCTCCTCCACGATCTGAGCGAACTACCTTGATCTTCTTATCAAGTTGTTTCTCCACCTCCAACTGATATGTCTGAAAGGCTTCCAAAGCCTCTGACTTGTGGTGGAGAAGATACACATAAGTATATCTGGAGAAGTCATCAATGAACGTGATGAAATAACTATGACCACCACGAGCTTTGACTGGGAATGGACCATAAATGTCCGTGTGGATCAACTCTAAGAGCTCTGAAGCTCTAGTAGCTATGAGTTTTCTCTGCTTAGTCATCTTCCCTTTGAGGCAGTCCACACAAGTACCAAAGTCTGAAAAATCCAAACTAGATAGAATCTCATCTTTCACCAAGGCCTCTACTCTATTCCTAGAGACATGGCCTAATCTCTTGTGCCAAAGCACAGCAGAATCCTCTGCTAGAAAGGAACGCTTCGACCCGAATATAGTAGCATCTAGTGGCTCAGATAAACAAGAGACAGAAGTAGAACATAAAGATAATCTGAATAAACCATCCACTAGAAAACCACTGCCAACAGTCATACCATTCAGAGAAATAACTAGACCGTTCTGACTAAAAGCAAACACATATCCAGAGTCTGATAATCTACTAATAGAAAGCAAATTCTTCCTGAAGGTCGGAATGTAGAAAGCGTCCTCCAACACCAGAATGTGACCTGAATCCAGCACCAAGCCGTAGCTGCAAACCGCCTCCACCCTCATCGAGTCATCGTTGCCGAGGAAAAGCCTATCCTCCGGCCTGGGTCTTCTTATGCTCCTGAGCCCCTGCAAAGTGTGGGACACATGAACAGAAGCTCCTAAATCGATCCACCAAGAATCTGACAGTATATCTACAGCATTAGACTCACAACAGACTAAAGTTGTACCTCCAGAAGACTGTGCCTCAGCATTCTGCTTGACTCTGCAGTCTTTCATCAAATGCCCTGGCTTCCCACAGTGCCAACATCCAGAGGCCTGTGACTTCTTGCCTTTGACCATCTGCTTGCCCTTGGCCTGAAACTGCTTCTAGAACTTCCCTTTCGGTTTGAAGGTCTGCTTCTGCTACTGAAGTTTCGGCTTAAATGGCTTCTTCCCAGAACCACCAAAGCCTAAATTAGCAGACTCCTTCTTTCCTCCCTTCAGTCTCTTTTCCTCAGTTACACATAGGGTGATAAGCTGATTGAGATCCCACTTGATCTCCTGAGCATTGAAGTTCACCTTGAAGGTGTCGAAAGACTTAAGTAGAGAGATCACTGCAATATAGACTAGAAGCTCCTCCTCAAACTGAAGACCCTGCTCTCTGATTCCTATGGCCAGCTTCGAGAGCTTAAGAATATGCTCATGAACGCTGCCATTACCGTCATACTTCATATTCATGATCTGAAGCATATTGTTATACAGTAGGGACTTCTTGGTACCCACGAACTAGCTTTTCAGTAATGCTATCAACTCTGCTACAGTCTCAGTCTTGGCAATGCCACCTCGAAGCTCCTCGCTAATGGTGGCCCTGATCATCATCATAGAAAGACGGCTCGTTTTCTCCCACTTAGCAAAGTGGGTCTTCTGGGCCTTAGAAGAAGAGTTTGTAAGCTCTGCCGGCTTTGGCTCCATAAGCACAAAGTCATAATCCATACAACCGAGCAAGATCTCAATATTCATCTTCCAAGATGAATAATTAGAGCTATTCAGGGGCTCAATACCAGCTAGATTCTTCGAAATAGCTAACAAATCCATCTCTGAAAAGAGAATTACAAATTTAGTGATAGTTCGATACTATTTACACATATATGTTGACATGAATTAGGGGTTATAATTCAAAACAATCGAAGCGAACTTCATGTGCTAAGTTCTCTTCTAGGACAACTCCCTCACACCATCAAGACTCAGCTTTGGCCAGATCCCTTGATGTGCTTCAGTTTCCTAAGTCACATATAGAAATGTGCACAGACCTAGTCAGTTGTAATAGGGTTGAGTCGGACACTATCCAACACCTTTGGGCAGAAGGGTTATCCTATCTTTCCCAATCACAGGCTACTATTCTGCTCATTCTACTGTACTCTGTAGTCTGAAACACCTTTGGGCAGAATCAAACCCTAGTACAATAGGATGCCTAGTGACCCTAGTGGAAGCCCTCCAATCCGACTACCCACAGTCTCCATGAGCCGCCTACCTTTGGACAAATCCGACTCATTTCGAAAGTGAGCCTTAGACAGTCACTTGGTCTTCTCTAAACCCCATGGAAGACCTAATATGTACAACCAATGCCAATTTCTATCCCTACAAGGTTCAATGGTAGTCATCAATGGTTTACTACATTTAATATGTATGTGCCTACTTGTAGGAAAGCATGAAACCTTTAATATTATCAAGGCATATTTATAATTGTAGTATGACTACCTTACACATGTGATATAATCAATAATTTAAAATTGGCACAAGATGGCATATTAGAACATTAAAATATTGCTATTTGTACCATATATGCATCAAGTTGTAAAACAGTCCGAATTTGTGAAATTGAACCATACCGATGTGTCCGGAATGGCTCAATTAGTCAAGATCCATATATGGATCGATCAGATTGGACACCGATAAGGCCTAAAATCACAGAACCATAATAGACGACTCAGATTAAGCCTAACAGTCATATACATTATTGCTGATAAAGATCTGAGCCTAGTCCTAGGCCTGCCTGAGCCTGGGCTCAGGTCTGCTTGGATCTGGGTTCAGGTCTGGGTTGGCCTAGGACTTGGGCCTGGGCCTGGGTCCGAACCAGTGTTTCGGGTCGGGTTAGAGCCATCAGATTTAAACCCAAAATATGTCATGTCGGGTCGGGTATCCGTCGGGTTTTGAAAACCCAATAAAACTAAAAACCCAAAAATACAGTCGGGTTCCTGTTCATCTTCCCCGATGAATCAGGAAACCCTAACCCACCGCCACCCTCCCCACCGCCTACACGCAGCCGTTGCTCGCACACGCTTGCGCCGGCCCGCTGCCGCTTGCACGATTGCGCCGGCCTGCCACCGCTCGCACGCGCTCGCAGCCGCCGGTGCTGCGTGCTGGTGCGCACGCCGCCGCCGCTGACCCGCGCAGGCCCGCCGCCGGCTGCCGGTGCTGCTGCGCGCCGGAGCCAGCCGTCGCTCGCATGCGCTTGCCGGCCCGCTGTCGTTCGCACGCTCGCGCTCGTGGTCGGTGAGGGTGTTCTGATCGGGTCGGGATGGGATCAAGATCCCATGACCATGGCCGGCTGGAGTCGATCCAAAAAATGGGAACAAAATCACCGATGAGATTA
Organism: Chamaelirium japonicum; assembly: GCA_947650365.1. Lineage (NCBI taxonomy): Eukaryota > Viridiplantae > Streptophyta > Magnoliopsida > Liliales > Melanthiaceae > Chamaelirium > Chamaelirium japonicum. The sequence goes on along the minus strand of OX393551.1, from coordinate 37,108,146 downwards.
GATCTCGACGGAAATAATAGAATCATCATCCAAGAACGACGAACATGATCTAAACCTTGCTCTGATACCAATTGTTGGGTTTTCTACACGAGAACAACCCCGATCGACAGACCGAGATCGTCGTCTTGGATGTAGAACATATCTTCGTGTGACGAGAGAGATCGTTCGCAATACCGGGTGAAGATCTTCCACACGCTGCCGTCTCCCGCGGATTCGATGGGTCCTCCTGAATCCCTCTGGATTCACAACGGCGGCTCTGAAGACGTGCGTATGGGGACGTCACCCCTGCACATCTATTTATAATAGATGTATACAACCGGTAGACGCAACCCATCTGGGCATCCACCGGTTATTGGGTGCACATGAGAATGAGGCTAGGTTCACCACCAACCCTGTCAAGCCTCTTGGTTGAGTTGTCCGGTCTGACCAGGACCGCAACAACCAACCTGGTCCACCTAGTTCAGTAACTCTCCCGTAAAGGGCCATCAAAAACCAACAGGGACTTGGCCAGATAGGGTTAGGATCAGTCATTCGGGTGGTCAATGTTGGTTTCTTAGAATGATGGCAAATCTGGTGGTCAGTGTTGGTGTTCCGTGGGATTTGTTTTGCTGCTACCATATATGATGCCTGTCCTGGACCCGTGAGTAGATGATCGCAATGGTTGGTCGGACGTAGGTCACAAACCATGAGGAGACTTGGATTGGTATCAGCTAGAGGAAAAGCGAGGAGAGGAGAGAAGAGAAGTGAGATAATGGTGGATAGAAATAGAGAATGAAAGGGGAAAGGGAGTGGGGTCTCGGCCCCCAAGATCTCACATCTGACTTGGAGTCAAATTAGGAGTTCAAACCCAAAAGATTTTTTTTTCTTATTCTTCAAAGTTTTTTCATATAAAAAAGTGGTATTGCAATCTAAAGAAAGGTTTTGGGCCGAAACTCTTGACTCCTTCATTAAGTAAAGAAAATTACATGTACCGAAAGCTTCAATTTTTGACCATTTACAATTAATCGTAAGCATCCACTTTTGTAAAATAAAAAAAATTAAGGGTTAATTAGTCTTAAATCCCCATAGATCTTTATTTAAGTTAAATAATACTGTTTGATAGGAAATTAGCTGAAGTCCCTCTCGACGGACACGTTTGTACATCAAATCCCTAACTGAAAATGTTGACTTTTGAACCCTTTAAATGACAAAAATGTCCTTTCATAACCCCTCCAGTAAGAGCATCAATTCGTCTATATAGAATTCTGATGTTGGCACGAATCACTGTAACATTTGTTACTCTTTGCTATAGTGATTTCATTGAGCATTTTTTAAATAGCAGGATGTCTCAAAAAAAAAATTACTACAATGATTTTGCCCTGCTACAGTGCTTCGAACTGCTATAGTTATTTTGGTCTACTATAGTGATTTTGATTAGGTTTAGGGTTAAGGTTTGATATTAGGGATATAGATTTAGGGTTATGGTTTGGTTTAGGGTTACGGTTTATTATTTAGGATATAGAACTAGGTTTAGGTTAGGATTCACCATTTAGGGTATATAATTAGGGTTATGGTTAGGGTTCACTATTTAGGGGTATAGAATTAGGGTTAGGGTTAGGCCGGTGAATTGATACTCTTGCTGGAGACGAATTGGAGGGAAGTTTTGTCATTTGAAGGGGAAAAAACCGTAGGGGACTTGTTATAGCACGTGCTTTTATAGAGGGACTTTTTTTTTATGGAGGGACTTGATGCATTATTGAAACATTGCTTGTCCTTTAGCTAATATAACATCTACTAAAAGGACTTAATACTAGTCTCCCAACCAAAAAAATAAATGGAATCGGATTAAACGGAGATTTAGGACTCGGGTCTAAGCCAAAGCCTAGATTCTTGATTCTATTTCTTTCATTTTCTTCGACAACCTTGAATTGGCTGAGGTTCCCATCAACTCACCTTGAACTGGCGGCATCCTCATTGGTTGGGACAATTCGCTGTTCTCCCTAGTGGACCGGCTCTTCGGGGACTTCTCCATCTCGATCTCCCTTCGTAGCAGGACGGATGGAGCGACGTGCACTATCACCTCGGTCTATGGTCCATCCGACCACCGCCTTTCCTTCGAGTTTTGGGAGGAGCTCCGGGCGGTCCGAGGTGCGTTCCAGGGGCCCTGGGTTCTGAATGGAGATTTCAACGCTACCAGATTCGTCCATGAGAGAAGCGGGCACCACGGGAGTTGGAGAGAGATGGAGCCCTTCTCCTCCTTCGTGTCTGAGTATGACCTAATCGATATCCCAATTGGGGGGACGACGTTCACCTGGTCCAACAGGAGAGAGCAGTCGACCTTCGCTAGGCTACACCGCTTCCTAGTATCAGCGGAGTGGGACTCCCTCTATCCCTCGTCCTCCTCGGTGGCCCTCACCTCCTTCCTTTCTGACCACGTACCGATACTTCTTGACACCGGGGTAGGCGGAAGTCTCTGTTCCGTTTCGATTCGATGTGGACCCTCCAGGAAGGATTTGACGACCTGGTGGCGGTTGCTCCGAGTTCCTCGGACTCGACACTTAACCTTTCGTCGAAGTTGAGGTTTGTGAAGAAGTCAATCTCCAGATGGGCTAGGGAGCATTTCGGGAGCGTGAAGAGGCACAAGTCGGACCTTGAGCAGCTCATTAGGGAGCTGGAGATTCAGGAGGAATCTAGGCCCCTAGACCAGCCCGAGAGAGCCCTCAGGGAACGACTATAATCAGAGTTGATGGAGGTTCTGAACATGGAGGGGCTTATGTGGAAGCAATGGTCTAGGGATCATTGGGTGGTGGAAGGGGATCAGAACACTTGATTCTTCCACAGTGTAGCGAACGAGCGCTGTAGGCGAAACCAGATCTCCTCCTTAGAGGTTGATGGGGACATTTTTAGTGACCAACAGGGCACTCTCCAAGAGGCAACGAAGTTCTTCAAGAGGGAATTTGACCGCGACGCCTTCTACCCCCTCCCGATGGACTCAGACCGCCTGCCACTTCGACGGATCTTCGACCGGGAACCGTTGATGAGGCCTTTCTCGGAGGAGGAGTTCCAGAGTGCTTTCTTTGATCAATCGGCGTTAGGGGCGCTGGGGCCAGACGGCTTTCCCTTTCTCTTCTTTCAAAGGTATTGGGAATCCCTTAAGCCAGATATTCTTTGTTTCCTTTCATATTTGTTTGCAGGGCGGGTCCATCTCAAGAGCCTCAACCACTCTTGGATTGTCCTTATCCCGAAGAAAGAAGGCGCTCGCTCCATCCAAGACTTGCGGCCAATTAGCCTGTCGAACTGCATTTACAAGGTAGTTGCGAAGATCATTTCGTCCCGGCTGACCACGTTGCTTCCGGACTTGATTGGCCACTCCCAGTCAGCTTTCATCAAAGGGAGGAGTATTCTGGATAGTGTGGCAACCGCCCAGGAGGTTCTTCACCACTTTCGCGAAGGGCGTAGTCAGGCGATGCTTCTCAAACTCGACTTCGAGAAGGCCTTCGATAGGCTCAACTGGGGTTTCCTTCTCGAGAGCCTGCAACGTAGGGGACTCCCTTCCACTTGGCTCGATTGGATTGGAGACTGCCTCTTCTCCTCCAGACTTTCATGCCTTATCAATGGGAAAGTGGGCAACTCTTTTCTGATGCACAGGGGAGTCAAGCAGGGGTGCCCCCTTTCTCCTTTTCTTTTCATCCTGGCGGTGGATATCTTCGACGTGGTGTTGAGACAGACGGTCCAATTCGGCCTCCTGGAAGGCATCAGATCGGAGAGTTGGGAGGTCTCCAACCTCAACTTCGCCGATGACACCTTGCTGTTCCTTAGGGCCGACCGGGCTCAGGCGATGGTCCTCAGGCTTCTCTTGCATGCTTCCGGCTGGCTTCGGGGCTGAAAGTCAACTTCACGAAATCAACCATATACTACTTGGGGGGGCAACAGGACCTCCCTCGTGATCTATCGTTCATCCTTGACTGCGGAATTGGCTCCCTACCTTTCCGCTACTTGGGGCTACTGATCTCAGACATGCACCTTCCACGAGATGGTTGGCTAGAACTCATCCAGAGGTTGGAGAAGCGGCTGGTCGGGTGGAAAAGGAACTCGATCGGGGGCATCTAACCCTGGTCAACTCCGTCCTGTCGACAATCCCTTCCTACTATCTCCCCTTCTACCACTTCCCGGCTTGGGTTATCAGCCAGATTGATCGGCTTCGCTGAATTTTCTTGTGGAGAGGCGCCTCTGGCGATGCAGGGTCGTATCCCCTAGTGGCTTGGAGTAGTGTCTGCAAGTCCAAGGAGCAAGGGGGGTTGGGAGTCTTGAACCTGCGTAATTTCAATCAGGCGATGCTGGAGAAATGGTGGTGGAGGCTGCAAACGGGTGCCGGGGACATATGGAGGATTCTGATATTGGCGAGATACTTCAGAAGATTTTCCCCCCTTCATTCCAGATCGCGAGTCTCCGGGCCGATCTCGCCTTTCTGGAAGGGCATCTCCAAGGTCTCTCTGATTTATCGCTGTGGTTCCAGGTTGGTCGTGGGGAGCGGTCTGAAGATTCGTTTCTGGAAAGACATTTTGGCTGGGTGAACTCCCATTTAGGACGTTGTTCTTCAATCTCTACGCCCTGGCTCCTGTTAGACAGGCTTCGGTTCGTTCCCAGGCTCGGGTACGTGGCGGGATTACTGACTGGAAACCGAGGTTCTCGGGGCCCGTTCCTTTGGAACTCTTTCAGGAGCTTGACTAGCTTTTGGAGCTCCTAAGAGGGATTTCCCTCTCGGATTCGCCTGACCAGGAGGGATGGCGATGGACCAGCTCGGGGGTCTATTTCGTCCGGAGCTGCTACCTCCTTTTTGAACTTCGGGGGGTCCCTTGCCCCCTAGTGAAGGCTATCTGGCAGACCAAGTGCCCCCCCAAGACGAAGATCTTCATGCTCCTCGCACTCCGGAACAGAATCCTTACGAAGGTCAACCTTATGCGGCGGAACCATCCGGGGGTCTCTGACCCGACTTGCGGCCTGTGCAGCAGGAAAGCGGAGGGTGCTGACCACCTGTTGATGGCCTGTGACTACTCGAGGACGGTGTGGACCCACTTCAGTACTAATCACCTGGGTGTCAGACCGATTCCGGATTCCATAGCAGAATTGTGGAGACGATGGCGTCGCAAGCGCTTCAGGGGTCCGGACAGACGCGCTTGGGATACGCTTGCCATAGGGATCTCGTGGTCCTTATGGCTGGAGAGGAATCAGAGAACCTTCGAGGGCCGCTCACTGCCGGCGGATCGGACTATCCTCGTGACGAAGTCGCTGGTTCACCTGTGGGCGTCCTGTGCTTCGGAGGGAGCGAAGGCTTTTCTGTTGAACCTTTGTATTAGCAATCCCTGAGCTGTAATTGTCCCCCTCCCCCCCCCCCCCCTCTCTTCTCTCAAATAAACTGGTTGGGGTCTAGGCCGAACCCCCACTCAATCTTTAGAGGGATTTCTCAAAAAAAAAAACTTGTATAGTTCTAGATTGATGCTTTGTAGTTTTTCTTTGGTCACATGTGCAATCTAAAATAGGTGGATAACGCCACTTCACTTAAGGAACTTGTAGTAACCTATGGAGTGAATGGACCACTATCCAGTGCAGATGCTGTTCAAAGGTTTCGTCCCATTTTGTTTGTTAATGTTTAGAGATGGGTTGGGTTCTATGTACAGTCGGGTCGGATTGTAGATGTATTGATGTATATATATACTAGGCTTGTCCCTTAATGAAGGATTAATTCCATTCTCTCCAAACTCGTGTGAGGCATAACCATCTCAACAATTATAAAGAAGCATATTAAGTTTTAATTTGGACTATAAGCTCCTCTTGCAGAACTAGCTTAGTATGTAAACTTTGAAGCATGGTTCGAGGGTCCGTTTGAACCAAACCGGTTTAAATTTTTGCCAATCCGAATAACCGAACCCACTTTATGCCCCTGAATCAGGGCTAATTCGGATTTGCATGGTTCTATTAGTTTGAATGATATATATAGTTAGTAAGTACTCCATGATTCATATATCACAAGATTTGGATTTGAATGACCGATTTGGGTCCGAATCGGGTAAATCAAATCCGAATTTTCTGATCTTCTAATATTTGTGCCTGAAAGCAGGATCAGCCGGTTGGGGTCCATGCCTAACCCCCCTCACCTCGAGGGTTCTCAAAAACAAAAAAAATAGCAACAGGATCGGCCAAATCCGAATCCGAACCGTGTTGTATTCCCAGGTCGATCTGAATCCGAATCCGAATTCTCAAACCTTGCTTTATCATTTTACTGACTTTTTGTATATCACAGACTCTAGCTCTTAGGGTAGCAGCAGGAATTTTTCTTGTAGCTCGAAACTAAGTCGAGCTTTGGTCTGCTTGAGCTTGGCCTGCTTAATAACCCAGCCTAAACTTTATGGTTTGGCTTGGATCAATTAATAATCGAACCGAACTTGAACAAGCTTTTACCAAGCTAGCTTGTTTGCCACGTGACCAGCTATTACCCACACGATATCTGGTTGTGACTTTCCATTCCAATGAATCAAAAAAAAAAAAAAAATCCAGTATTTATAGGAACAAATGAGCTCGGGAATTAATTATTCTGTTAATTTGCTCTCGAACATCATGATGTGGCACCTGATCACAACCGTCGGATCACAACTGTCAAATCGCAGTCAGTCCTGATGCCGCCACTTCAGGAGATAGCATTTTTGTTGCCCAATTGATTTACTGCACTTGCTTATGGCCCAATCATGATGTGCCACATTGTCTATTAAAAGAGTATAAAGGTACCTACATATCTACAGGTCCGCATCGTTCCCATTATATCATTTGATAAAATTTTTAAAACATAAAACAAAAAATATATTTTAATAAACAGAGAAAAATTTCATAAATTGAAATAAACGGAACAATACGCTATCTTAAATGGCGTAAATTGTTTATACCATTAGAGATGGCGGAAAGATGGATCAGTGATTATTATACATGCTCGAAAGACGCCATCTGTCGTGGCATAATTATTTACGCCATTTGAGATGGCGTAAATGCTCATGGTGTAAATCATTTGCCTATATAAATCGAAATACGTCATTTGGGTGTTCATTTGGCATGAACTTCTCTCTCTCTCTTCTCTCCTCTCTCTCCCTTTGTGTTTTGTGCTTGGGGTCTCTTTGGTGGGCCTGTGTGCTCGGGTGGGTTGAGAATTGTACGAAGAAAACGATTAAAAAAATAGCCACTCGGCCAGAAGGGTACGAAGAAAACGGTCAAAGAAATAGCCATTAGTAAAGAAGAGTTAAAAAAAATAAAAAATAATATTTTTACGCCATCTTTTTTGGTAATATTATATGCTATGTCATTTAACGTAAAAAAAGAACATTTTAGGCATTTAAAGGAATTGACAATTTTTTACGCCATCTAACATGGTGTAAAAGACTTACTCCGGCCATCTAAGATGGTGTATTATTCCGCCTATATAAATCGAAATACGTCATTTGGGTGTTCATTTGGCATGAACTTCTCTCTCTCTCTCTCTTCTCTCCTCTCTCTCCCTTTGTGTTTTGTGCTCGGGATCTCGTTGGTGGGCCTGTGTGCTCGGGTGGGTTGAGAATTGTACGAAGAAAATGATTAAAAAAATAGCTACTCGGCCAGAAGGGTATGAAGAAAACGGTGAAAGAAATAGCCATTAGTAAAGAAGAGTTAAAAAAAAAAAAAAATAATATATTTACGCCATCTTTTTTGGTAATATTATATGCTATGTTATTTAGCGTAAAAAAAGAACATTTTAGGTATTTAAAAGAATTGACAATTTTTTACGCCATCTAACATGGCGTAAAATACTTACTCCGGCCATCTAAGATGGTGTATTATTCCTCCTTTCACGATTTAAGAAGTTTTGTTCCGTTTATTAAAAATTTTAATATTTTTTGTTGTGTTTTTAAAAAATATATGTATCATATATAATAAAACGATGTGGCACATCACCATTGGGCCGTAAGTAAATACAACAAATCTATCGGGCAGCAAAAATGTCAATTCTCCACTTCAGGATGTATGCGTCCGGATGGAAAACATACAGGATGCCCCAATAGCTCATGCACGTCTCACGCAGCTTATCTCATCACCGGCCATCGTCATCGTCGGCGTCATCTTCGACGACGACGACGCTCACAGTTCATCCGGTGGCCCTGATCGCCACCCGGTGGTCGCCTGTGACATGCAGGCACCAACTGAGAGACACACAGCCACACGTAGGTTTGGTGCACTTTCAGAAAACGGTTACGTGAGAGGATGTATCTGCCTCTACGTGCTCATTAATTTGAGCAGTGGCATGCAAAAACCCTAACAGAACGCAGGCAGCCACGTGCCCTTCTAGATCACCGCTCACACCCCAATGCAGATTCCAGATCGAGTTGCCCACTTACGTTACAATGACCAAAATACCCTTTTGGGTACAGGACTTCAAATAGCTGTGTTGTGTTGCCAACTTACCGTCTCAAGATTCTCAACTCGACAACCATGAGATATTCTGGCGAGTGTAACCTTCTCCTCTTCTTTTTTAATAAACAGGTAGAGGTTTAGGCCAACCCCCCCCCCCCCCCCCCCCCCCTCATTATCTGAAAGGGATTTCTCAAAAAAAAAAAAAAAAGATTTGATGCACTTGCTTATGGCTCAATCATGATCTGCCACATCGTCTATTAAAAGGGCATAAAGGTAACTACACATCTACTGGTCCGTATCGTCCCTATTATATATCATTTACAAAAAAAATTTAAAAACAGAACAAAAAATATTAATATTTTAATAAACAAAGTAAAACTTTATAAATTAGAAAAACGGAATAGTACACCATCTTAAATGGCGTAAATTATTTACGCCATTAGAGATGGCGGAAATATGAAGCGATTATTTTACATACCTGAAAGAACCTTTACATACCCGGAAGACTTTTGAATTTCGCCCCCATGGTGTAATTATTTACGCCATTTGAGATGGCGTAAATACTCATGGTGTAAATCATTTGCCTATATAAATCGAAATACGCCATTGGGTGTTCATTTGGCGTAATCTTCTCTCTCCCCTCTCTTCTCTCTCCCTCTGTGATCTGTGCTCGGGGTCACTCTGGTGGTCTTGTGTGCTCGGGAGGGGTGAGAATTGTACGAAGAAAGCGATCAAAAAATAGCCGCTCGGCCAAAAGGGTGAGAAGGGTACGAAGAAAACGGTCAAAAACATAGCCGTTAGTCGAGAAGGGTTATAAAAGATAAAAAATATTATTTTTACGCTATCTCATTTGGTGAAAATATTATATGTCATGCCATTTGGCACAAAAAAAAGCATTTCAGGTATTTAAAAGAATTGGTAATTTTTTACGCCATCTAAGGTGGCCTTTACGAAGATGGCTTATTATTCTATTTTTCACGATTTATAAAATTTTATTTCGTTTATTAAAATATTAATATTTTATTTCGTTTTTAAATTTTTTTTGTATCATTCATAACCATTGGGCCGGAAGTACAACAAATCTATCGGGCAACAAAAATGTCAATTCTCCACTTCAGATGTCTGGGTCCGGATGGAAAACAGGATGCCCGAATAACTCATGCATGTCTCACGCAGCTTATCTCATCGCCGGCCATCGTCATCGTCGGCGTCATCTTCGACGATGATGCTCACAGCTCATCCGGTGGACCTGATCGCCACCCGGTGGTCGCCTGTGACATGCAGGCACCAACCGAGACACACACAGACACACGTAGGTTTGTTGCACTTTCAGAAAACGGTTACGTAAGAGGATGTATCTGCCTCTACGTGCTCATTAATTTGAGCAGTGGCATGCAAAAACCCTAACAGAACGCAGGCAGCCACGTGACATGTTGGCATAGCCGGTTGATTTTTTTGTTACTGTTTTTCAGTGCTTTTTGAAGAAAAAATTTTGATACCTGACGATGGAAAACAGGCTTCTAAGATAAAATTATTTTATGTTGGGAGTAGGGCTGCAACTCGGGTGGGTTGAAGGATCGACTCATGCCCAACCCAAGAGGTTGAATCCGCTGCGTAAGATCAACCCAACCCAAGGTCGGATTGAACTTTCTTAGCTAAAGCCCAACCCGTCGGGTTGATCGGGCTGTGCGGGACGGGTTGTTCGGTTTCAACACGATAGAGGAGAAATAATCAGCATATAACAATTCATTTGCGATAATTAATACAATACATAAAACTACTCTACCCATTCTTACATAGGTCATGGTCCATCGTTGGATGGATAAATGCCCATCCAGCAATGGCCATTAGAAGCGAGATAAATACATATCAAAGTTCCACCACAGTGTAACCTCAACTTGTATTCAACGACTGACCCAACATATGGATTTTGATCGGACCTATTCAATATTATATTATATTAAATATTTGTGGGCATCGAAATTAGCCCTCAAACTAAACCCGGCCCGCATACGAACCCGGTCCACACACAATGGCCCGCATGCAAACCCGGCCCACACACAATGGCCCACACGCAATGGCTCGCAAAAGAAACTTAACGGACCAGACTCAACTCGAATGGACCCAAGTGGGCCCACCCATGCAAGTGGGACCCACCGGGCCCACCACCCGAATCCAAAAAGGGGGCCGGGTGGGCCCACTGGCACCCTTTTCTTAAAGGGGGGCCGGGTGGGGCCACTCGAAATTGGGGCCCACTGGCATCCTTTTCTTAAAAATTGTGCTCCTCTCCCTTGGGGTGGCCGGCCATAGGGGAAAAGAAAGAAAGAAAAAAGAAAAGAAAAGAAGAAAGAAAAGGAAAGAAAAGAAAAAGAAAAAGAAAAAGAAACAACCACCATGCGCAAGGGGAGGCAGCTCAGACGTCTACGCAACCGTGTATCCGCGCCGATCTCTATCCGACCGATAAAATTCAATGTTGTGTCGCCATTGATTCAAATATCCAAAGATAGCTCATATATCAAAAGATTGAGCCATATCTAGTCCATAATCACCGCAACAAAAAAAGAAATTGATAAATATTGTCTTTCCCCAAAAAAGGAAGATTAATCCCAACAGTTATGGAGAGAGACATTCAAGGGATTCAAAAATCATAGCCATATCTCTTCCATCCTCCCCCCTTCGCCTATAAATATAGGGGGAAGGGGATGGTTTCAAATGATGAAAACTAGAGATGCGAAGGCTCTGCAAAGAAGGAAGCTCGCTCTCGATGACCTAAGGCTTCACGAGACATGGGCAAGCGCATCCCATGAGAATGGCTTAGCCTAATAAAGTCATCATCAACGTGAACACCTTGCACAAGAGATAAAAGATTCAACTCTATTCACGAAGAAAAAAGATCGAAGAAGAATTGAAGACCCGAAATCGGCATTACTCCATCGTCATCAACAAGACTTCAACTCCGAAAACGCCAAAGAAGCCAGGAGAACAAGATCGAAGCGGCACCACACCATCGTCTTCAACAAACATCCACTCCATCCACGAAAAAGAAAGCTTGGAGAATGATACCTGAAACGGTGCCACACACATTGTCTTCAACAAACTTCATCTCCATTCATGAAGAAAAAAGCTTGGAGAATGATACATGAAGCGGTGCTACACCCGTCGTTTTTAACAAAACCTTCAACTTTGATCACACCAAATACGCCCAGACAAAAAACCGACACTACAACCATCACACAAAAATTAGTACTACACCGTCATCTTCAACAACAAAGCTGATACTACAACCGTTGTACGGAGATCGGTGTTACATCAGTCATCTTTAATAACAAAGCCAACGCTATAATCGTCGCACGGAGATCGATGCTATACCTACCATCTTCAAAAGAAACATTCGACTCCGATCATGCCAAAGAAGTCCGGAGAAAAAGAGAAGCAAAGTCGACACTACAACCATCACCGCCAAAGTCTCATCCCCAAAAGGAGAAAGCCGAAAGAATAAAAAATACTCAAAGTCGTCGCCAATGTCATTCGAGGTGAAGATCAAGCCAAAGCTAAGCAAATCCAAAGTTACGCATGCGCTAAAGCCACGCACGTGCTGAAGCCAAGCAACTACGAACTATCACGAGTAAATTAACACACTTTCTAGCCGATACAATGCAAAGTCCGAAAGAACGAAAGCACCGAAGCCTCTACCCTTCTACATTCAAGCAGTAAACGCCAAAGCTACGCCGACGCCAGAGGTATGCTAAATCAATGTCAGAGCCAGATGCAAGAAGCTAAAGCTAATCCAGAACCAGACACCAGAAGTCAAAGTCAAAACCAGAGCAAAACTAAAGTTACGCCCGCGTTAAAGCCACGCATATATTGAAGGCAAAAAATTACAAAGAATCACAAGCAAAGCAAAGCACTTTCTAGCCGATATGACACGAAGTCCGGAAGAACTAAAGCACTGCAAGTCTCTACCCCTTCTACGTTCAAGTGCTAAACGCCAAAGATGTACCAAAGCAAGAGCTATGCTAAAACAAAGTCAGAGCCAGATACCAGAACATAAAGCCGAAGGTGAAAGCAAGATCGACATCACGAATCGACGATCGAGGACGCCGAGGTATAGCAAGAACCAAGGAAGACGTGAAAATCGAGGAGACAACACCCCCCTAACCAAAAAAGTGTGAAGCACGGGAGGGATAAAAGCAAAGGCTAAACCACTCGATCCCTCAAGAAACCTTGTAAATACCTCTATCTTGGGCAACCCCTCAAGAGCTCTCGCACGAAGTAACATGGTGACGCAGATTTAAGGGACTCTCTAGAGGATCTCCCCACAATCTCCTAATCAAATATTCGCCGCACCCGGCTCACCACCCCCGAGCCCCCGGGTCACGGCTTTGTAATCTCGTGTTGCACAATAAAGACGACCTGTATCTTATTTCCGCGCATACAATATTATTTACCAAATGGTCGGGTTTCGGGTTGGGTCAGGTTGCCCGAAGCATCTGCTCAATCCCAATCCAAATTGAGGTCGGGTTGGGATTTTCCAACCCAAGCCCAACCCAAACCCGTCCAAATTCGGGTTGGGCTCAAGTTGGGTTCGGGTTGACCCGCCCAAGTTGTAGCCCTAGTGGGGACCACACTTAAGTTCCTATCAACCAAATACATTTTTATAAAAAGCTAGTGTTTTCTTTTCCTTTTCTGTGTTTTACCGGCAACCAAACACACCTTTATAGCGACCTACAATTAGCTGGGGTGGTAGTTGGCCAATGTGCACCCTGTATCACTAACACCATCGTAGTCGTGGGATTGAGGGTGACTGACATATCGTACATTAGGTCTTTCCATCAAGTGCCAAATCACATTTAACAACGACGACTGTGATGCAGTTTGTGCCACGTAACACTCATCGACCGCCTACATTCTTGGTGCCGTAGAAGATTCGAACTCTTATCCCATAATAGTTCTTTCTCGTGTCCTACTCTATCAATCCATTGGATCTGGACAATCCATTGGGATTGGTACCCAAGAATTAGTTGGAGAGGAGATAGAAAGTAAAAACTGGATTTAATTGAAAAAACAATCTATGAATATCTAATACTAACTCTCCCGTGACAACTTTTGAAAAGCAATAATTATTCTTCTATGTGTGAACGCGGCTCTTTTTTATAAATTGTATTAAAAATCTACTATAAAGTTTTTTTTTTGGTAGGTAAAAAATCTAATATAAAGTTGATACTCATTCAATGATATTTAATGCTCTCTTTCTCTCTCTAACAAGTGAATCACATTGGGACGAATGAATCACAATCACTTTATATTGTACATTTCTTCCGGTGACTGTGATGTTGTCTGCTAAATTGCATACTTCAAACTCATTCGGACATTACCTGGATTTCTTACTAGTATGACTATAAAAATGAAGTGAGACACGTGTCGCTTTAAAATATGGTCCTGAGCCGAATATAAAAAGGTTAGAGATGGAACACACACAGAGAGATAGAGAGTGAGAAGGATACATACCATGGGAGGGCCAACGGAGGACTCGGTGGTGATCGTCGGATCTGGGCCGTCGGGTCTCGCCGTCGCCGCCTGCCTCTTCCTCCTCTCCATCCCCTTCGTCATTCTAGAGAAGGAGGACTGCGCCGCTCCCATGTGGAAGCGGAGGGCATACAATCGGCTGAAGCTTCACCTAGCGAAGCCATTCTGCCAGTTACCCCACGTGCCATTCCCACCCTCCGCGCCTACATTCGTCCCCAAGGACGAGTTCATCAGCTACCTCGACGGCTACGCCGGTCGGTTCAAACTCCGACCGGTGTACCGCACCCGCGTCGAGTCCGCCGCCTACGATGCGGGCGCGGGAAAGTGGAGCTTGATCGCCCGAGACACCGTGACCGGGGAGGCCAAGGGGTACAGGGGGGGGTTTCTGGTTGTGGCGACGGGGGAGAACTCGGAGGGCTACATCCCGGATCTCCCCGGGTTGGAGGGCTTCGCCGGCGAGGTGCTCCACTCGTCGGAGTACAAGTCGGGGGCGGGGTACGCCGGAAGGAGGGTGCTGGTCGTCGGGTGCGGCAACTCGGGGATGGAGATCGCGTTTGACCTCGCTAGCTTCGGCGCCACCACTTCCATATGTGTCAGGAGCCCGGTACGTAGGTCGAGCTCTGTATCCATAATAACAATATTCTCCGAATTATATTGAAAAATTCGTGAATAATTCGTGACCTCAAGGTCATCGAATTTTTCTCCGGATTATGTGGTACGTACATTATTACTTATACTTTTGGGGGACTTAGCCAGCCGTTCCTGACACACAGACAGAGACAGGTTAAGCTAAAGGCATGTCAGAGTTTGTAGACGAAAAAAATCTCTTACTGTGTCTTAAATTTTCTTTGTAATGCCACCGAAATAGTAAACACTAAACGGCCAGATCTGATCGCCTCCGCTGATTGCCACCGTCGGACCCCACCTCCCTCCTCACTGGCGTGGCTGCCGTCGGGCTGGGGTGCGATACATCAGTCGGCGGTAGCTGTTGTCCGGGTGGGGTGCGATGCACGATCGACGGTGGCTGCCGTCGTGGTGGGGTGCGAATGGTGCGATGCAGCCGCAGAAGCCCCACCTCCTCAATCCCTCCTCACCGGTGGTGGCTGCCGTCGGGGTGTGGTGGGTCGGGGTGGGGACCGTGGGGTGCGATGCACCAGCCGGAGGTCGAGCTCATCGGGATCGGGAGGTCGAGCTCTCGCTGCCGCCGTCGTTGTTCGGGAGAAAGATGGGGCCGGGAGAGAGAAGGGGGGTTAGTTTCGAGTTTATCATGAAAAGGCAAGGACCTTAGGTTCAGTGAAACCTGTAGGGGCTCTTTTCATGGGATGAATCTCTTGTTACAGACCTTAGGCACATTAGCCCATATTTTTGTGTTATGATCTTGTATACTATGCATGGTTTGTTTTGATTGGGGTTCGTTTGTTTAAGCCAGTACAGATTTGATGCAAAAAAAAAAAATACTCACCACTGATTGCAGCTGCCGGAGCTGCTCGTTGCCGCCGACCCAAAAGTTGGCAAACTAGTTGGCAACCTAACATTTCTCTAACAGATGTGGATTCAAATAAATCAAATGAAACCCATTTTACAGTCATATATTTTTGTAAAAAATATAAAAAATCTTCTTAAAACTCTGAAAATTTAATTAGTCATCCTCTGTAGTACGTGTCAACTTCAAGTCTTGCATTCCAAATTCATTTTTGATTTTTCTTTTAAGATTCAATTTTCACTTTTAAGTAGGGGTAAATTATAAATTTCGAGACTAATTTGATGACATCGATCGTCAACAAATATTTTTTTACGGGAGGTTAAATCAATAATAGGAGAGATCAATGTAATATTTCAAAAGCGAGGGGGTGTCGATCACTATAACTACACCAAACCTTAGGGAAGATCACTACATTTTATTTGTGGGACCACAGCTTTCCACTTGTACGTCCTTTGTTGACACGACCATGCTCGGGATGCGAAAAAAATACAAGTGAGCGATAGATCAGTTGGTAAGGTTGGATGCGGGAAAAATACAAGAAACGTGGCATTATCCTATCCCTTGAGCAGAAGCATGAGATGTCACCCCAAAAAGAGATGGTGTCAATCCCATAAGAGAATATTTAGAGGGGCTGATTGAAGGAATGGGAAAATGCCCTCCTTCACAGCGCTAGCATCCAGAGAGTTTTAGAGTAGTGTCCTCGAAGCCTCATTGTCCGAGGATATAAAAATCTCAAGGCACATAAGTGTGCGTGTACCCCACTTGAATGCTCTAAGTGGCAAGGGCGGAACCTCGACAATCCTCTGCATGTGCTCAACAATATCCTTGGAGCCTCAGCATCCAAGGGTGGAGATTGCTGAGGCACCTGGCTAGCGGGTCCCCTGTGCACTCTAGAGCGCGGAGGTAGGTATAGCCAAGTGCTCCAGAGTTGGTGACATCATAATGGGATGATTCAATTACGCATGTTGTGCGTGAACAATTAAGGTGGAACATAGATCAATTACAGTTGACCACTTGATTGTCAATATCTATAAATTGGGATCTCCTTCTCCAAAATGAGTTACGCTCTCAAACCCTAGATTTTTTTCACCAAGTTTTACATTTCTTGAGAGGGATCATTGACTTGAGTAGTACGTAGGAGGAGGGATCCAGGAGATCGATCTCCTGATATTCTATTTTTTTTTTTTGGTGTATTTCTCAGGAAGCTTGTGTTGATCTTGACCTAGCTCCACATAGAGCCTTTTTTTAAAAAAATTGTTAATAGTTCAAATGCGGCGATACTAGGTTTGCCACTAGAAGGGGGACAATTTGGCAGCCTGACTAGCGCAAAAGCCAATCAAATACGGCAACTAGGCTGAAAAAGGGTATTTACGACGGGGTTAAATGCAACCAGCTTATTCGAGGGGTTGACCGCCAGTTTAGCACTTTTCGGGCAATTTTGGCCGCCAACAAAGTCTTTTATGTTGTAGTGCAGAACCTTTGGGGTTGAGTTGGCATGATTTTATAAGCCATAATGTGATATTGAAACCGAATACGTCAAGTTCTTGGATACCCAGAAAAAAAAATATGTAAATTAATGTATATTTAATAAATGCTAACTTAAAATTCAACACTATAATTTGTTTTTTAAAAATCCACACTAAATAAATTTTTTTTTCTAATTTGATGAATGTGCCAAAATGGCTAGTTCGTAACCTAATAGCACGATAATATCCTTAATTTCTAAAATCAATTTTTTTTTTAGAGATCACTGGGTATGCCGAAACCTTTCGGGCAATGGCCTACTTCAGGCTCGGACTAATCCCTCCAGGAGTGAAGTCCAGCCCACTCGGCAATTCCCACTTTACTCCTGGGTAAACCAAGGGGATCGAGGAGGAGTTGAACCCAGAACCTCCTCACCAAAGCATCAGTTGTTTTGCCAATTCTCCCATCTCCTAGTGGGTATAATCTCCTTAGTGCAACTTCGATATTTGTACAAAATCATGGAATGATATTACTTCAGTAGTATCTTAAATATTGTAAAAATACTAAGTTTATCAACTTAAAGTGAAGTTTATCAACTTAAAGCGAATTATTTTATGGGAGGGCCTATATCCAGCCCTTGATTTGCTTTAGGCAGTTCCTTAGTCAATAAATTTTAAATCGGTTTTATCCAAGACTGTATGCAACTTTCAATCTGACTAAAAGCAGTCGTGAAGTGAAATAGAAATGACTTGAAATATAAAAAAGACCGAAATACCCTTTCTTGTATTTTTGAAATACCAAAAGCAACCCCCATCTAAAGGCCACCCATTCTTTTGCCGCCACATGCCATTGCCTGCCTCGATCCGTAGCCGGCAACCCACCACAGCCTTCCTCCGCTGGCCTCCATTTTCATCCCCTTCTTCTTCCTCCTCGATCCTCCCTCTCTGAAATCGTGACACTCGATCAAACCAAGCTGAAAGCATCTACTGTGCATAGTGTGCTAGCCCCGAACGTTATGTTTGCTCTCCTTCGAAGTTCCATCATTAGTTTTTTTTCTTGAAATGTAGGTTCGATCATTAGTTGAGAAAACAAGAGGGTGAATTGGCCACATACATTCGATGTTTTTTTCTTCAATAATGTAAATTACATGTTCATTCCTTTGTTTTTTTTGTGATGTCCAGTAAAATATGGTGTCACTAAATGCTTGTGCTCTATGAAATTAGGAAGAAAGGTATTAATGTTAATGACAATGGTGATGAAATGTGCAGTTCCATGTGGTGACTAAAGAGATAATCTACATGGGGATGGTTCTCCTGAAGTACCTCCCATTGCATCTGGTTGATGCTCTGGTTGTCATGTTTTCCCATCTCAAGTTTGGGGACTTGTCCAAGTATGGGATTGTTAGGCCAGAGAAGGGACCATTACTCCTCAAGGCGAGGACGGGCAGGTCTCCGGTGATTGATGTCGGGACCGCAGAGAAGATCAAATCTGGAGATATTCAGGTACCTATGTTTCATCAGATAAACTCAATGGGGTTGCCCTCATTGGATCAGAAGAGCTCATCTTGAGATCAGGACAGTTGTTTACATCTTCTCTGCAGGTCGTTCCGGCGATCAAGAGTGTGAAAGGACACATGGTGGCCTTCGCCGATGGTGGGTCAGATCTCTTCGATACCATACTGTTCGCTACTGGATTCAGAAGCAAAGTGAACAATTGGCTTAAAGTAACGATCAGACTCGATGGTCTGTTTCTGTGGTCTCCTCATGGTTACAGGCTTGACTGTGTGATGTAATGCTTGCGCAGGACGAAGGCCGCCTACTGGACGAGGAGGGACTGCCCGGCCAGAGCTTCCCCAACCACTGGAAGGGAAAGAATGGAGCCTACTGTGTAGGATTGTCGAGGATGGGTCTAGCTGGAATCTCTAGAGATGCACAGAAAACAGCAAATGACATCAACAAGGCCATCAGAGGAAATGGAAGCTTGAAGGATGGTATAATAATGGACAATGGGTGCTAACACCCAGCTCCCTCAGACCTACAAATATTTGGCCACTAACTATGCTATGCTGCAGATTGGTAGTAAAGTCAGACAAATTGGTTGAGGTACTCGTCCGCAGCGGTGTATTTAACATCAGTATAGAGCTCGGAAGACCGCAACCCCAAACGATGGATCGATCGATTCGATCTCGAAGCTGGTCTGGTCTCCCTTGAGGAAAACGGAGTGGCGGAGCGACAGAACGAGGCTGATCGGGAACGAGTCCACTGAAATCGATGTTCAAAGAACTATATGATCGGCATTAAGTATAGGCTAATCACAACCTCTGAATAAAGATGAAACATTGCATTGGGGGTATTAGATGTAGTGTGTAAGTATTATATTAGTCCCACCTCGGTTGTGGTAACATAATGGTGTGCGTTCTCTCTCTATATAAAGAGAGGTAGTCTTATGTAATGACAATGAGATTGATGAGATAATACAAGGAGTTTTTCTCCCCAAAACTATTCTCTCTCTCTCTTTCTTCGTAACATGGTATCAGAGCCAACCCTCTTGGCTTAGGGTTTCGACGCTCTCCTCTCTGGCCTCGGCCTCGGCCTCCTCGGTCGTCGACGAAGACATCGAGGAGGCCGGGAATAGTAAAAAAATACCACCTGCAATCTCATGAAATATATCAAAAAAATGAAAACCCGATACGAAATACCACCTGCAATCTCGAGCATAACTGAAAATGTCAAAATATCGAGCGATTTTGCGAAATATCGCGATATTTCCACGAAATATTTCCATCTCCACGAAATATCACGAGATATTGTCGAAATTTCGCAAAAATTTCAAAAAATTTCGCAAAATTTATCCGAAATTCTGTGACTGACTGGTTATAAAAGGGGACTCGAGAGCCTGGTTCTCAGCAGCTTATTTACATATAAAAATATTTAAGCAAATATCGTTTTACTTAATTTTTATTTTCTCCATTTACTTTAAGTTATTATATATAAATAAGCAAATACCCCTCATTTGATTTCAATAAAAATATCAAAAAAATCAAAAAACAAAGGAATCAAAAAGGAAACTTTCAAGTTTAGTAGAAGAAAACAGTTTTAATGGATTTTTATACAATCTACATGGTGAGAAAAGTGATTAAATCAACTTCTTTTTAGCTCAAAAAATTCCACAAGATGTAGAGGTACGAGTACATCTAGAAAACCATGGTCCGTCATAGAAAATTTCGAATGTATAAAAGCTTTTCTATATAAAAACTATTTTTTTCAGACTTAGTAAAAAAACAGTGTTTCACATTTCAGCATAATTTTTGCACAATTTCAAATTTGCATAACTTTCTTGTTTTAAGTCCGTTTTCAAAATCGTTTGAAACATTATTTTAACAATCAACTAATCTTTATTTCAAAAATATTTTTATTCAAAAAAAAGATTAAAAAACATTTAAAAAATATATATCAAAACCGAACTAAATAAGATTGCACAAGACTCAAAGACTTAATACATTGAATACATGTTATGTGAAGCTTTACACCCCTAGATAGGGTACACATATTATTTGAGTGTTCCAAAGTGAATATCTATACTTGGTTTATGACTATCCGGAGTTTTAGTAAAAAAATTCATCAAAAAATCAATATTTTGACCATTTCTACAAAATTGTAATATTTCCACACTGTCGAAATATTTTCACGAAATATTTTCATATCCAGAAGGTCGAAATTTCCACCGAAATGAAGATTTCGAACCTTGATTGAAACCGAATACGTCAAATTCTTGGATACACAGGAATTTTTTTTGTAAATTAACGTATATTTAATAAATACAAACTTAAAATTCAACACTATAATTTATCTTTTAAAAATCCACACTAAATAAAAAAAAAGTTTCTAATTTGACGAATGTGCCAAAATGGCTAGTTCGTAACTTGATAGCATGATAATATCCTTAATTTCTAATTTAAAATTTTTTTTTGGAGATCACCGGGTATGCCGAAACCTTTCGGGCAATGGCCCACTTCAGGCTCGAACTAATCCCTCCGGGAGTGAAGCCCAGCCCACTCGGCAATTCCCACTTTACTCCTGGGAAAACCAAGGGGATCGATGAGGAGTTGAACCCAGAACGTAACCTCCTCACCAAAGCATCAGTTGCTTTGCCAACTCTCCCATCTCCTGGTGGGTATAGTCTCCTTAGTTTCCTATTTTGTAGCAATCAAGTGCAACTTCGATATTTGTACAAAATCATGGAATATAACATCAACTTTGCTCTAGTAGTATCTTAAATATGGTAAAATGCTAAGTTTGTCAACTTAAAGTGAAATTTATCAACTTAAAGCCATTATAAGATTGTACGCAACTTCCAATCTAAGATTGAATGTAACTTCCAATCTAACTAAAAGCAGCCGTGAAGTGAAATAGAAATGACTTGAGATATGAAAAAACTGAAATATCCTTTCTTGTATTTTTCAAAATACCAAAGGCAATCCCCACTGAAGGCCACCCATTCTTTTGCCACCGCACGTCATTGCCCGCCTCCGTAGCCACTGCCTTCCTCCTCCAGCCTCTATTTTCATCCCCTTCTTCTTCCTCCTCCCTCTCTGAAATCGGACACTCGATCAAACCAAGCTGAATGCATCTACTGTGCATAGTGTGCTGGCCCCGAATGTTATGCCTGCTCCCCTTCAAGGTTCGATCATTAGTTTTTTTTTGAAAGATAGGTTCGATCATTAGTTGAGACAACAAGAGGGTGAATTGGCCACATACATTCGATTTTTTTTCTTCAATAATGTAAATTACATGTTCATTATATCCTATATATGTGATGTCCAGTAAAATATGGTGTCACTAAATGCTTGTGTTCTATGAAATTAGGAAGAAAGGTATTAATGTTAATGACAATGGTGATGAAATGTGCAGTTCCATGTGGTGACTAAAGTGATAATCTACATGGGGATGGTTCTCCTGAAGTACCTCCCATTGCATCTGGTTGATGATCTGGTTGTCATGTTTTCCCATCTCAAGTTTGGGGACTTGTCCAAGTATGGGATTGTTAGGCCAAAGAAGGGACCATTACTCCTCAAGGCGAGGACGGGCAGGTCTCCGGTGATTGATGTCGGGACCGCAGAGAAGATCAAATCTGGAGATATTCAGGTACCTATGTTTCATCAGATAAGCTCAATGGGGTTGCCCTCATTGGATCAGAAGAGCTCATCTTGAGATCAGGACAGTTGTTTACATCTTCTCTGCAGGTCGTTCCAGCGATCGAGAGTGTGAAAGGACACATGGTGGCCTTCGCCGATGGCGGGTCAGACCTCTTCGATGCCATACTGTTCGCTACTGGATTCAGAAGCAAAGTGAACAATTGGCTCAAAGTAACGAGCCCTTCGGACTCGATGGTCTGTTTCTGTGGTCTCCTCAGGGCTACAGGCTTGACTGTGTGATGTAATGCTTGCGCAGGACGAAGGCCGCCTACTGGACGAGGAGGGACTGCCCGGCCAGAGCTTCCCCAACCACTGGAAGGGAATGAATGGAGCCTACTGTGTAGGATTGTCGAGGATGAGTCTAGCTGGAATCTCTAGAGATGCACAGAAAACAGCAAATGACATCAAGAAGGCCATCAGAGGATGGTATAATAATGGACAATGGGTGCTAACACCCAGTCCCTCAGACCTGCAAATATTTGGCCACTCAACTATGCTATGCAGCAGATTGGAACCTTGCATTGGGGGATTTTTTCCTACAAACATTTGATCTGCTTCAGAACCTCTTCTACGGGGACATAGACCCTGTGTCTATGGTCTTGAATAGATGTTCGCGGGTGGATCAAGACACAGACTCTTGTTCAAGGTTCTTGGGTCATCCACCGCCTTGATGACGTAAGTGGCAACAGTCTTCTTCGTCGACAACCCTTGCTAGTAGTAACACCTGATCCTGATGTGGACCTTTCTGATAAAATAATGTTCTTTGATATCTAGCAAGAAAACACCTCATACCACATAGAGAAAGAGAGAGATCGGGGGAGAGGGATTGAGAGAGGGGATCATGTACTTTACGACGTTTTAACTTTTTTAAAAAATTTTTGTTGGAAATAAACAACAGTCGTAACCATTGTTTAATGCAAGGCCAACTTCAAATTTTTTTTTTGGTAAAGAGCACAATCACATGGGACTCAATGATGAATTTGAGAGTATAGGTGAGACATGTCGACTAGATTTACAATATATAGCTGTACATTTCAAGACGTAAGTTCACTGTCAGCTTGTAAGTCCTGCAGATCTACACTAAGCAAAGGTTCAAGTCAAAAGACACCTTATGTCTATATATACTTCTCATAAGTACTTCAATCTAATTTTTTCGATTTGATTTTCAATATTTTCATTCTTGTGGCGGATTGTTACAAAAATTAGTTTTGACAAGAGAATGAAAAAAATCGGTTTTTGTGTTTAGTCCCATATTAGGGGGAGAACTTTTAATGCATTTATAATAGAACTCCCTCCATTACGCTTTATAGCTTTCCAAGAGCCAAGCCATAGCCCACCACACGCACATGCGCGAGCCGAGCCAGGCCGGGCCGGGCACAGGCACGGGCCGAGGCCGCGGCTCGCGAGCCGCGTGGACGCGAATAGGCTTCGGGCTTTGGGTTTTCT
Source organism: Chamaelirium japonicum (assembly GCA_947650365.1). Lineage (NCBI taxonomy): Eukaryota > Viridiplantae > Streptophyta > Magnoliopsida > Liliales > Melanthiaceae > Chamaelirium > Chamaelirium japonicum. The sequence continues at coordinate 37,084,624 of OX393551.1, read as the reverse complement.
TTTACATTGCTTTTTTTTAATAGAGAGTTATTTCTACCGTTACATAATTCATGAGGCTGAGCTAGGTTCATTGAACCCGGGCCTCTGCACTGTTGCATGCAACCGTTACACCCGACAGAGAAGTGAATGTTCTTCAATGCGAGAACCGTTGTTGCATGCGATGGGGTATGAGTGTGGGAACGTTACGCCTAAGGATCTATATATAAGAGGGTCCAATGAAGCTAGAGGATGCACCAAAAAGCTAGAGCTCTCTCCACTCTCCCTGTTTCTTTCTCTCTCGTTCTTGATTCCGTTGCTGTCTGGAGTATGCTGAGAGTCCCAAAGGGTTTCCTTCGGTGCTGAAAAGGAGTCTAATCGTTGTACCCTGGGGAGCGTTTGTCAGAGGCCTTGAAGCACCCACCGAGGCAACGAAATAGCTTCCAGTGCATTGTGCTAGCACAAGCCTCGACTACTGCTAAGTCCACATTTCATCTTCCCTCTCTTTCCTTTTGCTATATTTGTAGAAGGCCTTAGAATCTACCTAAACCGTGTTTGATGTGCTAACCTTTGTTTGTTAAACCCCCAATCTTAGTTCTACTATTTTCTTCACTAGATTTGTAACCTCTCAATACTATTATTAGTAGTCATCGTTTGCATGATATAATAGAGTAGAATCCCAACACACAGTTTATTATATTTAACATCAACATGGAATTTAAAGGAGCTTTGAAACAATTATCTACACCCTTGTATATATCATCTGCAAATTGTAGCTTATTCTGAATTCCCGCTCCCGTTCCTTTCGATTAAACCGGAGTAAAAAAACAATCCATTGCCTTTCTAACCATCTCATTTCCTTTTGATGTTGGATCGATGCCATCCGTAAGAAAAAATTGAGCGATTCTTGCATGTTCGAACATCAATCTACGGCAGCAATGCGGCACATTGCTAGGCTTTAGATATTCATGTACCAACTCATCAAATGCACCCTCAAGCATTCCTTTTAGATGATCTAGTGCCTCTTTCTCTGTGCAATTTTCTTCCTCCATACTACGATGTACTGCAGTTGTAGTCTCATTATCCGCCGAATTCTGGAACAAGAGAAGAAGAAGAAAAAAATTATAGAGAAGGCAAACCCTATAACAGGTCAAATAAAGATAAATGCATAGTTGGATTGTTGATACCTTGTACGAATGAACATCACACAATAATCTCAAGAACAATGACAATTGGTCATAGATACTAGATCGGTGGTCCAAGCACTGAAGAACATTATCTTGCAGATCCTCGCCCATGAGAAACATGGCCGGGAGTACTCTGATGGCCACACCGACATCTTGTTTACCATGCTCAATGTATTCCTCCAAGGACTCGATATGTTCATCCTGTCTTACTTCTCTTTTCCTCATGTATTCTTGAAGTTGCTTCAATCTCTGCCACACACTTCCATTATTAGACATCTCAAGAAAGGGCTTTCTCGGAACTGTAAGAACTAGAACCACAATTTCTGAAAATCTTGATTCTAGGTCATCTTTAGTCATTAAGGAAGTATTACTTACTAGGTCGTGTAGGTAGGGGAACATATCCTTTTCTTGAGCATTGCTTGCTTTGATTGCCAAGTCATTCAGAGTATCGAACATCCCCACGAATGCTGCCTTTACTACAAGTGGAAGCGAGCGCGCGAGCGCATGATTCCATCTGCAAAAGCAGGTTCATAGAGCATTAAGATCACATTCTAACAGAAACATCCAACAACTAGTCATGAATTGTCGTCAAGGTTTTAAACGTCGATTTTCATGTCGGTTTTGGTTAGTAAAAAAAAAGAAATTTGTCGGATTTCGATCGATGGAAATTTTGTATTTTTTAAGAAAAGATTTTGGTGGAAATTCATCAGATTTTGGTCAAATTTCGATCAATTCCCGTTCATATGTCAATAAAATATTGTCTATTATGAAAAGAAATCAAAATTGAGGAAAAATATAATTTTTCACTGATAAAGATAAAAAATTTTAGTGAAATTGTCTGAAAAAAAGACAGAATGTTGGATTCCAGTAAAATATCGGTCATTTGCACCGACATTTCGTTATGTCGGACGAAAATTTGGTGCTAATAAAAATTCGGCCAATTTCTATGTCGGACCCTTAAGAAAAAGACATATTTTGGTGATTTCGTACGAAATTTGTCGACATTTGATTCCATGATTGTAACTCAGATGACAACATTTGATATGCTTACTGCTCAGCTGCTTGGCACACTAATCTCAAGTCGCTAATAGATTCATGGTTCTCAAAGACATCTTTGAGGACATTTTCGATGCAGTTGCATTTGGTGTAGGCTATCCGAGAGGCTGAAAACTCCGGCTCATATAGAGTCGCCGCAATTGAGAAGTAGATCTCTTGAGGGCATACCCGGGGAAAGGAAGAGTCATGAAATCCACAATGCTTCCACCATCTGATGAGGCAAACACCACATGAGCCTCTGTAAACATGGACAAGGAGAACATATCCAATACTCACTTCATGATGGACTCGATCTCCCCCTTGTAGATACTCTGCAGCCTGTTGTAGTCCAACTTGGCAAGCTCCAAGTATTTTGGGTTATTGACATTGTACATCCTAAGACGGCCATGCGTAGTCAGTGAAAATCCTATTTTCTCCGATAAAAAACCGATATTAGTTCATATTTGTCCAAGAAGTGTTAACTACCAGAAAACTGTCTTGGCAATCCAAACATCATTTTCTCCGTAGTGGTTGATGTACTCTCTTGATTCAAGTCGGAGGAGATTCATCTTCCATGGATATCTTAAGGCGCGATCGACCTAACGAGTATGAAGATCTTCAGAATCAAGAAACCAAGCTATTGTGGAGAACTGAAGCAACACACCTCTTGGTTCAAGGCCTTCTTCAAGGACCACTTGTCATCCATTTGATTGTTTTGTACACAGTCCCTTAGGTAACCTTCTGCAAAAGCTTTGGCCTCCTTTAGCATCTTCTCCCCTGGGAATGAAACCTGGGAAAGCCTGTACAAGTTGAACATATCTGAAACACCATGATGTGTCTCTCCCGGGAAGCATATGAACTTCCCATCCGCGTCTTTGAAGTGCTGAAGGGAATCTGCTGAAATACTGAGACCATGAGTTGGATTCTTGTTTTTTTTTTTCACAAAATTACATAAAAAATCACCGTATAAACCTGTAAATGCATCTTGATTATGTAAAAATAACTTCACCTGAGGAAATTGGGTAACCATGTAGCCTCAATAGTCTAAGGGCCATGCATGTGTCATCAACATCGGCAAGCGGATTGTCTCTTCCCCAAGACAAGCCACGTTTCCCAACATGTCTATAAATGAAAATGATGTGTTAGTGCTAGAAGAAAATACACACAGGCAAGCGTATCCGAAATGAAAATGATGGATTGTCTCTTCTCACTTGTCAAACATGTTGAGGATGTTGGCTTAAAACAAGCCATCAACATATCCAAGGTTCGTGCGCAAAGGATGACGGAAGACGGAGCGGCTACAGAGCGAAGACAGAGCAGAAAAAGAGCGAAAACATGGCCTGGCACCCTGTGCGCCAACTCGAGGCGGCCCGGGCCTGTGCACAGGAAACTGGCGCTCAAGGCGCTAGGCATCAGATAGGCATGCTGGGGGGACGCGGTTTCGGTTGCGATTTTCGTGGGTTTTTGTGATAACTTGTAGGGGGTTGTTTCTATCTTCTTTCCTAGATCTTGCATGAACTTGGGACTATAAAATGACCCCTAAGGATGAAGAAAGGAGGATCATGGTGGCACATGAGTATCCCGGGTTAGGGTTTAGAAGGTAGCCCTCATCAAGGGAGAGTGAGAGGAAACCATTGGAGACCGGAGGGTTTTCGGGAATGGTATCTTCTTGTCTTCGGGGTGTAAGGTTGCTGAATCTACTCTCCTTGGGGGGATCTTTTTGTGGGCGTATGAGGGATTGGTTAGAGACAATTGTTCTTGTACTCGGGTTTTTCCATACTAGTAAATCCATTGATCGGTCGTTGCCGGAACTTCTTGGGTATTCTGCTTGTTCTTTCTATTGCTCGGTCTTGTCGGTAGTCGTCTACACCGTGGTGGTACTACGCTAATTGTGTTCCGCTGCACGAGGGCCTCGGATCGGCAACAACAAGACACACAAAGCAATAATTAGTGGAGCTTTGTTTTTTGTGTCGTATCGATGTTTACCTATACACATAGTCAAGCAAATCAGAAATTTCTTTGCGGAAATGGCGATCAATCCCCAGCCTCTCAATCGTATCGACTGCCCAGATCCGCTCGAGAAGGTCCATCGGATATTGACATGGTGCTGATGAACAATTAACAAGGAGTTAGATTTCCGAAATGATATCAGAAGAAGAAGTGACAAGAGGAAGAGGCTTGTGTGTGTGTTCCAGCCTTACCATGGTCTTTAAATCGTCTCACTATGTAGGCCAGGAACCCCAGGCACTTCTTGTCACCAGTCTTCATGTATGCAACAGCTGTGGGGGCAGGCCCACTTAGGAAGCTCCCGTCCCTAGACTGTAGCTTGAGGATCCTCTCCCACTGGACCACTTCCTGTAGTGCTTCCAGGGAGTAGAGTAATGTTGTGTGAACTGAATGCATCACCTCCACTGGGATCCTGCGAGTGCTATCATATTGAATGCAGTGCTTTCGAATCGAAGTCTAGATGTAATCACTGGTATTACCTGTTGATCTTCTTATCTCTCAGTGCGATGATCTCCTTCATGCAAGGGAGTTCGTAAGGAAGGTCAAGCCCGAGATCCCTGGCTTCGCTGAGCATCGAAGGAAATACTATCTCGAAGCCACACGTCATTTTGCTCGTGGTTTCCTCCTTAAGCTTCTCAGCATGAGTCTGCACGAATTTGAGCCCTGCAGGATCGACCGGATCAACAAACAAGCCAGATCGGATCAACAAACAAACATTTGAAATCAGCGTTTTCTCGTAATCGTGATCTTTTAGGAATCTGTATTTACCATCTTATACACTTGGCAGTATCTCTTGGTTAAAATCAAACCTTATTGAAGAATAATTACACTTTGTGTTATCAATCCTCATAATAGGACGATTAACCTGATATACATTGTTACCTCCATTTGTTTATTCCAGTATTGCCCCATTTGTTCATCACTAACTTTACATCTAGATTGACCCGACAATTAAGTTGCATGAAGCATGAAATTATCATCTTATTTCTTTGCTAGCATGCGATTGGTAATTTAATTATACTGAAATCATAAGATCTTCATTCAGGCTCAAAATATGATGAATTAAAGAAGGAAGAACGCTCTCATTGGCGAAGAAGGGGTGCGGAAGTATTACCTTTGGCGATATGGTGTTCTCCTGCTGCCCATGTTCTGAGAGCTAGAACACATGCTAGAGTGCAGACAAGCCTATCGTAGAGCAGGAAGATGCTGGGCTCCCCCCAAGAGCCATCTTCTTGCTGGTTCTTGAGGATCCAATCCAGTGTTGTTGGGAACTGCGGCTTGTCTGGGTCTTCGGGGGACGGAACCCTTGCGACCCACGCGGTATCATAAGCCGAAGGGCTGATCTCCCCATCGTTCATCGACCGGAAGATCTCCTTGATCTCTGCGACTAAGTTTTCAATCCTGCCATCCTGTTGAAAGATCCCATAAGGCATATACGAGGTGCAGTCTCACTGTGCTACACCATTGTGTTCATTATTACACTAAATATAAGTTTTTTTTTTTGTAATTTTGCTCGCAATTTGATCGGTTCTCAAAGCGTACCAGGATCGTGGTGCTCCCTTGTGTCCACTTGTCCGATTTTATGAGCTTGGCCTGCGGCGCTCCCGGGTCTGTAGGAGAACATGAACCTGCGCCACATAATTTGATCATAAATTATTTATGTTAGTGGCTAAAAATCCCAAACTGTCGCGAATGGTTTTTATTAGATGTAGTATTACTATTAGTTGGCCACCTTAGTTGTGGTATTGTAATGGTGTGCGTTCTCCTTATTCAAGGAGAGATAGTCATAGGTAATGAAGAATCAATACAAGGAGCTTTCTTTCCAAATCCTACTCTCTCTCTCTCTTTCTCTAACAGTTTTCTTAATCTCTTTGCTCCTCAAAGGAAAGATTTAAGTTAGCTACAAAGTAAACATGCATGTACATGCCACCCTTATTCATCACTCGAGGGGCCCACTACAAAAAAAACGGTTTTTACCGACGGAATATTTCCGTCGGTAAAATCAATTATCCGTCGGTAAAGAATTTTAGCGACGGACCAAATTTTCGTCGGTAGTCTGTCGGGGAAAAAGGCGTCGGGAAAAATCGACGACGGACAAAATATTTCCGTCGGTATTAATAATTAATACCGACGGATATTTTGTATCTGTCGGTAACATATTAATATTTAATTAAAAATACAATAGATTATTGCCGACGGTAATTTATATTCCGTCGGTAATATGTAAGCTTTTTACCGACGGTAATAATTTCCGTCGGCAAAAACAATATAATTAAAAAAATAAAATATATTATTACCAACAAAATTTATATTATCCGTCGGTAAAAACACATGAATTTTTTTTAAAAAATTACTAAAATAATATTATTTAATTCATGTGATTTACAAAACACATATATTCCCTTCAACATCATCCTTTAGACCCCCATATAACCCTAAATTAGGGTTGGAACCCTAGATTAGGGGAAGCAATGGGTGAGGGCTCTTGATTGAGCTCCCATCCTCCCTGAACATCTACCCCCCACCCACTCTCAATTGGCCGGCACTGTCCGATTCATCAGTTGATCATAAAATTCTGATCATTCCTTTCATCAATTCCTTTACCAAACTCTCTGATCCTTCAATCTCTCTATAGAAAACATTCAAAGGGGGGATCATCCGGAACGGTATCTTAATGGCACTTAAAATTGCTTGAATACCCACAATCACAAATTTGGAGGTCATCCTCAATACGCGTCGACAAATTGATACAGAGAAATTCGATCTTTCCATCACGAAATAAAAAAAAATCCTGAGGAGATTACATGGAAGGGAGGGACGAACCGGTCATGCAAACTCGATCTTAACATGGCTACCGTTGAGCCGGGTGCCCTGGAGAGCATCCCTCGCTGCCCTCGCGTCATCGACATGCTTGAAGTAGACGAAGGCGTAGGCCGAGCCCCTCGACATGTGCATCGTGGCGGCGCAGCCCAGAGCCCCGTGCTCGGCGAACACGCCCATCAGATCCGAGTCTGCAATGTCCGGCGAGAGGTACCCCACCCCCAGGGTGTCCGTCGGCTCATCTTCGTCGTCCGATTCCTTCGACGGCGGCCGGCGGTGGTGGTCGGAGGGCCCGCCCGCCGACTTGCTCGACTTGCTCGACGCCGACTTGCTCGACGGTGCCGGCGGTGGTGGTCGGACGGCCGACGGCTCGACAGCATCAGATCTCGACGGTCGGCTTCTTCTCCGCGGGCTTCCTTTCTGGATAGGGTTGAACCAGAGAGGGAAGCAGTCCTTATAAAGAGGCGGAGAAGGAATCTGATTGGATGAAATTGTGAGGTTCGGATAGGTGAGCTGGCACTTAGATCTACCGTTCGATTAAGAGGCTGAAGTTATAGGAATTGTGAGGTTCGGATTGATCGCAGGGTTTTTACCGACGGACAT